>OX418216.1:30853184-31296192 GCA_948455865.1 Conomelus anceps
ATAAACCAGGCATCAGTAGAATATCAAGAAAATTCCCAATAATTCATTGCTTATTTTGAATAACTTTAAAATAAATAATTATCTTTATATAAAATAGGCGAACATGTTTTTTTGTGATGACAACTCCTCCGTGGTTTCTCGACCGATTTTGTTCGTTCACGTCTCATTTGAAAGATCTCATCGAGTAGATGTTTGATAAGGTCTTACATTTTGAAAAAAGTCATCGTGGACATGAGGAATGAACGATCAAAGTTTCAATTTTTGCCATTGCTTTAACATAGGGATCGGTGAGCTGAAAATTTTCACATTTCAACTTATGATTTGATGATCAGCTGTTTTGAAACTAAAAGTTTATTTTTCATTGTTCATTCAGAGAGAGAGGGTGGGAGGATAGGATAAAGAGGAAGAGAGAGAGAGGAAAGATAAAGAAAAGAAGCAGAAGGGGAAGAAGAAAGAGAAGGAAGAGGAGGAGAAGAAGAAGAAGAAGAAGAAGAAGAAGAAAAAGAAGAAGTGGAAGAAGCAGAAGAAGTGGAAGAAGAAGAAAAAGAAGAGGAAGAAGAAAAAGGAGAGAAAGGAGAAAAAGAAGAAGAAGAGGAAGAAAAGAAGAAGAAAAAAAAAGAAGAAAAAGATGAGGAAGAAGAAAAAGAAGAGGAAGAAGAAAAAGAAGAAGAGGGAGAAAAAGAAGAAGAAAAAGAAAAGGAAGAAGAAAAAGAAGAGGGAGAAAAAGAATAAGAAGAAAAAGAAGAGGAAGAAGAAGAAAAAGAAGGAGAAGAAGAAGAAGAAGAAAAAGAAAAAGAAAAGAAAAAGAGGGAGAAAAAGAAGAGGAAGAATAAAAAGAAGAGGAAAAAGAAGAAAGAGAAAAAGAAGAAGAAAAAGAAGAAGAAGCTGATAAAGAATTGAAAAAAGAAATTTTTGCCAACACAGGTATGTTAGAAAAATATATTTCTTAAATTTATCATCATAGGCAATGCTGTCGTTCAGTATGTAGAAAATCTACATTTGGAATGTATTTTACAAAGTTTAATAAAGTCACACATTCGTGCGACCCGGGATAACCTAGTAATCAATAAATACTTGTAATACTGATAGTATTAACTCAGAGTGAATAAATACTCAAAATAAGAATAGATACTTAGATCTCGGACAACAGCCTTTTTAATTATTATTATTATTACTATGTTTCATATTTATAGGTTGAGTATTTTAAATAATGGGCACAATGCCTTAGATGATTACTTATTCAACAAGTATCTTGTTCAAGTAGGCTTACTTATTCAAAAGCTAATACAAGTTCTTATAATGGAAGTAATTTTGAGTGATAATGCAAGCTATTTTGAATAACGAATTATGAATTGTTTCAAAATAAGTACCACGGACCAACATTAAGCTCATGCAATTTTCTATTACAGATGATTCTGACCGGCCTTGCAGACTGGCATGTCAAGATGACAGTGTTCTGCATAGATTTTACCTAGTCAATGGCGAAGAAGGCCACTTCCCTTATGGAACTGACTGCAGCAGAGGTGACCTGTCCAGGAGAGCATTTTGCATCAGTGGTAAATGCGTGGTCAGTTAGTTGTATAATTTCATATTCCCATATTTTTAATCTGCTGCTTGATATTCCAATCTCCATTAAATTACTGTTGTCTAGTACAAAACAAGATTACGTCTTGAAGACTCCGGAGTTTAAGTAGTCAGATCAATTGTATACAATATTAATTACCATTTTTATGAACTAGTTACCACAATTACTACTTTAATTAGTTGAGGTGAGGCTCAATTTTGTACTGAAAGGAACGTTGGTCTAGTTGCTGAGGGTATTTTTCCCCAAACTGCATGTATCCCGTTCGGTAGAAGAATAACTGCTACGTAGCTCTTAAATCTTCTAATCTGTACCTCATCACATTTGCTAAACTGCATTTTGAATTTTTGAGCACTGGTTTAAACTGAATTTCCCCAAACTGGTGAATATTTCTAAAGTTCACATCTGCTCAAGATTTATCCTTACTTATGCCAGACGGTCATTTTGAATACTATAATCATGTGAATATTCTAATTGTATAATTGAAAAAAATTGAATTTGGGAATTGATAGCCGTGAGCCGTAGCAGGTTAGTTAGTCTGTTTATTTAGTTTAGTTAAAGACAAGTTACGAACTCTTTGTGAGGGTGACCTATTGAATCAGCTAGCAAAACAGACTGTTCTTTGTATAAAATCACTTCCCGGTGGTTCGGAGCCCACCTAAAATTGTAGGTTCATTTCATAAAGCACCATCATCCAATTCATTACTCACGCTCAGGTCTCAAACCTATGTGGGGTTTATTCTTAAAAAAAAAAAACAGTTTGTGTAATCTGACCTGAAAAACAAAATAGCGTTGATTTGAAATAACAATTCCCTTCTAACTCTCAATCACATGTTACAGGATTTTGGACCAGATGATGCTCCACTCAAAGAGTTACTGTACGGTACAGGTCTACATCAAATTCAAAAAAGCATTGGGGAATTTGGAAAGTCGCGCGTTGAAAGAAATGCGCCGCTCCTTTCCATAGCTCAATTGGCCCCTACGCTGTCAAGGATGCTCAAGTCTAGTGAGTAGAGTTCGTTGTTACTGCTTCAATCATCTATCATTGCTGAACTATTACTTGATTTTTTTGACTAGCGGTTTACCCGTGCTTTGCAACGGGATTCATGTATAATACTTGTTTAAGTATTTAATAACTATTATTCTAGATCCGCTTATTAGTAGGGAAAAATAATTTCCCAAAGTATCCTTTTAAGCCCGAATGACGTTGAATTGAATTAAATTACAAATTATAAATATTTATTATTAAAAAACTTCAGATTCATTCTTTAAAACATGCGAAGCACGTTAGGCCTACATCATTTTATTATTAGAACTGTTAAGAATGGAAATAATTGTTTCTCTTATGAACTCAAATCTATGAGGAAAAAATTATGCAAATTGAATAATTCCAACCATTTGTTTTAAAAATAGAAAACTTATTTGATAGAATTGACATTAATAAGCAAAAATGTTGGCCGTGCAGTGATTTGAACCACAGTCCTCATGCGTTCATAGCAGATGCTTTATCCACTAGACCACATACCATAAAATATATACCATAAATATATATGAAAAGCTCTGTTAAATTTACAAATAATGACAATAATTTTTTGACGACGGTTCATGACTGTATGAACAACATTGATAAGGAATATTGAAGATTTGAAAATTAACTTTGAAAAATGTAAAATATTAGATCGGACTTTGAGGTGCACTGAATCGAGTTTAGAGGAAGCTTAGTGCTAAATTTGGTGCTCCTAATACTTGCTGTTTTTGCGAAATTCGTAAACTGACACACAAACTCTCTCTTCTTATAAAGACGATTATTAAATAGAAGGCTTTTTTTGATAAAAAAAAGTTTGGTGAATTTCAAAAGGCGGTTAATTTTTGATGATCAAAGAATGTTCTTCACAGATCATCGTTGTCAATAATAGACATCAGGTTCCATAGATCAGCTCCTCATACCTGGCTTAGCAATACAACTATTACAACAGTGCAATATGGAATGAGGCAATTTGCTCACAAATAAGTGAACCGTGCAATAATTGCTCTCTACAGGTTTGCATTCTACTCTAGGTCTAGTCTGTGTTGTAGAAAATGATAATATTAGTACTTGTAATTATAGTTACTGCAATCACAAAATCATGTCCATTGGTTGAAAACTGTCAAAATTTAGGTTTTACAGTATCATCAATGTATTATCAATGAAATCGTAGGAAAACGTCAGCTGAGTTTTCAAAGAACGTTATAAATCCAACTTATGTTACTACTTAAGAATTTAAAACACTACTATTTTCTAAAAAAAATCAAGTGTATTAAAAAGTAATTGCTTGATTCATTATCTAGGTGGATTATGTTCAGAGTGAAGTAATAGTTAATTATTTTCATTTTTTTCCAGATGAGATTCAAGATCAGAATCTAATCAGTAGAGTTCAGTATGAAGTAATGATTAATTAAAGATTTTCATTTTTTTCAGACGAGATTCAAGATCACCATATAATTGATTTGCAGAATCCGATCAATGTGGCAACATCAGAATTAAGAATGACTGATTAATAATATTAATGACTTAGTTGACTTGTCAAAAGGAAAACGAGAATTGAAATGATATTTATCTGTTATTGATGTGATAGATTTGTTGAAAGTGGAGAGCGTCAATGTACATACTGTAAATAATATTTTTATTTCCTAAAGTTTCTATGAAATTTATTTATTTATGAATGACACCACTCTTGATCTTTTTTTATAATACTGTAACTTGGAATTCAAAGAGTCATGACAGAAAGCATTTTGCAAGCAATTTTTTACCCTATGCTGAGAAAAAAAATCACACGCTAAACCGGCTATGACTTTCTATTCTAAAAAAGAGATTCATGATTTCAGAACGATTTCTTGGCTTGACTAGTATTTTAGTAGTTTAATTCCAATATATTTAGCATCATTTTCGTTTTTTAAGAATTGATTAATTATATTCTGAGTGAATATATATGTTTTCTATGAAAAGCGGTGTTAAAGTGGTAACTTACAGAAATAACGCATCATAAATAAGTCATGGGAAGAACACGGAAGATTTAATTCACTAATACTGTCTAAGCATGGATGGGAATCGATACAAGTTAAATTTAGAAGACACGCATGTAGCAAGTTGTGATATAGAAATAAAATAATTATTATTTTTGTTACCGTAATAGATTTCTCACTGAGATAGTCAATAATAAGTGGTCACTGAATGTTCCTTCATCTGCACTCTTATTTTAAACACACACTGTCCTTCAACTTTCGAGATTAATTATATATTTGAAGGAAAATGCATAACTGACATGAATAGTGATTAAATGTTCATCGCAGAAAAGTTTACCTTTGAAAGAATGTCATGTAGGATTAATGGCTCAAGAAATTACATAACTGGATTTTTGTGAACCTGGTAGGAAGAAGCACACTCAAGATCGAAAAAGTGAGATATTTTCAAAGTGCAACTTCTTTGACCTTCACATCTTTTAGTGAAGTGCAAGTAACATTTTCGTAATTTGGAAGAATTGTTTCACTGAAGTAGAACTTGAACTTTCTCAGGTGAAGATATTGAAGTAGGCACAGAATCTGAAAAATAAACAGTTTCTGAACGATTTTCTAACCCATAAATGGAAATTATCTCGTATCATCATTAATCATAAATTATCGAATCTCAGGCTCAATCCAATTCAAAATCTTTAGAGCATAGACTTTAAACTTTAAGCTAGTGGAACTTTAATATTAAGAACGGAGCTTTTCCAAATCAAATATCATTCTCAATCGGAGTGGAATTACACAAGAGTGTAATAGATTATACAAAAATATTTCATTTCAACATTTTTCTGAAAGATGAAAGCAATTATTGAGGTCTTCTGAATAGTGGGTGTTAGTTATTCTTGAGATCTTCTGAAGATTGAGTGTTAGGTATTCTTGAAGTGTATACCAGTGTCTGAAAGAAATATATGCCACGACGCGTTTTGAAGTGTATTTATGTGGTTCGTCTTCGACGTAGGCCTTGACTCAACACTGTCTCAACACGAAACGCACCCCTCATTCAGAAAGGATAATTCGGCATTGAACGATAACTTTTTAAAAATGTTTTTTAAATTATAATAATTTACACAGCAGATCACGGTTATAACAAACAATTACACTCGTGATAGTCGTGATGCATCAAGTTTGAAATACATGTGTTAGACATAGACTAAAGATAATATAGAATATAACATCATAAAATGCCAATGAGTGATTTCGGAACTAATAAATTTCCACCATCAACCTTGAGAAGAAAATATTTCTGCCAACTTTAACTTCAAAATTTACCCAATGTAATTTACCCATTCTTATGTTTATAATTCAATCGAATTATTTCTATAGGAATACTGATATAATGGAATGAATTTTAATTATGATTTCTATGAATCAATTATTTATGAACTAGAAAATGTAGATGAAACTTACAAAAGCAGATGTAACGATTGTGCACGTTACAAGTAGAATTGCAATGATGAGTACCCTTTGGCAATACGCCTCTTCTTTTGTATAAACACACTTCGGAGTTAATGTAGTGCCGTTTTTCAAAGAGTCACTGCCACCTTGAAACAAAGATGCAAGTAAATGATTTTTGTTAGTGTTGAACAATCACAATCTACTGAATACAATAAACTGAAATACAATTTAATTTGTCTAATAATTGGCCAACGTTATTGAATTTATTTTAGTGGTTATAATTTGGTACCCGATCTTTTTCTCTCATGAACAAAAATACTGATTGTAAAACTGCAATACAAGAAAATATTTTCACTTTATGGTAAATTCAACGACTTCCAGTCAATTTTAATTGAGAATAAATAATATAGCTAGTGAAAAGTTAATACTATAACAACGCAGATCGTTATGGAACAAGAAATCCAAGAAAATATTTTAATTGATAAGTGAATATTAGCTTTTCTCATTAACGTCACTGTTTCTTTCCAAGCATTTTCAAGCGGCAAGTATACGAGTACAGTAATTTGTTTATTCATAAAACTAGCAAATACATCTAAATACTGTATTAGCCTCCTGTTCAATCAATGGAAATTGATGTTGCGATTGGTAGTGAAATAGAGGATACCTACAAGCGACAAAAGGTGAAATAGGGGATAATGTTTGAATAAGGTGTAACCAACAACTAGGCCACCGTTTGTGAAGAGAATTCAAAATGATTTTGTCATATCAAGAAATATCCGATTCACATAAAATGACTATATACACGATTTAAAGAAAAAAATTCATGACTGCGTTCTATTTGAGATTGGAAACTCAAAGCCAAAAAACCCCAAGGCAAGAGTTTTTCGAATGTACGGTATGCTTAATTTTGAAGCTGTAGCATAGTTGAAAATCAGTAGCAGTAAATATCCAATCATTCATCGAACTTACTTGAAGATAACTGAACGTCTTTTCTAGTTGTTCTGTAATCCTGGCTCTTTTCTGTTGTTTCAAGTTGCTCGTGCTGGTCGTGTGGTACTTCTGTTGTTTCAAATTGGAAGAATGGTTCTGAAAAATGTAATGCTATTTGAAATTACAGTTCAAAATGTTACAGAATTCAAAATAATATTGTCAGTTCAAGATACCCGATTCACAAAAAATGATAATTCATATTCACGATTTAAGAAAAAATCTATGACTGTGTTCTATTTGAAATGGAGATTTCAAAGCAAAAAAAAAAAAAAAATAATAATAATTCAAGACCAGAGGTTTTCGTTTCGAATGTATGCTTAATTTTGAAGCTGTAGCATACTTGGAAATCAGTAGCAGTGAATATCTAATTATTCATGAAATTTACTTGAAGACAACTTACTTGAAGATAACTGAACGTCTTTTCTAGTTGTTCTGTAATCCTGGCTCTTTTCTGTTGTTTCAAGTTGCTCGTGCTGGTCGCGTGGCACTTCTGTTGTTTCAAATTGGTAGAATCGTTCTGAAAATGTAATGAGATATGTGAAATTACAGAGAAGGTATCAGAATTCAGAATAGACTCTCACGTTAAAAGTATCTAACAAGCAATGTTTGTAACCAGAACACACGTCCATGTTTGTAATAGAGTGGATCATATTTTTCAGGCGTGGAGAGACTAAGTTAACAAACTGTTAATTTAAAAATTCTATAACAATTACACATGTAACTGAATTTCTCAAAATACAGCTAAGTTCATGTGTGACTGCACGTATAAGAGAACACATCAAGAATCAAAACCTGACAAGTGGTTGAAAAAAAATGTGGACTATGTATTAAGAAATGATATGTTACTGATTGCAATATTAATGTTCCTTATTCGAAAATATTGATTTGTTTAAATGATGTTTGATTAATTAATTTATAAAAACGCATCTTGTAACCACAACAAATTTGATTTGCATCTTATTTTACTGATACTATTTGTAGTCTAGGACAAACCAGGACAATTTTCTCTGATTTACCCCCCCCCCCCCCACCCTAAAATCCATGTTGCATCATATCCATAATTATATTATCTCTTAGAATAAATGATAAGTAACTGTCACTTAAATGATAAGTAACTGTCACTTAAATGATAGTTATAAATTAGTATGAATGATAGTTGCTATAAATTTCTGCAAAACATTCCAAGCAACCAAAAGTTCTATGGTTGAAAAAAAGAGAAGAGGGAATTGGGCAAGCTTATAAATTTAATAAGTAAGCTTTAAAAATAAAATTAGACTCACCTCTTCGTTTGTGATTCTTGTAGGTCCGTTCTTCATTATTTATTGAGATACAATATGGTGCTATCAATATGATAAACGCTGCTGTCATCCAAAGTTTGGGAAGATTGTTCCAGAGAGACATTCTAAGGTAGTTTTTTTCAAGAACTCGATAACCATTAATTAGATGAAATTGTAATAAAATATCTGGATTTGGTTGATATATAAATTTTGATAAGTGTTAGTTTTAGACTAAAAAAACGAACAAAATTAAGCTATACACTGGTCAAACAAAATATAATACCATTTCAGTGGCAACAAAAGATTAGGATAACTGCTTGTTTGAAAATGTGATAACTGTTATGAACCAAACGCATCTTTATCGAAGCGGAGGCGTTTGAAGATGTGCGTATGAAAGTCAGTCAACTGAATGAATTATTGATACCGGTTCACAGTAATGCAAATGAATTTTAGTCTCACTTAATACTGTTGAAAGAATAATCATTAGATCTTTTAGTTTCTCAACTAGAATGAGCTAAATTGGAAGATAACTTTTTGTTAGAGAAATTTCTCCAGCAAAAATTACTACTGTATACTCTAATAGTTACGTCACATATGCCATCAAAGTGATACCTTTGATAATTCAATGATTATTATTTGTATGGATAATGTACGGCATAGATTAACAAAATTCAATGAAAACGTATCAGTAGTAAATTATAAATTTTCTTTAAACGATGAATACTGTTCTAAAAATAATTAATGAAATGTATCATTAGATTTAATTCGAAAATGAACTGAGCCTAAAGAAAACGATTAGAAGAAATGTCATCATTTTTTCCAAATTATTTCAAATTGGATGTGGATTGTATATGCGTTGTATGTGGATTTAAAATGGTCTTATAAAAAAATGGTAATTGCATATTGCTTAGCACTGACACTGATTCATAAGCGTTTAGAATTCCTGAAAAATGAAAAATTACAGTCTATACTTTACAAATAACTGTGAAAAAATAAATTATTTCATGAATTAATCAAATTTTATTGTTATTTAAAAAAGAAAATCTGAATTTAATGCAAAAAATAATTGTAAAAGATGCAATGTTTTCCACTGGATTACATGCAATAAATAATGCATTGCCTTTTACATTGAAAAATCAAAGATTACTTTGAAATAATGATAATGAAATAAAATTTAATAGAAAATTTATGTACTAAAGAATTATTTGATACAGATTTCATTCAGATAAACTCTGCTCAAATAATTATGAAACAAAAAATGCTCGTATAGCAATAAAATTACTCAATTCAGAAGAGTTAATTAATATTGTAATAAAATAATGAAAAATCAAGTTATCGTTAGAAGAAACTTTAATCAAAATTTGCATCTTATACCACTCTAAAATAGTTCGAAAAGTTGGTCATGAGTTTGCCTCCACACAAATCTTTAGAAATATTCACTTAATGCAATGAACAAACTTTTGTAACAAGAGCGCTAACAACAATAAGACAAACTGATCAAATTACTAAATACATTGAACAATTAACGCATAATAAAAAACATAATATACCACATAATCTGAAACGGGATGATAAAATACTAATTTGATGTGAGTAATCATTATTATTACAGTACTTGATATGGCATAAATTAAACTACCGTACTTAATGTGCTTCCATCGAATCTTAACAAATTATTATAATGAGAAAGCTTAAGATTCTACGAGATTGAGATCAATTTCATTGAATTATTTCACAGGAAAACATTATTTTAATTACGACCTTACTTTTAATAAAAATGAAATAAAAAAACCTATGAAATCAATTGATACAGGATTAAAAATTTCTGAATTTCGGTACTGATTTCTGATTTTTATAACCTGAAAAAATTGTTATGAGATCCGAGTTAGCCGAAATAGTTCATTTCATTCAAAGAAACAAATAGCGTCCATGGTTCATAAATACATGTAACCAAATGAACTTTTACATTTTATTTGAGCTTATACTTTGATCATAGATAATACATAAAATATTTATGTTACGACTTGTGTATCGTTATTGAGTGCTAGAGAAGACTTAATAGTCTTAACTCCACCAAATAAAGCATTTTTACATTTTATTTCATTTGGATATTGACTTCTTTTGATAAAATGATTGAGAATACTACCTGCTATTATTTATTTATTAGTTATAATACCTGCTCAACAGCTCGTGTAATTAACTGAGTACCTACTTTTAAAATGTTCATGACAGGAAATAACTATAATATTCATTATATAATTGTTGATTGAAGAGAGGTGACTTCTAAAAAAAGGAATGAACATAACCTACTCACTAAAAATATAATAATATCACGGTAAAGTCTTTTAACAATCAAGTAACGTTTGCCTAACACAAATGACATAACAGACATAACATCTTTGTTTTGATAGTTATAATACAGGAACAATCAAACTAGCCTAAAGTTTTTTGTGCTTTAACAAAAGATTTATTTCATTGTTCAAATGATTCACTTTATCTAATCTTCACACAAAAATCCAGCTAAATAAAATAATTCAAAATGATACAGTCCTTTGAATGAATTAAGAGTGCTAGGAAAGCTTGAAATGAAATTCATTTAAGTTACATAAAAAAATGTTGTGCCCAATTGAAATTAAGAATCCATCATATTTTCAATGGCGAAGTAATCATTGAAAACCCACAGTTAAAGCTGACACTATACACTATACTCGTTTCTTCTCGCTTAACATAGCTCATCAGTAATGCATTTACGCTCGTAGAGAGAAACTTCATAAGCCAATCTGCATTGGCTGAATTGAGTAAAAACAAAAATTACCGAGAATTACAGTCAGCTTTTAAATTTGATTGAAAATAATACATAGTTCTCGCTTTATTTATTACCTACAATAATTGAGATAGTAGAAAAATTGAAAACACCCAAATTGAAAATTTTCTCAATAAAACTCGTCTAGCAAAAACCAATCCATAATTGTTTTTTTGCACAAAACAATTCTATGTTTTTATAGAAAAAAATAATTCCTGTTTAAAAGAAGGATTAAAGACAGAAGATGCTATTACACTACTGTTCATGCGCAAACAAAGTGGAATAAATAAGGAAAATAATTCAATTTTGAATTCGAATTCTCTATTAGCTTCTAGTGATTATAGCAATGATGGATTAGCCAAAAATTGTCCCTTTGCCTATAATACATGGCAACAAGCAAATTTGTTAAATTTCGGCTTTACAAAAATACTTAACGGTCCTATTTAATAATACAATTTTGTAATCAAATTTGAGCTGAAAGCATTTCAACCGTACAATTAAGTAAGCGTACATTTTTTTTAAATTGTCATTACACCAATAATTAAATGGTGGGTTGTTTGTTCACTTTCTCGAATAAGATTTTGATTTATCAATGGCGGGAGGCGGAGGAGCCGGTTCTGCACCAATCCATGTTCTCTTTGTAAAACGACCTTTGATAACAGCCGGCTGCCACATGCTCGTCACTGGCGTTTTTTCTATCACTGACTCAGCCAACTTCCTATTTAGAGAAACAGGAAAATTATCATATTCTAATCCTAATTCTTTAACTTGTCAAATGTAATTTTCAATTGAACAGAATTCAACAATAGAACATTTATTATTAGGCAGTCCGCACAAGATCGTTCGCCAAATACTAAAGCCGGTTTCATACACCGCGTTTCCTGTCGCGCGACAAAAAAGGCGGGTCAGAGATGGTGACAAAGACCAATAAAAAGCGTACTTTTGCTTGTAGAAGAAAATTTCAAAAATATGTTAACTCAGGTGAATATGGGGAACACGATGGCAATTTAAAGAAACTTAAAAAACAAAGGTTTCAATAAATTTCGATTTTAAAATTCAGAGACCAATAAAAAGCGAAATTTTGCTCATAGAAGAAAATTTCAAAAATATTTCAACTCAGGTGAATCAAGATAGCAATTTAAAAAACTCAAATAATATCCCAGATTTCAAATAATTTCAATTTTGACTGAGACGGCCTTGAGACAGCCTAGATCATATTCCTTTTATCTCGAGCCAGGCTAAACCGTGGCTTGTCCCGTGGGTTACGGCTAAACTCGACCGACACAAAACGTGCGTTTGCAAAAGCCGGACAAACAACCGTATTTGAGGTTTTCGGCGGCAGTATTCAACTCGCGTGTTTTAATTACTTGCCGCTTGATCTTTAAAACGCTCAACGACAAAAAACTTGTCTTAAACGCGCGACATACGGTACATAGAAAACATTCGACTCAATAGTAATTAAATCGCTGCGTTTATTGTCTCGCGACAGGAAACACGATGCATAAAACCAAGCGTCGTAAATATATGGCTGTGATTGACTGAGTATCACAGCCAATGACAGCCATTCATTTTAAAACGCCTAGTGTCGCTTGGCGAACACTCCGGGTGCGGGCAGCCTTGATCATGTGCAGAATACAACTGTATTCACAGTCAACTGAATTAAACAGAAACCAGTAACATGAAAAGTATGATAGAACATAATAATTTCATTTTCGCACACCTATTATGTCTCTCGGATTGCAAACTGACCTGACGGTAGGCACATACCTTTCTATAACACAAATCTGTGCGTGGACTACCATCAGCCAAGTTCTGATTTTATTCTTTAGTATCAGTTATTCAACGTATTTTTTATTGATATGGAGTGGTCTATTATAAATTCTATTTAAAATTTTATATGGAGTGGTCTCAAATGCTCATCTATTTCTAATTAAATGTTCAACATTTAACATTCAATTGTAACAAAATTTTGATGTTACATTGTATATGACTAGAAATACATGAGCGATTGAGACCATTACATATAAATGAGAAGTACGTTGAAAAACTGACAAGAAAAAACAAAATAAACACTGACTTCAATATTTTTTTAATAAAACATACATTTTTTCATGTTGAATATTTTACATAAAAGCAATTAATTCAGGATAACTAAGCGATGAACTACTAAAATTGATCAATTTGAAATTCTTGAATTTCTTCTGAACTTCATTGCTTGAAAATCTCTTAGCACAACATATACCTATAAAATATTATACAAAGATATTGGGCCGCTTAGCGCAGTTGGTTGAGCACAACTTCAGCTGCCGTGGGTTCGAATCCCGCTCCTCTGTCTGGCATCTATGTGTTATCATTCACCTCATTACCCACGCTCAAGTCTCGGACTCAAGTGGGCATCGCCAGCAATAAAAAAAAATATATTGTGATGGGAGATTTGCAAGCTACCTATGAAGTTTATTGAAATCAACAGGTATTAAAAGCTGTCCGCAGACAGAGCATTGCAAAGCGTCAAGTCAACTCCAAGCTTCAAATAAATGGTTATTGGCTTGTTAGCTAATTTGTGCAGCACACATTTTTTTATACTCTACTCAAATTGATACTTTATTTTAATCAAAATTATTATTGTGACTTATTCTATCATAACAATTTTGGAAAAGCTGTTACAAGAAGCGTTTAATCTTTTTACAAGATTATTTTAGTGAATAAGTGTGACAATGTGTATCACATATTTCCAAATTATAGAATTAGGGGCAATCTTCAAATTTATTTGGTACTGATGTAGAAACTGCAATATTATTTATGTGTGTGATGTTTTTGAACAATGTTCTATTTGAACTAACACTGTATTTTTGAGTGGCCTTTAAAGGAATAGTGTAGTAGTCCTCAATAAGTGAGTAGGTATAGTCAGAAAGTAGTGTAGTGCCAAGTTTTTAACAGAAGATTATTAATGTGTTTAAATACTTCCCACAAAAGTTAGATCTAAACAAAACAATCTACTTGCACTTTCTTATTTTAAAAAGTGAAAGTTCAATTTATCAAATGGAACACGAAATCCAGCAGCATGGAAACAAAACCCTCACCATTCAACACACATTTTTTGATAGAAGAAAGAGAAGAAAAAGTCAATATTATTCACTACCTCTTTTCTTTTTTAATGGACAAAAATGGATAATGCCATGCAAATAGCTAATGCTGTAGAACAAAACTTTCACCAAACATGCTGAACATTGAACAATACTGACTTTCTGTAACTTTTACATTTCAAATGTATTAGAAAAAAATTGTTTCTATTTTGAACGTTTAGAAATATACAAGAGTATCACCCAGATTTTTCAAACTACCGATTTATGTTATCATTATTTTGTGATAGCAAAAGATAAACAACAATTGAACTACAACTGTTGATACCCAGTTGTTAAAAATTTATTCACTGAGTTTTCCATCAGGAACAATTTATTAACTACCGTACCAAATTCATTTTGATTTTCACTCATGAAATCATTATGATTTCTCAAGAATCATGTTTTGGAAGATTCAGACATAGACTCTAGAGATTCAAAGAACCTACAAATTATTCGCACAATATTCAATTCATTCTCTATTTTCATTAATAGCGGATTCAAGATCAAACTATTTACATGATTTACATATTTTAAATGAAGATGTGATAGAATGACAGTGTTGTGAGAGCTGACCTTGAAGCTTTTACTTTGAAATAATTTTAGATCTGCATTAGCTAGAATACCGAGAATAGCTATTCAGTTTTCCTTATCAAATGATTTGTATGCCTATATGTGTGTTGAAATGATCAACAGGAAAATGATCTACATAGCACGTTATGTGACATAATTGTGAAATCTTTCAATAACCACATTTATATTCTATCCTCCTGACACCATCATTAAAGGACAGTGCAATGAAGAAAGATTAGATTAATAATTAATTTGTATTGATAAAACTCAACGAAGTGAATAGGAACTATTGCTACAATAAGAATTGTAACCAATATTAAATGCATGATGGAATTTAATTCAACAAAATACATCGAAATGCACAAAACAACAAGACTTTTTTTAAATTTAAATGTTTAGCTTACAAGCTAATAGATGGGATAAATGACAGGAATTAGTGAACCTAAAACATTGAAACAATAATAAATAAATTGCTTATGATAGATATCTATACTTTATACATAGATAAAAATTAACTTTAAAGATTTGTATACAGTTAAAACACTATAAATTGAAAAACGTAGAACATCAATGCCTGAGCCACTTTATGGCAATGAAATTAGTAGGTATCTTACAACAAATGTTAAGCTTCGAGTACATAGGCCATAAGAAATTTAGTTGCAGCTTGCAATATTCAAATACTTGAAAGATGTCTCATGTGAATTTCAAAATAAATACGAATTTCTGTACGTTATTAGTTCCAACTTACATCAACTTCCACCAAAAATGCTTATAAGCATAGAAATCACCCAATCCTATGAGAATTTATTTTCTAATTCTATTTCAAGTAAAAAGGAGTAAAATAAATAGAATTGAGGAAACTTGTTTTAATGTCGGTCATAATGATAAACAACAACTATTTATTGGGTGAAAAATGAAGCAATTATTGTCATTCCAATTTGAAATGAAAAACAAAAACCATTGAAGTTCGATTTCCAATTCATTTTTGAGGTGAATAGTAAAACAATGATGTTTTGAAAGGTGGACCTACATCTTTAGGTAAATTACGAGATTGGATTATGATCAACTAACATCATTGGTCTTAATCAAAACCATTTATGTGCAATATACTCTTTTTCAGTTTTATCCGAATTAATAGGGAGCCAAAGTCTAATTTGACTGTGCTGCAAATGAACAGTTGAAATATAAAAACTAAGACAAGTTAATACTTCTTAACATGAGGCTGAATAATATTATGTTATTATTGTTTCTGAAAGTTTACTCATTATAAAACACTCAGTATTTTAATTCAAACAGCTATATTTTCATATTCAAAGTAACAAATCAAATCTTAGAAGTGGTTAATTATAGAAATAATTATCATTTATGCTTGGCAGGTGGATATTTAAGAATAATGTTTAGATACATTTTCTACCATTCATTTTTCTACGGCAAAGTGAAATTAAGTTACTTTCACAACACATGAAACTACTTAAACATTCAAATAATAGAAAATTATAAAAATAAAATATCATGCATTATCTAAAATAAACCCAAAACATGGAAACAGTTGCCTCTTTATTGAGGTGATTGAGAAGTGAGTTACCTTGTAAACAAATAAAACAGATACGGTAATAGAAAAAGTAAACATGTGTGTGGGGTTCCTCATAAAATAGAATTTAGGTATGGTAAATGTAAATTGATAAAGAATAAATAATTGATCACTAATATAATGGCAGTGTAATAGTGCATTACATAGTATAGACTATCTTATATATTGTAATGTCCCGTTTTGGCCAATCAGGTGAACTATACAAATTGCAAGATATCAAACTTCATCAGATAAGGTGTACCTTATTGATCGGAGAAATCGGAGAAACATGGAAATTTGAAATATGAATATAATATTTCTGTTTATATAAACATTGTAAATAATTTATTTGATGATAAGGAGTCGTAAGAATAAGAGTTTCGTCCATGAATTGGGATTTAGGCTAATGGTTCTTTGGAGAATGGTGGAACCACAGATACAAGTATTCCTTTTCTGTGGAGGAACACAGTTGAAAATATCATATAAAGTTTATTGTGCTATAACTACAAGAATAAAGCAAGATTACGAATATACTTTATGAATATTTTATAAATTCATCTTTTAGGTGATGCAATATGGAATATCACTGTATTTTTGAGTTGCTAAATTTGTTAAGGGCAAGATTGATTAGAAGAAGTCGAGTATTATGGGATAGTATAATGGGAGTTTTAAAGGATAAAACTAGCTCGGGAGTAGTAGAGTTATTACTGCTGCAAAAACATAATTTGTGTTCACCATACAGCATACATAAGTCGTAAAATACTGTAAAAACAGAAATTTGTTTAAAAGTACATTATTTTTGTTACTAATTGAGAAATTTGTTTCAACAGAATTGACCAATTAGCTATCAATATTGATATTTCTGACCAAATCCAAGATCAACTTATATTAGCTTACTTAGATAATTATTATTGGCAATATCTAGTAGAGGCTATGAACAATGACTTGTAGTTTGTAATAACAATTAAGATTAATGTACAGATAATAATAAAATCTTATCTATGGTAATTTTTTTTAAGCAAACAATGGAAAAGTATTCATAGTTAGAATAGAAACTACAAAATAAAACATATAAAGCAAACAATCAACGTACAAAGAACGGTAGCTTATTTTTGTCACGAATGTTTATTTATGATCAAACATTATAGGTCTTGAAAATTCTTTTCAAGCAGGCTTCATGTTGATTAAAAAAATCAATATATGATAAGATATTATACATCTAACTAATTCAAAACCTAGGGCTGGCTATATATATATTATAATTCAAAATCTAGGGCTGGCTTTATATTTATATTCGCGATGGTCTAGCGTGGGGTTTCAGTCTTATTTGGGTTAGAAAAAGAAAATGAATGAAAATTATGTGTATTTTATATTTTATCAAAACGTACTCATATACGATGACTCATATGTATGAGGATACATTCATATACGCGTAGAATACTATAAATTTCTTATTGAAATAGAAGGAAAAATAATAAAAACAGGAGAAAAAATTATAGACTTGTGGCAGTAATTTTATATGGAAGTACGCAATTCATGGCAATTGAAAAGGATTTTTCAGGTAATGCATTCTTCGCTGTAGCGTTGACACAGAAAGTGGAAGCTCACTATGAATAGTTAGTTTTCGTAATTATAGAATTCTTCCCCTTTTGCAGTTCAACTAGGCTGTCACTACGGAAGATCAAGAGGACATTTCTAGAGTATATACTGGACCCAGAAAAGTCCAGTCATTTCAACAATAAAGCTAGAATATCTCATATGAAAATCTTTTCAAAGACTGACCACTTCAGAAAACGTTTGAAGTTGTGAGGATGAGCTAAATAGTTCTTTTGTAACCAAATTTACAATAACTTTCTGAGCTAATAATGTAAGTTCATAATTTAGAATACAGTTATTAAGGATGAATTTTGTAAGAAGGGTTGAACACAATGGTCAGTGCCAAGGAACTTGACTTGGGTGAGTGATGCTGCCCAGCTTGAAATACCTGGATGAAGCTGATGAACTGCTCTGTGCACTGCCACTGATTGCTTGTCCTGTGGGAACACCTGATAGGGTACAGGCCTGAGTTCCATCGCCTTTCAATACTGACACACATTTCCAACTATTCATCTGGTTACCTGCACAAAAAGTGGAACTTCAAATAAAAAAACTCTAAAATAATAATATCGTGTGACCTGGTTGGCTCAGGTCTGGTGTCAGAGTTATCAGGTCGCCCCTGAACAAGTTCAGGAATTCTGACCTGACTTAACAGCTGTTTTTAGGCAGCCGGGAGCAACAAGAAGTAAATCATTAACAAGAGATTAATCCTTATAAATAAAACAAAATTTTCTTACACCCCATCTTCCTTAATGGAATACTACTGGTCAAAATTTCATTTCTGAGGGTGATTTGTTCATGTTATGTTTATACCTGAAACGACTACTTCTAATAGATCTGTTACACCTCCTTAACATGGGAACCGCTAAAGATAGAAAGTTAAAATTAGTTTCAAATTGAGAGCATGATTTTTCCATGCGATTTTTCTAACTAAATAGCTCTTTGAAAATAAATAACAAAAATATGTTTTGAAATAAAAGCAATTATTGCAAAAGAGAAAAATAAAATAAACTATGTAAACTTTATAAAATAAAATAACTTATGTTTCACTTGTTTCTTTGAAATTAATTATCATTATTTCTATTTTTTTTTCAATATCATAGCGGGGTTTCTTTAACAATTACTAACTGTAGTAAAACTATAATATACGCATTGCGCGACCATTGGCTCTCGGGACGGTTTGAAATGGCGCACCCTGCATCAATTTCTATCCTTAAAATAAATTATTTTAACAATCAAAAATAAAATGGGCCATTCATTCCCTTTTATATAGGCTATATATATATTCAATGCTGATAAATAATTTGATTATATTAGGATTTTACAGTAATCACTGCATTCCTTCTTTCAGCCAGATTTTTCATCATTTTCTATTCTCCCAATCACCCTAACCTTCTTAATATGATTCATATTAAATTTCTGTTTGTATTTGGAATAAACCAGCTGTGTAATGCTTGAATCAGCCAAACTAACCTATATGCTGTAATGTCGACCTATTTCCCATCATGACTATTTTCATATTTCACCATCGAAGTCAAAAATCTACTTGGACTTCCAGGAAGCTATATACCAAGTTTCAATAGTCTAGAATCTTCCTTTCAAGAGCAAGTGCACATACGTGAATAGTACGATTTCAATGAGGCCCTGTCGGGTTCTTAATAACCTTATTTTATTATAATTATGTTTGACTTATGCTGTAATGTCAAGTTATTTCTAGAGTATGCTGTATGCATAATGTATCAATATACGCTTTATACACATGTGAAAGTTGCCATTGCTATTGTAAGTGGAACTAACGGCAGAATAAATCTTGAATTTTAAGTGAACTCGTTTTACCAATGACAATGGCTTGAACGTATTGAGTTATTTTTCTAGCTTAACAAATTGAATTTATAGATTATAAGAATTTATTCTGAAATGCTATATTCGATTCTTCACTCACATTTCCATAGCCGAACACAGCCATCATCGCCTGATGAGGCCAGAATGGTTCCAGTAACATTCCAGGAGACACGCCACACTGTGCAGTAATGATCTTCGAACTGAGCCACTGTCTGGATATCAAATCGAGGCTGCCCGCTTTGCACAACCACATCCCTGCAACCATACATCAATCTCAATTTATTTTCTTATAATAATTCAACAAATCTAATTTCTTTTGCTCAGGAATAAATAATGCTGTAAATATTTCGAAATATTTGATCCAAAGAAACAAAAATCCAGAAATTTCTGTTTTATAACTTGATAGTGAATTTAAATTTCCAAGAATGAAATGTAATAGGTTTCGATATTTTTAGAATTCCGCAATTCAATAATATAAAGGGAGTAATGTCAGGCATCAAAGAAAAAATATATTTGATCAACTGTCGAGACACTGATCCATTCTAAAATTCAATTATAAAATAGGCTACATTAGCATGAAAATACCTTTTCTAGAATTAGAATTCTAACCCAGCTGAGACTAGCATCAGACAAGGGAATCTATTTGTTCAGAGATAGGGGAACATGGATAAACTCTTCTAGAAATTGTCCCATCTGTAATTACAGAGATTTAGAAACACTAGAGCACTTTTTGTTGCGCTGTCCCATGTATAGAGACTGTAGAATTCAATTTTTGGATACGTTTTGCAAAAATATAGTCAATTGCGAGGACAGGTTGATGGTATTGTTGTCGAATCTGACGGAGGAAAAGATAAATGAAGAGTTTTTATTTGTTGTGAAAGCCTTAGAAATAAGTCAAATGATATGTGAGCTTGGTTGAGGAGCCTCAAATCCTTTATTATACTGGTAATGTGTATTGTCGTATCCTATATTATGTAATGTTTGTTTGTACGTTTCGTGAACTGTTTGTTCTGTTTTTATTTTTTTCGGCTCAACTCTATTTGTGTGATTATTTTGAACAAATAAATTGATTATTTATTTATGATTTAAATAGGCTACATTATTATATTATCAACTGATATTGTATTGAACTCCAAAAATAATGCGATGGCATTATATAATTGCATGATTGCATAATTATATGATGGCATAGAACTTGGCAATTATTTAGAGTGGGACAGTCAAACTCAGGAAACGAAGGAAGTATAAGACACGCTTCTTCATTGGAATTAGTTTGTATATACAGAGTGGGTCATTTGAACGAGACGGTATGAAAAGTTCAATAAGATAAACTATTTCAGTAGTGATTGAATAATGATTTACTATTTCTATTATATATACTTATATACCTATCTTATCTATTGCATATACTAAATAAATAAATAAATATATATATATATATATATATATATCTTATCTATTGTATATACTAAATAAATATATATTTTGATATTTGTCTACAAATAATAAGACAGCAGGTAGATGACAATCGAAGTTTCAGATAAAGTTAATTTTGGTAAGATGGTTTGCGTCTTCCCAATTTCAGCTAGCCTATGCATTTCAGAGTCCAGTCGGTATAATTAGCAAGTTATAAGATTACATTATTTTTCGAGTGCACTGTCATTAAACTAGGGAAAGCTATGAAAAATTCCGAAGCCTATTAAATACTAAAAAGTGGAAACTGATATCACAAACACAAATAGAGTTACACCTCAAGTAATGACAAGCAACTTCTGTTTGGTGTACTTGACCAAATATTAAACGAAGAAGAAGAGGAAAACTTTTATTCTTCTCCCTCTTGTTGTTCTTCTTTTTCACTTGAAGAGCTTTTTCAAGTGAAATTTTAAATTAATAGTGGTTAAGTGAGATTAATTTTCATATTTTTGGAGTGAAGGTTTTTAGCAAATCTTAAAATTTTAGTCTGTGTTAACCTCAATGTTTTTGGACAATGTAACATTATTCAAAATTTGTGGAGGGAGCAGTTTTGGACTTGAGTCTGCTGCATCTTCACATTCGTTGTATATTATTTGTCACAATAAATAAATAAGAGGAAGAGGAAATAAGAGAAGAAAAAATAAAGAAGGAAAAATAAAAGAAAGAAGAAAGAGAAGAATAAGAAAAAGTGGAAGTTGAATAAAGATAAGAAAAAGAAGAACAACAAGAAGAAGGAGGAGAAGAGGGATAAAGGTTATTACATATTCTAGAAATCCAGATTCAATTGAATCGGGCAACCTGATAGTATTATACATAATGGATTAGGCATTAATAAGAAAAATGGAGATACTAACTGTCTAGGCTTCATTGTAAGAATGCGAACATCCTTTGTCGCAATTGCAAGCATGTGAAAGCTTCGTCCCAAGTTCGGTGCAAACGATATATCGTGAACAGCATCTGTTATATTTGGCACTGAATCTGTTTTAGCCCATCGACGAGAATTCTCATTGTATTCGTAGATTAGCACTTTACTTCCTAATGACTGATTTGTCTCATCGCTTCCGACAGCCAGCATGGGGGGATGTTGCCTGAAAGAATATAACGTCCAAATAAAATGTTGTCTTCATTTCAAGACAAGCAGTAGAACGATAATCAAAATATCAGTGAAACCATAATTGCATTCATATTTGTCATTACGCACATATTTACTGCATAACAGATGTTAAAATAAGTATTGTCAATTATTTTATGAATTGTTTTACATTTTTGCTAACACGGGACAGCACCGACTGAACACTGTATGAGGAGGTACTGCATGGGAGTAGCAAGCTGAAGATAACCATGTGAAGTTATTGTGTTTTGTTTCTAAACCCCGGTTTTTATGGACATTGGGTGCGATTTCGCCTACTGGGTTAATCCATATTTCATTCACAAAACTGAATTCTAAACAAAGTTTGTAGAAGAAAATTACCAGATAAATAAATAGTAAAATATACCAAAAATACAATAATGATAAAACGTGGTTTTACGACCATTTACGCGTAGTTTGTTGAATATCTCAATAATTATTACCGTGGTTGACTTCTTACAACACAAAACTTGGCAAAATTCTTTTTTACGAGGATGTAACATACATAGGCCTGAGACCTGTGCGTGGGTAATGAGTTGGATGATGGTCATTTATGAGTTGGGACTACATTGTTCGGTGGGATCCGAACCAGCAGGAAGTAATTTTTACGGTAATGATTTTTACAAACTGATTGATTACAAAGTGATTTTTACAAATTACCTAAATAAAGCCAATACAAGTTTCTGAATGGGTAAACTAATAACTTAGCGATAACTATGAACTTCCAACTAATATATTTTTATAATTACTGATAACTATAACTGCCAACTTTTATTCCGGCAATTTCATTTCCGTAACGGAGCGTTTCCCGACCAATGAACCTTTTTCTTTATCTTGATGAGAGGAGTAAGCTGCCGCAGTATGGCGGATTCCTTCTGAAACACTCTGTATAATTAAAGTGCCAGAATATGAGTTGCGCTTAAGACCTCACCTGGAAAATGAGGGATTCCAAGTAAGACAGCTTAATGAAAGTTTAGAGGAGAGCTCATGTTGTAGAGTCCATTGACTAAGATTCATGACATCTGGCGCTTCATATATACGAATGACTCCATCAGCGGAACACGTGGCCAGCAGTAATCCGAGAGCTTTTGGTCCAAATTTGACGTCAGTCACCGATGTACGAGAGTCAACCAGATTGGTGCGCCGTACCCAATGCCTCATTCCTCGTTCTCCAGGCGCTGTGCCTTCGCCTACTAGAAGTAAAAAAAAATCAAACTGAAAATTGGCGATAATAATGAAGTTTACACAAAGTTGTTACGAACTTTTAATCTAAGGCTACGTTATAAAGCATATAAAAGAGGTTAGAATGTGACGTTGTCAAAGTAGTGTCATAATGAAACTATTGTAATACTACCGTCACTGTTCAGTCCCGGAGTTTAAACCAATCAGAACTTTTTTCAAAACTATGTCTAAATTAATATTACGGAATAGTCACATCAGCTGATTTAAACATTTCGAAATCAAAGTGTATTTCAAATCGGAACAACAATCACGCATTGTAGGTTATGTTATATTTTGGGCAAGATTCTGGATTCATTAGTACGTTGAATTAAACCTTAATGTATTGGTTGTAAGAGATAAAATATTTTAAATGTAAAAGATTGCATTTCAACTTAAAACATTTCTTGAGATGATTAGAACTAACTTACATTTCACTCATTGCTTTAATGCAGTCATAATACAATCGTTGCATGAGCTTCCATTTCATTATTCTCAAGTTCATGCAGAATTAAATAAATAATTTATCCTATCATTACTGTAACAGGAAAATTGTATAAAAAAGTATATCCTTATTATTAAAGAATAATTTAGTTAATTTAAGGAAAGTAAAACGTCATTTTTTGAGTCATATAATGTATCAGTAATTTTACAATTAGGGCTCCGCGCCACTGAACTCTGTGTTCAGTAGCGCTGCAATGTGCGACGAGAGATTATCAAAACCGAAACAATAATAATAATAATAAGCGTATGGCTTTTAATAGTGGGAAGATCCTTACGGGTAGTTCCACCTCGCCGTTTGAGCCATGTTATGGGGAACATGTGAACCCAGGTGGGCTCCGAACCACTGGGTAAGTGATAATCTGGTAAGTAACAATGAATTTCAATGAACACCCGGCCACTGAAAGTTGTGTTACGCTGCTCCGTGTCAGTTATCAATTGGGTGTTAATTGAAATTGGTTCAGTTTTAAAAGATGCGGTCGGACAGTGCAGTGCAACTCAACACATATAGAATGGACTGGAAAATCGAAGTTGAGACTAGTTTGATTTTCTAACTGGAATAAAATGAAATATGTGAAATGAAAATGAGGCTATGGGATTCAACAAACCTATTTCTTCCCATACAGCCGCCGTTCTGTCAAATGAGCAAGTTGCTAGTACTTGACCAAACTCTGGATGTGCCCAGGTAACTTTCCACACTGACCCACTGTGTGCTTTCCAAGTAGCAGTCAAATTCCAGTTTTCACGTTCATCTTGATCCCATACCTGCATCAATAATGATCATGTTATTTGGAACAAATTGAATTAAATGGAGTGCATCGCAAATGGAAGAGCTTAATTTGAAAATATACATTGAATATAGAATATTACGGAATAAAAAAAATTCTACCTCACTTCACGTTTGAGCAGAACGCTCTTTGTACCAATACCCAATGTTGAGCTCTGAAGAGTCTCCCTCAGTTAGAAATGGCTAAAGGGACTATACTTACAAATATTTCTTGAGTTTTTTAATGTCGCACAAACTAGTTTCAGTTGTGTATTTTAAAAACAATAAATATCAGCGTTTTTATGGTCCTTCCACACAGGATACAAAAACATATCTTAATCTATACTGTGAGAGCTCAGTAGAAATTCCAGTTGGACGACTTGCAAGAAAAATTGGCAGCACTCAACGTCTAAACCGAGACAGTCATTCTCAGCCATCAGTTCAGCGAAGTTGCAACTAGAAGTAAGTGGCTATAACTGAACGATAAATAATGGCAACCATTCTTCAGTCATTTATCAAAAGATGGCACGAAGATGTTGTAATATCTAAAGTTTGGCCGAATTGTGGGATGCAAACCGATCTGTAGCCTCTTATCTGTTTCAAGTAAAAGGCAGTCCGACAAAGCCGTTTGCGGACTTCTCAAGTTACACAAATTTCGCTGTCACCTCAATAGATCTCTCAAGTTGAAGTGGTCTCGGAAACTCCATCTGCTCGATCTCGATCTAATGCAGTAAGATAAACTCGACTGACACTTTCAGCGATTAGTTTCATTCGAGCTTTCACCCTTTGGATGCAAGGTCAATTGAAACACAGGTAAGATGTAATGTTTTAATAATACAGTAGAAATAGGCTATAGGTAATTATTGAGGAATTTATCCAAACTTTTCGAATTTCCCGTCAATTTTTTGTGACATCTACACACCCCACGAATCAATAATCCTTTGAAATTTTTTGGGAGTCGCGTTTTTTACAAGAAACTTAAATTTTCGAAAGAATTTTTTGATGAAAATTCATAATTTGCAAACTTATGAGGAGCTCTAAACCAAAAAACGATACAAATCAAGTGAGTATAACATTGCCAAAATACTACCGCCCCCAAACACAATGTGCGCTCCGCGCGCCTAACCAACCCTTCCCTGGATGGCTAACAAGGCTAAATATGACGGAACCACCTCATACCTTCAGTTCATTCATAAAAAAAAAAACTAAGCTTACTAACCTTTCAATACTTTAAAAAACTAAAAATTTTCGGCTGCAATCCGTATCACACATCTCTACTTACAAACGGCGTCTTACGTAATGAATAAATTCAAACAATCGGCTCTTGCCGAAAATACAAAATTATAGCATTTCCAAGAAAAGGGTAGATTTTCCCAATACTATTCTTCATCATATGATCTTTACACAGATGATCTAACAATCGTCTCTCTGGCCGAAAATACAAAATTATAGCATTTCCAAGACAAACGAATGCTTCCCACTAGTATTTTTTATTATCATCACTCATGATCTTTACACATCATATGGCCCACAGACAATTTCAAACATATCTCTCTCAAACATATAAATGGTATGAAATATAATGTAATTTATGTAATATATATCATAGATATATTTATATATAGGAAGATATGTAGATATATTTTTGACAAATGGACACAGGTTGACTGGCAAGCTGATTTCGAAGACACTAATTGATAGGCCGTGAGACTTAATATTGGGCATCAGTCGACTTTGGCTCTGAGCCATGCAAGAAACATCAAAATATTAATAATTATAATTTTTCAAATATAGTGCCAAAAAATTTGAAACCCAAATGGAGCTCTCACGGCAATCAAGTATAGAAACATCAAAAAAGGCTTGATAGAATGATGTTTCAAAGTATTACTGAGTTATGTATTCACTTACCAGTACATTTTTAATGTATTCCATGAGTTGCAAACTATATTGATTATTTACAAGTTTATTCAATTATCTCCTCAACCCTACTATTTACAAGAATGTTTACGAGGTAAAATTTGTACACTGTTCTACTGTTTTACACACTATTTGATTGATATTTTCAAATATTTTCACATTCAACCCCATTAATTTTAAACCTTACTATTTCCAAGAATATTTTTGAACTTTGTCAAAATATTTATTACCTTTAAAATAATGAGATTCAAGAAATCAATCAAAACACATGTGTATATTGCAAGTGGAGCACATAGTATTCACTTTTTTCGCATTTTTCCATCCATTACGTCACTTTTTTATAGCAAGGCTTGCAACGAGAGTACTTGGTTTTGCCAGTACATGGGTAGACACTTCTGGGATTCTAATAACATTTGTAGGCAGGAACAATGCTCTTACCAACTCTTCTTTGAATGCCGTAATTGAGACTTTTCTGTTTGTCAGTGTTGTAAACGCTCATGGCATTTAAAACTGCGGTTATCAGTAGTAAATCAAAGATCACCTTACTGTACCATTTGACTGATCGTCTCAAAGGACTGGAATATGACCCTTATTGATCTGATTGATCAATATAAGATTTGCCCTTGTTGTAGTCCACTACCGCTGCAGATTTTAAAACTTCTACTCTGCGTTTTGTCACAGGTATCATTTTATCAGTGTGTTCTGTGGTCACCATCAAAAGGTCACTTCTGTCTCTCCACTTGAGCATCACAACACCATTGTTGTTTTTGCTTGCAACACATTGTACACGCCTTAGCATCTTATTAATAACATCCATTGGATTGAATCTTCTATTTCTTTGCACTGTGCCAACTAAATGAGTTCCACGCTGCAATAATTTTTCAGCCAGTTGAACACTTGAATAGAAGTTGTCAGTGAATAATGTTCGTCCACAGTCAAGGTATGGTCTGCCAACTCCATAGCAACTTTTTCTGAGACAAGTCCCTCTCTCACTCCTTGTTCCTGCCCACAGTACACTTTGTATGCAAACGTGAAAAAATCTTTTGCACAGTTTGAAAATTTTGATGCCATACTTGTGTCGTTTTCCTTTAAAGTATTGGCGGGAAAATATTCGGCCTAGGAACGGTACAATGCTCTCATCAATGCACATGTTTGCATCCGGTTCAACAGCCATCCGGAAATTGTTGACAACTTGGTCAAGGATTCTGTGAATTTTGTGCAACCTGTCGTCATGGTCTGTATCTTCATTGTTTGAACAGTGAAAGACTTAGCAACAGCTCAAAACAATCCCTGCTCATTTTTTTGCCAACAACAGAAATATACAGATCGTCAGATCGCCAATAGTGAGCAATAGTAGTTCAAACCCATGTAGACAATTACCCCAAAAAACTGCTTCATCCCAACCAGATTTGTTGGCTTCCACTGTTTGATTCTAGCATTTAGTGAAATAAATAGTCTAGATTGAATCTGCTGATCAGCATATCTGTTTGTCTCAGTCACAATTTGTTGCAAGATGTGGTCTGTGACAAACAAATTCCAAAAGTCCAATGGTGTCCCATCCTGGCCTATTGTTTCAAAAATATCAGGATTTATTCCAAATGAATATTCTCTGGATTGAAAGGGATTTCAATTAGTTCATTTTCTTCCCCAACAGGACCCCACACACGGTTTTCAATGTTCAATGGTATAGCAGCATTGAGAAGTGGATCAACAATTCCAACACCAACAGTTTGAGAAGTGGGAATTTTCAAAACACGCAAATCTAAAATTGCTGTAGCACTTTTGCTGAAATCTAAACCTAAATTGTCAATGTCCATATCCATTAATACACTCTCTTCGGTAGCATCCTCCTCATGATCAGATTCGTCTTCACTATCTGAGCTGAGATTGAAGTCACTTCCTTGTTTTCAATTTGGGTCGTTCTGAATATCATCTTCATAAAAGCTTTCTTGATCGCTCCATGGAGACGTTGGTCTGTCCAACTCTTATATGATCTCTTCTTCATTCATTTTAACTTGATTTAAACTCAAATAATGACAATAACACTGTTCAAAATATATGAAGCACAACAGAAACCATAACTTACAACACAGTGTTTAAATTGACTTGGTAGCCTGGTAGGTTATAACCTTATAACGAAGCACAAACATATAGCTACGTATTTTTCATTATACAAAGAGGTTGAAAAAACCTATGATATTCGCAGTATGACAGATTATAATAGTAATAATAACATTTATTATTTATTACATAGAATCAAACAAGGAAAAAATAAAGAAAATATGTGAAATACATTATATGATATTCAATTCAATATTCAGCCAGCATAAATGCTAAACCCATCAATGTTTTCCTTGGAATTTCCTCTACAGAGGCTATAATCTTGTACATACAACTGAGACCTAGAATAAGGTCTCATTGAAATAGAAAGATACTTTATAATATGGAGGTAGTGAGACACAAGTATTTGTTCAATTTGTATGTTCAGAAGGCGATTG
The DNA here is from genome assembly GCA_948455865.1 of Conomelus anceps. Classification (NCBI taxonomy): domain Eukaryota; kingdom Metazoa; phylum Arthropoda; class Insecta; order Hemiptera; family Delphacidae; genus Conomelus; species Conomelus anceps. Next base: position 30,882,479 of record OX418216.1, read on the forward strand.
ACAGGGTAAGAGAGGAAGTTAATGTAGGTGTGACCATCCATGGTGAGAAAATAGATATTCTGAGGTTTGCGGATGACATAGCAATAATGACAGAAAAGGAAGGGGACTTGCAGAGAATTCTGCATACAATGGACAGAATAATGGATGAGGAATTCAATATGAAAATAAATACATCCAAAACTAAAATACTAGTATGTAGCAGAAATAAGGAGAATGACACGGCAATAACATTGAGGAATGAAGTAATAAAAGAAGTGAAGGAGTTCAATTACCTGGGAAGTAAGATCATATGCGATGGGAGAAGCTGCAAGGACATAGCAAGCAGGATCTACCAGGCAAAAAATGCTTTCAACAAGAAGAAAGGATTATTCACGGCAAAGAACTCAAGTCTCAATGTGAGGAAACGCTTAGTGAAGACTTATGTATCCATGGAGCATTGCAACATATGGCAGTGAAGCTTGGACAATGGGTGTGAGAGAGGAAGAACGACTGGTTTCATTTAAATCCTGGTGCTACAGAAGAATGTTGAGGATTAGCTGGAGAAAAAGAATAACGAACGAAGAAGTTTTTCGTAGAATAGGAGAGAACGGCTGCTTACTGAAGTCCATCAAACAAAGAAGAGCACAGTTGATAGGTCACATAATCCGTCACGATGGGCTTACAAAGAGGATAATGGAAGGAATGATAGCGGGCAAGAATCAACGAGGAAGACCCAGATTGGAGTACATGAGACAACTGCTGCAGGATATGGACTGTGCTACGTACTGCGAGTTGAAGAGGAAAGCCGAAAATCGTGAAGCATGGAGAGTTGCTGCCAACCAGCCATCCGGCTGTTAACCAGAGAGAGAGAGAGACACACACACACACACACACACACACGTGTATAGGTCTCATGGCCCAAGAGCAAAACACCATGAGGCCTGATTCTAGGTCCCACTCCTCCAAAAATATTACACTAATTTTTGATTTGGCAGCCGCAATCACCCATACGGAACCTAATTCTATGTCTCAAAGCAGTCAACCTATTTTAAATGCCAAATAAACTTTGCCCCCTCAAAATAGCAGTGTATTATTACTTATTAGTGTGTAGGAAATAATTCGAAAAGTTTGGATATGATACTCAATAATAAATTCCGAAATATAATAAAAAATAAAATCATCGCATAATTCAAATCTATCAGCCAAACTTCAAATTTAAACAGCAACATGAAATAAGTAGAGTAGTATGAAAAGTTAACCTTAACAAATTGATCACTTGAGCAGGTTGCCATCCGTTGGCCATAAAAGTCATAGGCGACATCGTGTATGAGGTCTTTATGTTCAGCGTTGATACTATGAGCTTCAAAAAGCATTATTTAAAATTATTTATATTGAATAATTAGTTGAAATACATGCAACCACAACAAATCAACAGTTTGCGCTTGGTACGGAGTGTGTTGTGTTTGTGTTGCGTTTGTGCTGCCACACTGCCACTGCAATCTGTCATCAACTTGTCGTTTAGCCATTTCGTCGTTTTATTTTGAATATCAACCAATTATCATTGATTTTTCAACAATATTCATCAAAAAATGATATTATATATTTATTTTATTCAATATAAATTGGAATTGTGAAGAAATTCTAGAAGTAAGTCATTTTCTACTCTTGATAAGACAGATGTCTTGCAATTGTGAGCGTGATCAGCTGTTCTTAATCTTGCTGTGGGCTGCTGGAAAATTGAAAACTTCAAAAACACCTTTGACTATAATTTGTAGGTCATTCTTATGTTTTGAATATGCAAGAAGAGTAATACCGTGGTAGGTGTTAAATTTATTTTGGAAAAATGGCTGCTGCAGGTCGTAAATTGGTATGTATTGATGTATGGATTTTTCAGATGTTACATGTTAGATGAAACCAATTTTGTTCTAGTCTTATCTCATAACCTTTTCATTCAGCAACTCTTTCATTTTCCCATTAGTAAGATGGGAAAAGTAGGAAGAGTTAATAAAATAATAATATCTAGTTTTTCCTCTAGTCAGCCTAGAAGTACAGCAGCCACAGTGGCGTAATCAGTTGGAGCTCTTGTTGTTGTTTCTGATAATAGGCGATCAGAAGTTAGCCGAAAGATCGATCGTCGCGAACTCAGGGCGGCATAAATCGACAGCAGTGAAGTGAGTTAGTTGCATTGTTTATAATGGCTAACATTGGGAAACTTATCATAAAAACAGGATTTAAAGAAGTCAATTGCGATTTTTTAAGGAAATCTAATGTAGAAAAAGAGAAGAACCTTGTAGAGAGTAATCATGTTTTTGATGTGGAGGAATGCAAAGGTATTATACGTGGAAAAGTGATGACAAACTAGCGTCAATGCTGTTTTACAATCTTTTTTCAAAAAATTTCCACTTTGTTTATCAAAAGTCAACTGCCTAGAGGTGGCAACTGCCTAAATCCGCCTCTGCTTGCAATAAATTAATATTTTGCAACAACAAAAACATAACCTCAAAGCTGTTATTAGGATTGATTTCTTTAATTACAAATATCAATCACACAAGTGCATAGGAAACGTCTAATTTTCATCAATCAGCAATCTTTTACACATGAGATAATTTGTAAATATAATAATTATAACTCACTTAGTCCTTCGGACATTAGAGATCCATTTCTCCCATCTATCCTTTTTGTAAGGTCGATCAGGAAATAAATAAAATGAAACACCTTTTCCTTTTGTATTCTCATAGGTATTACTGCACCCATTTACACAACACATAATACGGCTCTTGGGCATTTTTAGTATGTTTGTCTAAAGGAATATTTTTTTGAAAAAACGTATTTGAAGTTAGACAATTTAGCACACAAATTAATGGCGATCAGATTTTGACTCACTAAGTTAGTGCAAGATCCTCCGCTTGGAGCGCTGTCGGTCGATCTCCAGATCGCCTATACTCAGGCTGGCTGCTACTCATGTCCCACTTATTTTTTTGGGCCTCCCCTCAAACCTTTTTGTAATTAGTTTTCATGCAGGCCCGTGGGCCCCCGTCACTGTGGGCCTTTCAACAATACACTGATTTAAATAAAACAATTTTTGGACTTTTTGAGACCATTTCCTCCTGGTACCATAGCTGGCAAAAAGGCTATTATGTGGCTCGCATCATGTCACGCTGCAGAAACAAGAAAAACATTCTGCTTTCATAGTGCTTTTTCCACCCTAATATATGTGATGTACCAGCAATACTATGAATCATAATATTTTTCAAAGCGATAATTATACTGGTTAAAATGGCATTCATAGGCTGAATTTTTTTCTATTCAAAATCAAATATTTGATGTTCAGAGGATGCTGTTATGTAGCCTATATGTGATGACTTTGTCTCACCTGAATTCCTGAATATGATGACTCAACAATAAAATTGATGACAATATTGTTTCAAATTCAATTTAGACAATATTGTTTTTAATTCAATTCCCTGGATACATGAACTCATAGCTGCTGCTAAAGAGAGCATTATTTATCGTGATAAGACTCTGTCCTATATCTGACCAATGAGTTAATTACTTTATTTACTGCATTATTAAGTCGTGCATTTTCAATATTGATGTTGATATTATTCAATTTATTTCTTTTCAGAGCACGGGATTAACTGGTATGAAGGTTCTGAATGAGCCTCATAAACTGTTGAACTCAATTTATTTGAAAATACTTTCAGTCACCGCCCAGATGCCCGAAAGTGCTGCTTACCGAAAGTACACAGAAGAGATTGTAAAAACACGTTTAGATGCTGTGAAGAATGTAAGGAATATCTTTATTCATAGTAGGCATCTTATGACAATATATATCTTATTTTCTGCATAATTGTAAGACTTGGAAAGAGTAGATTTTTTATTCTCATAAATGCATACAGTACAATAATAAAATCAATCAAATTAAGTTAACCATTTTACAACCAGTCAAACAAATATGAAAATACTGCAAAGTTGAAACCCCTGTGAGCGCAGGGATGAATATAACAACAATATTAAAAAAGAAACAAACAGATCATGAAGACCGTCAAATAGTTCAAAATAGCTGGTAAGAAGAAAAATTATTTGATTGCATAACTCTAGAGTATTTTAGAATTTATTTTATTGTATGTTAACTGTAGGGTCGTATTTATGAAAATTCCTTTACTGTCTCTTGTCTAGAGGGACTGTTGAAAGCCTTTATTTTAAATAAATTTTGTAAGTCCCTCTAGTTAAGAGACACTGAAGGATTCATAAATACGGCCCTACCAGTTAAAATATATTAACTCTCAAATAATAGAGTAATTCAATCAACTATATCTTCAACTTTTCAAGTGAATTAAACGAGAATCTTCAAGGCCTTGAAGATGGGTTTCAACAACTCGAAAACGTTTGGCCTTCAAAAGTAAGTGAAATACTACTTATTTTTAATAAAATTTGACTGCAAGTCGTTTAATTCACTTGAAAAGTTAATATTAACAACGCAGTTCGTCATGGAACAAGAAATCCAGGAACTATATCTTCATTAAAATTGAACTCCTTACAAGCTATGTTGAGCTATTTGACGGTCTTCATGGTCTATTTGTTCTGTTCAACAAAAAATGATACGTTTCATTCAATCTTGAAAAAGCTATTGTATTCAATTACTTTACTGTATATAGTATAATTTTATATTGCAAGTTAGTTCAGAAATGATTTTTTCTATTAGATTAATGATTTTTCATTAGTATTAGTTTTTTACTTGTTCTTCTTTTGTGTCTGGAAAGACCAAGTCAAATATTTTATATTAATATAATTATTTTTTTTAAATTTGTTCTATTCTGTTTGTAGGCACCAACTGTGCCGGAATTAGAAAGTAAAATAAATTGTGGTCAGGCAGAAGAGCTGGTCATCCAGGCTACCCAAGAACTGCAATTGGCCAGAAGAATGCTCACTTGGAAGCCTTGGGAGCCTCTCATTGCTGATCCACCGCCCAATCAGTGGAAGTGGCCTCCTGTTAAATAAACTGAATTCTGAATCTGGCTTCAGCAATAATTAGTCTTATTATTATTTGTTTCTGAAAAATATGAAATACATTTCAGACATTCAAACTCAAAATCTGGTAATTTTATTTCAATTTTTGTTAATTGAATCATTGTAGCAGTAAGCATTGCTGAAAATATATTGAGACACAACTTAAAATCCTTCCACACAACAAAATTAATAGGCTGGAAATTATTTGTGAAGATTTTTGCACAAGTTATTAGAACCACATCACGAACCCACTAGCATTGTCTTGCATCGCGGGCGCAACAGGGCCTTACTGCGATAATGGTAAGGATATCAAACTACTTCACACAAGTATTCATAGTAATCATACTAGAATACTGTCGTAATTCAACAAGTCACATTCAAAATTAGCTTGATAGTCTTTTGGCTTAGGAGTCATTGGCTTGTCTGAGCACCGTATTTGTCAACTCATTAAGCGCTGATACTATTGAATGGAGCTTAAGTATATGTATCTCTGTAAATATGCGTTATAATCTGGAACTTCAGAGTTCTGTTTAGAAAATATTTTTATGCAAGTGTGATTGAAAAATAATGTAGAAACCTCTAACGTTGGATCCATCTAAAGCCAAATTTGTCGCTGTTGGAGGGGAGTGGAAGAATTTTACGAAGTTAACTTTGGTTGAGTACCGTATCGTATCTTATTTAAAAGTTCCCCATGCTAATAGACCGGTCGACTAGCTGAAATTAGAAGCGTAGAATCTAAGGAATTCTAGTCATTAAATGGAAAGACATTACGATGCTAGAAAATACTCTCATTAGTATTAGATATTACTTCATTACACTTAGGAAAAAAAAACACTCAATTATAATTTTAAAATCATGGAATATAATTTTTTATGAATAGTTGAAGACAATTGCCAACTGAGTAATAAGTTAAAATATATAATAATCATATTTCTTTAATCAGAAAGTCTATAACAAAAAGAGCACTTTGCAATAGCATTGCTCAATTAAATATTCAATGTTTTATAAGAAAATTAATCTGACTACAACTGAACTAAGTAGCAAATATAAAATCATACATTGTACACACATTCATTTGTGCTTATGCTTACTGTTTTCATGATCCACTGATTCCTATTTGATAACACAACTCATAAGATACAAGACACTAGAAATCAGTTTAAAATATCGATTTTCCTATTTTTTTATTACATAATGATGAATATAAGTATATTTTCATTATCTTGTTAGTTACAAACCATCTTAATTGGGTAGGAATTTCATGATAAAAGATCCTTTAAATAGACATTTTCCAATTTGAGAAAAAACCACAGATAGTGTTTTTCTTTAACGTTTTCAAGATTCAAAATCTTTAAAAAAATTGTACAAATTTCATCATGCTCATCAACGTAACATATAAAATTCTAAAACAGAATGAGCTAAAATCATTTTGAACCAGATTATAATGTATCCTAAAAGTAAACTATTTCAAAGATCAGGCATTTTGAAAAATTTTCATTGAAATGATAATTATTTTAAAATGCAGAATACATTCGAATATTCTAGTAGAGGGGTAATTAACAAATTTTCACTATCAATAATCTACTGTATCATATACACTATTATAATATACAATTTCATTAAATAATTCTAGAATAAAATAATTTTTATAAAAAACTGTACATATATTTATACATGATGATATATATTGGTTCTTAAATGTGCAGAGTGTGCGTAAAAGTACACTGACGATATGAAGACAAGCGTTTGCACTCGCACCGCACAGTCCCTAACTTCACCCACCACCTCTCCTCACCACACTATATCTCATTTTCAAGCAACTTTGCAACTACTCAAGTTGCAACGGGTTGGGTGATTCACCACCGCTAGGTTAGAGTCATAATTTATTAGAATATAATTACAATTGGTTTATCTAATAATAAATGGAAAGTAGAATTGCAATACGTAGTAATCATCCACATTTTGGCTGACTCAAGTTAATTAATCCTACAATGACAACAATAATAAAGAAGATAAAAAGAGCTGTAAGCTAATTATGTGATATCAAATGCGTCGTTATAAAAAGAACAATAAGTCCACTTGTTCACTGAACTGATACGTATATCCAATATTATTCTTCAAGTATCTCACAATCAAGATGCATCCAGCTATGAAGGGAGCTATCTTGAAAGTGATGAGAGCCGCTTTGTGTTGTCTAGCTAGCACAAGTGTTTGTTCGTCTGTTAGCACGAGTTGCATTCAAGTAGATTGTATGCAATTCCATACAACTGTGAATAGTAGAGAAATTACAAAATATATGGAAGAAGAAAGCGCAGAGATCGTTTTCTCGACATGGCGAGGCTGACGACTGTTGGCCATAACTTAGAATAGGTGACATTGCTTTCTTCTTTTGCCTGGCTTTTTGCGTTTCTCCTTCCCTCTTTGTTCCTTCTGCGAATACAAATCACAATAACATATTAAACAAATTCACACTTATTGCTTATGATTAAAGCTTATTTTTCTTTTTCCTTGCGCATCAGTATTTTTGCCTAATGTAAGTTGTAATATTTTATGTTTATTCTTTATGACTATATTTTTGTGTCAGGATGCTTATGTTTGGCAATAGTAATTTGATTTGAACAAGTTATTTATAAAATACTAGCAGGTTGCCTGGTTAATTCAATCGGGACATCTGTAACTAATTATAAATTTAATTTGAAAGTATCTTTTTTATTCTTATTTTCTTCATCTTTCTACCCTTCTCAAACTTCAAGTTTTCCATTCTCTTTTTTTATTCTGCAAATTGTCTCCTGATTTTTCTTCTCCATGAGACCTTCTTTTCCTTCGTTTCAGAACTGAGAATATTGATAGTGAGGGTAAAGTGGGAGAAGAAGACATTTTATACTCTCAACTTCGCCTTCAGTGAAGAATATTTGAATTGACATATTAATATTATTATATTATTAAGTAGATCACACTTACTGAGCAAATTTTTCAGAAAATACTAGCAGATTGCACGATTAATTTAATCAGGACTAGTACTTAATAGTAAATTCAATTTTATAGAATATTTTTTATTCTTATTTTCCTTTATCTTTTTATTCTTTTACTTTTTCCTTCTCATTTTTCATTTTTTAAATTCTCTTTCCTCATTCCTCTTCCCCTTCTTGAGACTTCTTTTCTCCAGCTTAGGACTGAAACTATTAATACCGAGGGTCAAGTGAAAGGAAAAATTATAGTCTCAACTTCGTAATTAATAAACCGCTATACAATAGAGAAGACTATTCATCTCCTCACATTCTACTACTTGTATGAATTCTATTCAACTGTGAATAGTAGAGAACAGTCGAGATTAGTAGATCATCCAAGAATACATCAATACATCTAGTTCCCACGCACAGGTCTCAGACCTATGTGGGCTTCATCCTCATCCTCATCCTCAAAAAGTACATTTTTTGACACATGGAGCGCTAGTATTTTTAACAAGTTCTGATAAAATTCCATTTCGCCGACAAAACTGTCCTTAGCGTTGTTTTAAAGTACGTCACTCTGCTAGAAGTTTTTTCCCAAAGAAAATCTTATTTCCTATCGGAAAGGCAAACAGTTTAAAACAGTACGCTATGCGCCTTTATAGGTGAAAACCCATTACATCAAAAGATGATGTCTGTTTTTGATAGAGCTTTTAGTTTGGGGATGGATACGCTAATTCATAGACTCGATGTCGGTTTATGGAGAGTCGGCTCACCTTAATAGGCTGTAGTGAGCCGACTCACAGTCCTGCGAATCCAACCGCATTTAGCCCTCACCGTTTCTATACACACATTACATCTTATCATAACAGCAAATTTGAGGAGAGCGTCTCACATAATATGCTGCGCTTGCTTTTTTGCCTTACAGGCAAAACAGTATTACTGTATAAGAAATAAGTATAAATAGAAAAAATAGTTTTCGGTACTTGAAAAAGTATATTTGAACCCAGCTATTTCCCAAACATATAAAGCAATTACGATTTACCAACATTCCTATGAATACACGGAATTAAAAAAACATCAAAGTAGTTGGAGACTAATGGTTCATTTGGAACTTTAAGAGACTTTCATAATGAGCATGTGAAGATGACATGAGGATAAATAAGACTGATTGGGTAGTCAATAGTGCAATTCTATATTGGAAATCAATCAATCAAAATGCATTTATTCCCAATAAAACACAAGTACAGTACATCACATTATTATAGAATAAATGAACCCGCAAAGACTGTCAGTCTGTGAGCGGGAGCGGGCCTCATCTGTCTAAGTACCATACAAGTGCAATTCCAAGAGATAAATTCAGTATGCAATAAAAAGAAAAATTAAATTAACTTACTACAGATACACTTTCAGGCACTTTAGTAATATACAAACTAAAAAAAAAATACATACCAGAACATCCGACTCTCACCAAGAAAAAAGAAGAAGGGAGAAAATAAGATGTTAGTCTGAGGTAATTTCATTCTGCCGATTATATATTGATACTACACGTAAGGTGACCTTATCAAGGCTTCCGCTTCCTGCAAGCCAATCCGTAGCAGCCACTCATTCACCCCACGCGCAAATACATTGACACTGCTAACCTCAGTCTGGACTATTTCAGGGGGGATATTTCTATATAACCAGTGTGCTATGAAATATGAATTATGTCCCTGCAAACTTCTACTAATAGTTGGATTATGGAAACGGATCATGTTTTGGTTTCTGGTTTGATAATTCGGTTGAAGCTGTCTAAATAAAGTCTCATTATTATAGATGCAAATAATCTAGGTACGTTCACACTTGTATACAAGTATGAGGATTTGTATGATATACAAGTATGATCAGACAAAACATGTTTGAGCATACATGTCCTCATACATGTCGAATACACCAAAAGAATCGACAATGCATTTACACTGCATCAACAAAGCAAAGTTTATTTTTAGTTTGATTTTTTCAATTTCAAGTGATTTTCATCACTAAAATGTCTAGTGATGAGGAAATTTTTTATATCTATCAACATGTGTCCTAATTTTAAACAATTCAATACTTTCAAAAACGCCTTTTCTTTTCTTTCTGTTTTTATATTCACTAGATTTCACATCCCAGATTTTAGTAGCCTTTATTTTTTCAATTAATTGCAGTGTTTTGTTTTTATTCCAGCTGGACATAATTAAATACTTTCACAACGCAATTGACGATTCATACAAAACGCTCTACTACTGTAGTAGTGGTGTAAACAAAACAGTTTTAGATTTTTCCTGCTAGAGTTGAAGATAAACATCATAAAAGTCAAAGTCTGAGCAAACGTTTGCTCAGACAAAATGTATGAGCAAAAAATACAGCTCATACAAAATTGTATGAGGAGATGTGTGCGATTTGTCAATTTGACAAGTATCTCATACAAATCCTCATACTTGTATACAAGTGTAAACGTACCTTTAGTGAGGTTTCAATATAAATTTGCCTAATGTTCAGAACTGGAAAGAGGTTTAAGAGCAAATTTGTTGGAAATCGTCGGTTTTTGTGAAGCATATTTTTAATTATTAGCCTCTGTGTAACTGACAAAGGCTCCAGAACAGCAGAGGACGCACCACCCCACGCCAAGACACCGTCTTGCAACAGTGACAGCACGTAGGCAAAATACACACTCCTGCACTGCCCCGCAGTCAGCACTCAACTGAGCTGTGTAAAGGCATAAATCATCTTTCTCAGACGCTGCTTGAGGTATTGAACGTGAGGTATCCAATTCAATTTACTATCAATGATAACACCTAAATATTTATATTGATCCACACGTTCAACAATGCCACAGTCACAAGTAACCGACTGTGGGTCACCACAAGAGTGCATCCTAAGCTTCAGACGACCTGGGTCATTACATCTTCGAATAACAATTGGAAGATGTTTGGTTTTACCCATATTTTAACAGTTAAGGTATTATGTTCAAACCAATTCCCAACTTTCATCAGGTAAGCTTCCTCCCACGTACAGCCAGCTGAAACAACAGCCGTGTCATCCGCAAATAGAAACAACTTTCCTTTAATATTTGATTTATTAATATTATTTATATATGCAAGGAATAAAATAGGACCCACGGTGCTACCCTAGACCACCCCATAATCGACAGGTAATGATTTGCTTGAAGTTTCATTAATTGGCACTTTCTGCAAACGATTCTCAAAATAGCTAACAAACCATTGTAACTCTGTATTTTTTTATTCCTAGCATTTCTAGTTTTTTAAAGAGTTTTTGGCGATCTATTGAATCAAATGTCTTCGCAATATCAAGGAATGTGATCAGTACTCGTTTCTTCTCTCCAAGTTTTAAGGCAATATCTTTTGTTATGTCAAATAGGGCATCAGATGTGCTTTTGTTGGACCTAAATCCATATTGCTCCTCTGCAATTATCCTCTCACGACTGAAATATTTTGAAAGTTGAACTTTAACACATTTTTAAAGGACTTTACTAACAGCCGTGAGTAGGGAAATTGGTCTAAAATTGCTCATTACTGATTTAGGTCCAGATTTGTGAATAGGTATGACTAGCAATCTTCAGCACATTCGGAAATTTTCCAGTACGAATACTCATATTTATTATGTATAGTAACGGTTGCTGTAGCTCATTGATATTATCCTAGATCATTTGCGAAGGAATACGATCCAAGCCAGGGGAAGAGTTGCCTTTAATACTTTGAACGGTTTCGTTTAACTCTTGGGGAGTGACAGGCTGAAGCACAAACACTGGATCAACGGCGTAGTCGGCATCCTCCACCTCAACAACCCCCTGCGGTTCAGAGCCTCAATCAGTTTCCACATTTGCAAATGCAATATGCATAATAAATTCTATATAGCTCCAAGACACAGAACTGACATTATGATTACATTTCTTAGAGTACCCGATTGAATCCATTTTGCCTGCATAATAAAATTAGGCATTACATGGCTCCATGCTGCATAGGTAATGAAAGGAATCAAACCTTCACTCATCAAATATTAGTTGCTGTTTTGTTCTTCTACAAAAGTACTTTTGTACTAACCCCCCCCCCCCCCCCACCAAAGGGTGGGTCAGGGTTAAATACTTACAAAAAAAATATATTCACATACAAAATGTGTCCAGTTTCAAAGCTGTACAAATCCTACATCGATGACAAGCGAGTAAATTTGCCCTAATGAAAGTTATGATTGTACCTGTACTTCTGATAGTATTGTCAACTTTTTTGCAAAATTGATTTAATTTTCTATTAAATGTGAAAAAAATTAGTGCTATCAAATATTTAAAAATATATAAGTATTAATCTAGTCACCAAAGTAGTCAGTACTTTCACAAAATACTTACATCTTTCCTAATTTCTCGGACCAAAGTGTAGAAAGCATCATCTACCCCTTGCCTAGTTTTGGCTGATGTTTCAACGAACGGCACTCCATATTGCTTGGCAATATCATGAGCTACATTCATTTCAACAGCTCTGGTTGGCAAATCGCATTTGTTTCCGACCACTGAAACATCAAATTAAATCCATATTTCATTTTCGGTGCATGAAAAAGTATTTTTAAACCTGGTTATTTCCCGAAAATATAAAACATATAACATTTATCGACATTCCTACGAATACATAAGATTCAAAAACCTATACAATCCATTGCTTAGTTATGCTTGTTCATAAAAGCATAAATTAAAATGATAGAGTACAGTACCTAATTTTTAAGAATCATATTCATCTCCCAAATCAAGCATTTTTCAAGATAGTGATCTATCAAAATTACACATGAATTTACAGTCCTCCAGCTACTAAAGGCAGTATACTGTTAAGTTCATTCACTTGGGCAAATAATGAATTAATTAATCAAATAACGAGAAGGTTGATTTTATACGCACTTGTGATATAGGCCTATATCCATAATAAATACGACTTATTCTGTGTGGACCACACACACACACACACACACACACACACACACACACACACATATATATAAATGAATGTCTGTCTGTATGTATGTATGTATGTATGTATGTTCCCTATAGACTCCAAAACTAATTGACAGATCGGCATGAAACTTTGGGAATATGTTGTGTGAATATTGGGGATGGTTTCTGACCATAAATTTCAATAGGGGAGCTAATAATTATTATTAATTAAACCATTTTATAGACCTAACCTACTGAACTTGCCAGCCAAACAGCTTAAAGGAACAGCTGATATAAGTCAACAGTTTTTAATCATATGGCAGGCCCCTTAGTGGCGTTATTTACGCTGTCTTTGAACAGCAAAAGACTTTGCACTTTGCATGTAGGCTACCGTGCAGTTGGAGCCTTGCAATATGTAGGAAACATACGACTGGGTATGATGAAATGTAATTATGCCAGGTTGATGACATCTGTTAACCAATGAAGCTAGAAATTTGAAATGCAGCCTCAGCGGGAGGTGGCGAATAATAAAATAAAAAACCTAGCTTCTACCCTTATAGTCGTAGTAGGTTTAAATTTGAAATGTTTCTTCATTCAGAGGTGGTGAACGAAGCCTCTATGATCAGCTGGAAGTTATAATTTTATTTATAATGTAACTGCAAAAACTATAGTATCTTAGTAAACTCTAGTGCATAGTACGATACTATTCACTGACAGATCATTTTCAAGGTTCAAATTAAAAAATTGATGTAGCTTATGTTCATTTTAGTTTTAAGTAACGTAAATAATGAATATTCAAAATTAATTTATAGTTAGAATGAATGGACAATGAAAAGAGAAAGATACTTACAAACCATCGGAACTTCTTCTGCATCTTTGACCCTTTTGATTTGTTCTCTATAATTACTTATATCTTCAAATGATTTTGCATTGTTAACTGCAAACACTAACAGAAAGCCTTCCCCAGTCCTCATGTACTGGTCTCTCATGGCGCTGTAATAGTGAAGCAAAAATGGAATGTTATTATTCATAGAGAAAAGCGCAAGAGTTGGGGGTGAAAATAATATATGAACAAGCAATGAGAAATAAGGCAAAGCAATACTAAGCTAACATCAGCATATTGAAATCTGGTTATTGTTACATGACACGAAAATCAAAATAATCATTCAAGATTCCTAAAACAAACAGTGTACTCTTTGAAACAAAAAGTTGAATATTCAAGAATACATGGATTTATAAGACCCCTTGAAGGTTAAATAATGAAGAATAACAGAGCGAAAATAACATTTTCCATTAACCATGACATCGCGCGGTACAACAACAAAAAAGTTTCACATAATAAAACTTTGCTGATGGAAGAATATGTTATCCAGAATAACTTCACCCATTCATTTGCCAAGTATTTTGGGTAATTTATTAAAAAATTATAAATCAAATTGATTTATATTCTATTATTTGTGGTGCTAGTTGGAGAGAAAATTGTAAGAGCTGATATATAACATAGCTCGTGTTTTTGCAAAATTAAAACTAAATGCTGAGTGACAAAGAAAAACTTGTAACATGTAACTAACCTGTATTCTTCTTGGCCAGCAGTATCTAAAATGTCCAACAAACATGTTTCACCATCAATAACTACCTGCTTACGATAAGAATCCTCTGTAACAAGCAATAAGAAATATGATAATGAAAATTGTATTCATAATTTCATTACACTGTTTTTAATGTAAATGAACGAGTAGGAGTTTTCAGATCCAATATTAGGTAAGAGATATGAGCATCAAAGGTTTGCTTCAATAGTGGTGAGATGTAGTATATATTTTTTTAAAGATATCACAGTTTGAATGGAAATAAAGTGGGAAAATTACATTTTCATCAACATTATTTAATTTGATGTTACGCATTTATTGCTTATAAACAGTAGGGTATGAAATACAAGGATACTCTGAAGTAGTTGCATTATTGTTGCAGTTCTACCAGCAGTACTCTGGTTGAAAACACATCTGATTATTTCACCTTGAAGATCGCTGTTATTTATTACTAGCAGGTTGCCCGACTAAATTGAATCTGAATGAACCGTATACAAATTTAAATTAATAGCCTCTTCTTCTTCTCATTCCTCCTTCTCCTTTTTTCTTCTACTTCTTGTTATTTTTCTTCTTCTCTTTTTATTATTTTTTCTTCTACTGCTCTTATTCTTCTTCTTCTTCTCCTCTATGTTTTCTTTTCCTTCTACTTTTATTCCCCTTCTTGCTTTTATTCTTCTTTTGCTTCTCCTACCTCATCAATATTCATCTCCTCTTTTTCAGCATTAAGAGTTTCGTCGACTGATAACAAGTAGCTGTTTATTATATATGATCATTTGAAGCTTCAAATCAAACAATATAGCTCGAGGGCTTGATTGGTCAATGACATATGACAATTTTCAATTAATTTAAAATGTGACAAGATTTTCAAACGAGTTCTCATTGAAAATATCAACTTTTCAAGTGAATTCAATGACTTGCAGTCAAATTTTTATTAAGAATAAGTAGTATTCTACTTTCTTTGTAGGCCGAACGTTTTCGAGTTGTTGAAACCCATCTTCAAGGCATCCTAGATCTAGGATTTTACTTACTCTGTAGGCCGAAAGTTTTCGAATTGTTAAAAAACCCATCTTCAAGGCAGCATAGATCTAGATCTAGGATGCCTTGAAGATGGGTTTCAACAACTCGAAAACGTTCGGCCTACAGAGTAAGTAAATTACTACTTATGCTTAATAAAAATTTTGACTGCAAGACGTTGAATTCACTTAAAAAAGTTAATATTAACAACGCAGTTCGTCATGGAACAACAAATCCAGGAATTGAAAATATTATTAAAAATATTTCGATTAAACAGCGAAAAACTAGAAAAGTATAGTAGTGAGAAATCTTTCAAAAAATCAATTCGTTTAGCAATGTTCTGGAATTAACTAATCATTTTTTAATAATGAATATCCTAAATCGTTCTATTCATATACAGTATTTAAGTAATATTCATTAACTATTACAGTCAAACCCGCCTATAACGGAAAGGCACGGGACCGGACAAACTTTCCGTTTTGGACAGGTTTCCGCTGAATACAGGTCAAAACTCAAAAATAAAAAATGTGGCAAAATTACATACCGTACTGTATATTGGATAATCCATTTTGTTTGGAGAACTGTATAAAGAGAAAAACAACCTATTCACAATTCACTTATTTCACTGAAGTACAGTATGTACTGTATTTTTAAAATTCAGTACATGAGGCTATGTATGTTATTTACTGCCAAAATTAAGTTTTACTGTACATACTACTGTGTATGTTCTATTGATAGCCAATTATTGTCCACTTAAAAAAAATAAAAAATCGTCAATTCTATTATTACTATAGTGTATTATTACCGCTGTATTTTTGAAAAAAAAAACTAGTACAGTATGAGTTATTTGAAAATTTGAAAGGTACCGGTTCTGTATTGCACTGTATTTTTTCAATAAACTAAAACACAAATCATATCTCCAAGTAAATGTTCAGTAGAATACTGTAGGCCTACTAGCCTACGAAATAATCCTTTTTTCAGATTCCTGTTTACTACGAAATCGTATAGTGTTTGGTTTTGTCTACTGGCGACAATTCTATCACTAATTTTCCGTTATATTTCATTCCGTTTCCAGGTTAGACAGGTTCCGCTTAATACAGGTAAAATTACATTACATAAGCTACATAAATGAACGGACCAGGAAAGTTTTCCGTTATAGACAAGATTCCGCCTTTTACAGGGTCCGTTACGGACAGATTTGACTGTATTATTCATTCATTATTATTTACTTAAATTAATTATTCACATAACAGTATTTAATTAATAATTTACTGTCTAAACATAATAATTGTTATAAAGAACAAATTGGGCTATAGAAACAAAAGTAAAATCCTTCCAGTTCCCTAATCTACTATGGAAACTCAATTATGAAATACTTTTTTAATTGGTATACAAAAATCAATAACAGAAACAGCAAGAAGAGAAACTCTCCTGAACGAGTCAGAAATGTTATTAAATAAAATAGACTTACAAGAAGTGAATAAAAATAAATAGCACTTGTTCAGCATCTTGAAATGATAAGTTTGAAAAATGGAAACGCTAGTCGAAAGGGATAGTTAGTTAAAAAGTTTACAGATCAATATGAAAATATATATGAAATAGTTCTCGATCAATTTATGATGCATGTATTAACACGAATAAATTCCTTATTTACTGAATGCCATCAAGTTTTTACTGCCCAACATACTCCACACTACCTCTTTCGAGACACTACGAACAAATTTGATAAACTTGTACAGGCCATTCAACTCAATTGATACAATTAGTATGATGCATGCAGCGAGCGACAAGCACAAATACTCGCGCTAATAACTGGATAACATCTAAGAGTCTAAACAGAATAAGTGACTCACCAATTGTAGGGTCATATTCGTCCACAAAGCTGAAACAAGAATAAATTACAATTACGCTGATTTAAGGATACACTGATTTGTTTGAATAAATATTAGAATTTTAATTAATGGTCCAACGCTATTTTGTACAAGACATACATATGTGTTTTTATTAGGTTCAGAAGAAATTTTGCAGAAAAAATAATAAATGCTTAGAACATGACAGAAAACTGCTGCTCAGGCTTTCACAAATTACTTCATCAGGCTTGCACTATTCATCTTCATCAACTTCAATTTATTAACATGCATCAATTAAGGAAGCATAGACGAAGCAGTAATGTTTTCCAAGACAAAAATAAAAAAGCAGCTAACTTCACATGAGAACCACGTTGTAATATGCTAGTTTATTATTTTCTTACTCGACAATAGACGAAATGGATTAGATAAACGAAAAATAATTTACACGATTTTACAAAATATTTACGATATTCATTCCGATCTTTTATACACATAATGCACGATATAGAATCACAGAATAGATACTGAAGTGTACTTTGGTGTATATTCTCTGATAGAATTCTGTATTTTTTAATTTGAAAAAAATGTAAGTTACCTTGCCCAATATTGAAAGATTTACAACTTAAGAAAAATCTAGTATAATTCGATTTAAAATCTTATTCAATCAAGTTGTGTTTTCCCTTATAAAAATCTTTCTCAGTTCTCTTTGAATAAATCTTCATTAAAATAAAGTTTTAAAATGTACAAAAAAATTACGAGTTTGCTTGCACCCTTTTGTAGCCCATGTATATTGAAGTATAATTCGATTTGAAACTTTATTCAAATGAATTGTATTTTCCCTTGTAAAATTTCATCTTTAGTTCTTTCTATCTGTATACATATCAAAATGTAAAATTAAAAAAAATATATATATATTTTTGTATATCATTGAGACTAAATTCAAACGAATAGAATTTTCTTACCGCAATTTTAAAATTTTGTCAACATGAGAATAAACGTCAACAATCTAGCCTTCCTAAAGGAATGTCTCTTTTAAAAGAAGGCAGAGAAATAAATAAATTGATAATTTGTGAAAATTACATTTATTAATCAAATTTGGAAGATGAGTTTGAATTACTGCATTATTAAATAATAAGAAACTTCTAGCTTTTAATGGTGAGGAGACCAGGTAGTTTCACCTGGCCGTTTAAGCCATGTTATGCGGAACATAGTCTGACCGACACTTTCAATGAGCTGATAAGAACAGATAGATACAGATAAAATATTATTTTTTCAGAATAATTACAATGAAAGCCTCAAGGGATTTGAGAAATAATTTAATTTGAAAGCTTTTTAGACCATTATTTGACTGAAAGAATGTTTGTTAGAGATAACAATTCGGAACCACACTCAACTTGAAAATAATGATTGATAAGATTCTAAATTCTGGTAGCGACAACTCGACGCCATAACATATTACGAACGACTTCGGTTCAATATATTATAAAGAGTTCAATCAGTGATCAATATAAGTCATCTCAAGTACTAATGAACATTTTGAGTTCTCAATTGATTTGTAACTTGACGTTAATAACGTTTGTTATGATTTTTCAATTATTATTTTTTCGATTTATGATGTTTTTCTTACGGGTTTAATCTTAAACAGGCTGCAGTTTCTTTTCCTTCCACCGGACCAATCGAATGAGAAGATCAATAGTAGATATAAAAGGAACGTTATGTAGCTATGGGTTTGGTACAGAGATCGATTATTAATATCGAAATTTTCTTTTGATTGGTTCGGTGGAAAGATACGCAACTGCTTACACGATACTTAAACAAGATTAAGCTTGTAGCTTAGCTTCAGGCAATGAAATTTCTGATAAATCCAGAACATAACAATTATTCCAATGACAGTCAAGTTACTATAATTGCATAGTGTACACTTTGGGTCTGTATTTAGTAAAGTGTAAGGCTTGGTAGAATTCGAAACTGTGAATTGAATAAGCATAAAACGAACTCGAAACTTACTGGTTCTGTATCAACTGTATAGTTAAGGCACTTTTTCCCACACCTCCAGCTGAAACAAAAAATATAAAATAATTATTTGATAAATTTTCATGAGATTATAAATTTAATTCGAAGATATTCAATATGATATGTCAGTGAAGTTAGAAATTCGTATTTTGAAGCATGTGGGAGGAACAAATTATAAGTCGAAGAAATTTTAGGGATGATTATGAATCGCGCACAAGTAAAAACATGAGGAATATGCGCCTTATCGGCCAATTCCTTTTTTATTACTTCTTGCTGATATTTGTAACTTTATAATTAATTATGAAATGTAAAATGTTTGGTTTTGATTTGAAATGTTGATTGATGTTAGTTTATCACTAAATTTGAGCTTCTGCAATACTGTAATTTCATTTCTTACTGATGAGGCCGAGTCTGAGACTTGTTCGTGAGTAATGAGGTCAATAATGATAAAATTAAATTATGAACGTTCCGGTTTAGGTGTAATCAACCGCGAAGTTTCAGAAAAATGTTGCAATTTTATTGAATTGCAATACGTTAACGAAATATGTTCAGTCACGACCGCTCAAGACTGCGCTTGGATGTGTGACCGTGCTTCAATGACTTGATGTTACAAGCTTTATTATCACTTACCCGGTGGTTCGGAACCCACCTAAAACAGTAGGTGCACCATGCTCCCCGTAAAATGGCTCAAACGGCGAGGTAAGGGTCTCCCCACCATTAAAAGCCATACGCTTATTATTATTAACGAAATATTATTTAGATGTTCCTTTTGATGCTATAAGTTATGCCGGAGGTAGGAGAGGGGATGGAGAAAGAATAGGAGTCCATGTGTAGGCTATTATGGAGAAGACCACATGAAAACTAGATTAATGTCGATCCCATAAAAGAAACGAGAAAGGTGAGGACAAAGCGAAAAAGCATCTCATAGTTTTGCTCACAATTTCCTTACAAGAACGAACGTTTTTTAGAATGTTCCATTTAGTTAAAATAGTGTCTGTTAGAAAGGAATAAGCATTTGAAATAAATTTAATAGAATAAATTAATTTATTGGAATGGAGTTCGGCCGGGTAGAAATTGCTCCTAAATTCGAATATCTTTATAGATTAAGTACTTTATTTAGCTTCGGGCGATGCCGTAAATAGTCCCATGTACGAACACTTCAAATACAATTTACAAAATCAAATAAGAGATAAAAAAGTACAATTACATGAGAAAAAGTATATAAATCGGTTTTTCAAAATAAAATAATAACTGAATTCAAATTATTTCAATAAAATTTAAAAAAAGAAGATAAACCTTTCTAATATTCAACACTGTTTGTTAAGAGATGTTTATAATCACTGAGAATGAAATAATTTGAATAAAAAAATATTACGACTTCAATAGAATAGATCATTATGAGTAACTAACTATTGCTATATTATTAAAATAATTTTAATAGAAAAAATAAAGGAGTAATAGATTCTGATAAAAAATAAACAGGAGCTTATTTAAATAAGTTGACAACAAATAATTTCAAGATCTTGGAGGGATAATCAAACAACCGGAAGGGATTAAGACCAGCAAACAGCACAACATTTGTAAAATTAAAATGGCCCTCCACTCTGTACTAAATATAGTAGGCCCAAAAAGTCACAGCGCACTTCTGACTGGTCACAGGAAATGTACGAGACAAGATAGAAACTATATTTACCAAATAAAATAAACTATATCAGAGTTTCAGTAGTATGATGAAGATCATGCGCGCAGGGAAAAAATAATGTTGCGATGGATAGCTTTAGCTCTACAGCATGCAACTTCGCCAGTAGAGACGTGGACTTTATTATATTCAACAGGCTAATGTTGAAAGACTGACTAAATGTTGAACTAACTTCAACATGTTGAAAGTGTATGCCTTGCAATAATTACCAGTATCTTTCTCCACGATAAGGCAACCTTTTTCGTGAGTTGGTGAATGGAACATTTCCCCAGCAGCTTTTAAAGGCAGGGGCTCAACAGGCAATACACTCCGCGGTCTCAGATCTTTAGCCTCATCTTTTTTCTTGACTTTTTCTCCAGTGGCTTATGTGAAGCAATAAGTCTACCGTGAGAATGTCAACGATATTGGCCATTTAAAACAGAAAATCAGATGTTTGCAGAGAAAACACATAAGTTACGGCCTACAACGAATTGAAGTGAACTAGTGAGCAGCTTGAAGATTTTCACTCTGATTTGGTGAAGATTTCACATGCCTATCTAATTTTCTTAATTTCTTACAAAAGTGCACCATGACATTCAGGGATGTAACACACCCGGGTATTTAAAACTCTGGGTAAATACCCAAAATTCATAAATTCCCGGGTATTTTGGGTATTTACAAAATCGAGCAGGATTAATTGATTTTTACCCCTGAATATTTTGTTATTATTATCATTGTATGATATATTGAGTTAGTCTATAACAACTTATTTAGAATTTTTTCAATGGCAGTAATTATGTTTAAATATTACCCAATGTTTGTAAATAAATAGGATTTTTTCGTGTCTAAAGTCGGCAAAAACAGAAGAAACTAGGTAAATAAGAGTAATTCTACTAGTGAGACTGTGACACACAACACAACAATTGTGGGTTGGTAGGGTTGGGGTAGGGGGTAGGCAGATGAGCAGTGAAGCAACCCCTACGATATGAAATCAAGACATCACCACATTGGAAAAATAGTGAACATACTTCTATTGGATTGGAAGTAGACCTAACTGACACGTAGGGATAATATTAAAAGTAATAACAATTTTCATATAGATAAGTATAAACCTGGATAAACCTATTTTGAAAAATTTCTTCTGTCTTTTGGTCTAATTTTAATGCTTTGTGTCATGGAGTTTATGTTTGTTTAAGTTATGTTTTGTGTTAGTTTAAGTATGTTTTATTTTAGTACTAAACATAAGATCTCGAACAAAAATCCTTTCAAAATTATTATTGAATTCTTGGATTTCGTGTTCCATAAAGTTGTTAATATCAACTTATTATTGTGAATAAACGTCTTGCAGTCAATTTAATTGTGGATAAATAATATTCCTACTCACATTTGGCTTATGTGAGTAGGAATATTATTTATTCACAATTAAAATTGACTGAAAGTCGTTTAATTCACAATAATAAGCAATTATTATTACACATACTAGGTCAAATTTTCCTCTCTCTAAATAATTATTATTAATTTTATGAACTCTTTTTGTCATTTTCAATAAAATCTCTACAAAAAACGAAGAAAATCATAAATACCTAAGACCTGTTTATTTATGTCCATCGTGATCAGAAGTAAAATGCTAATGTGGACCATATGAAAAATTGTTAAACACATTTTATCATCACTTTACTATCCTTACAGGATAGTACATGCAAAAAGACAACTCAATCCTCTCTAAATTCAATAAAAATTATAAATACCCAGTTTTTGGGTATTTACCCGGCCCACATCACTAATGACATTACGGTTACACTGTATTTACGATTACAAGGATCTGTATTGGAATGCCAAAATGCGGCATTATGATTTGAAGAGAAACTTGAAATAGATTAGGGCAGTAGTCTGTAGGGGCCCAGAAAGAAGGTGGATGGTTTCTTACCTAATGAGATCCGACACTGGATTTTACGATAAGGGAGGCAATGTTAGTTAGGAAAAAAGATTTTTTGTTGAAGTAAGAGGCCAGCTCCCGAGCAACATCCAAAAATATAAAGATTAAATAATGATAAGCTGATACTATCAGTTGAGTGAGGACAGTAAGCTGATACTCTCGGCGTCCTTAACGAACCGATAATCGCAAAACGAGAGTAACTTCATAATACATTAAATTAACTGACACCTAAATTAAACGGATTTTTAACCTACATTCACCAGAATCGTACTTTTTTTCTTGAGTATGTTACTCCTGAACTCCTCTTTCTAATTGAAAGTAATTATACTCGTCTTAGAAATTATTAGATTTATTGAAATACAAGACATATCCTATTTTCCTTAAATTTACTTGTAAGCTATCAAGTTCACATAAAAATGGAAACAATTATTAAAAATGGGTGGGTAATGATAAACTATCACTAGGACGGACGGTATTTATTTAGTATAGGCTACAAACGTTTCTAATTTTCCAACAATTTTTCCCTACACACTCAACACACACTACTAAAATATAGTACATTGAAATGTTGTGGAGGCAACAATTATTCGGACGGATAATAGGATAGCAAATAGAGATGTGAAATAATATTATTCTACAAACTCAAAGTTTCCAAATTATGGAATGGACCATAAGTCAGTTTCTTGAATTTTATGAATTAGGAATTAAAATATGGAACTTAAGATCTATTAGACTAACAACACTATTTATAGTTTTCATGAAAGAAAAATTTTGTTTGATAAGAGAAAAAGCAACGGGTCATCCTTGAATGAACATCAAGACATTTCTATAGATCAAAATAGTGCTGTAATTCTATAAAGTAGCTATCAGGGACCCAAAATAACTCTCAGGGACATATAATAAAGCTTGGGTACAAGCTATATAGCAGACAAATTTCAGAAGTTTCTAACCTCATCACTTGGCATTGACAAACTTGGAACAAAATATGTCATAGATTAATATAAATATTTCGATTCTAGATGAAAATTCATAATGCATAAGGTATTGGAAAAGAAAAGAATAGGAAACTATGAAACTTTAACAATGTTATAAATAATAACCCACCTCCAACCACAACAAGTTTGTACTCCGTCATACTTCAGGTACTGAATGCAACTGTAATAAATGTCTTTAAAACTAAAAACCCTAATCCATCGTAGATTATGCTAACTTTGTTCTTGCAAAACATTTAAAATAACATAGTTAAAATACACAATAACTTATAATCACACCCAAGTGTTTACTTTTTACTGTGACCGTAGGCAAAGATATGCATTGCAGATTGCACACCACTTTCTAAGCTCACTTCGTAATCATAATACCCCTTGTTATTCATCATCATGGCGTAAATTGAACGTAATTATTGGAAAAATAAAACCTTTTGAACAAAAAGGGGTGAGATTGAATTTGATGTATTTCATCATAAATAAATTTATTTTTTACGGAGAAGATAGTTGAAGAGGTTGATGACAAATGGTGTCCTTTTGAAGCCGTGAAAAACATAGAATCCTCAAAAGGCATTCCATACTATCATAACTCAGAATTAAGTTTTGAGTCAATATTTTAAAACCATAATGTTTATTTATTTTATTATTTCATGAATACAGCAGTAGAATACAATGAATGCATTGAAAAATTATATTTGGCCAAATAAATCGAGTCTGGTAGTTGGCCAAACTGCTATATACGTCATCAAATCACCATTTTACTTTCTCTTTTCAAATTCTAACCTCATAATTGAATTTCACTCTAACCTATGTTGTGTTAAAGTTAGCAGTGATATAAATCCAATAATAAATTACATATTTATTATATTACTTACATTTCTTGTGTGAATAATCTAATCAAGTATGGTAGTGGTTGTTAAAAATTTGGAGAAGTATTATAGAAAAAAATATTCAACTGGGAAGGTAGGTAATTAAGTTTTAATTAAAACGCGGTTTGAAAATTCAACCAGTTTATTGAATTCCAAGTTGATAGTTTTTTATTTTATTCGAGAATATAATGTGCAAATTAATTTAAAACGAAGTTACAGGTGTGTCTAATCAATGAAAGTGTTGAAAATTAATGTAGAATTCAGGGGTGCCTAGAGGGGGGGTCAGGTGCGCAGTTTGCGCTCCTGGCATTTTGGGGGGGGGGAATTTTTTTTACATATTATTCTTGATATTTTATAACTTTTTGTAACTGGGGGGGGGGGGGGGGGGGGGGAATTTTGGGGAGTATTATTTGTTTTAACACAATTTTATAATTAAGTTATAATAGAATTTTTGATTTTCATATTAACATTGACAGTTCGTCGCAACAATACTGTGCTGTATTTTTCTCTGCAATTTTCATAGATGGCTGCCTGCTAGCCAGCAGTGACGAGGGATACCAACCATTGATTGTGCTAACTTGCTTTTGCCCTTCCCGCACAGATCATTGCAACCAGTAGCACCAACTTTGGGGGGGGGGGGGGGGGGGAGCAAGTCAAGTCACTTTCGGCCACCTCAATAACCAATCGGAGGGGGTGGGGGCAGGCCAGACCCTAAATTCCCCCCAAAAAAATGTTTGCATAAGTTTTTACTTTTCAATCACGATTTTTAATTAAAAAAAAAACTCAAATTATCTCATTTACAGCTGAAAGTATATGTTTATGAAGCTCATTTATTTAAATGTTTAACTTCCTGCAGAATGCATGTATTATGAGGTGGATGAAATACTTGTAGCTTCAGACCTAGAAAAATTCTCCTCAATTATGAACTGACTCTTAGAGAATATTTTTATATGTGTTAAATATAAAATGAGAACCTGTCACTCAAGAAGACAGCAGCGACAAAGAAAAAACAGTTGAACATGATGATAAAATTAAGTTAGTTCAGTGGATATTGAGAGGATTTGTAAAGTCATGCATCTTGTCGTGTATCTTGCATTGTCGTAGTGACGAGTGGGGGGGGTCCGGATTACAAACCCCCTTACTTGAGTCTGTAAAAGAGGCCTCAAAAACGAGTAGGGACGCATCAATAAAAATAACGATAAATATTGGTTACTGGAGGTAAAAACGTTTTCATAGGTGAACTGTTACAGCTATAAAAAATACTATAATTTTAATATTTTAAATTAACTAAAAAAATAAATTGATCAAGATTACAGAGGGAATGGGGCGAACAAGGGAAGTTTTCTTGGGCCTCAACGTCAAGGGGCCACATCATTTTACAAAATGTAAGCGAGTGACAAAAAAAATTTAAGCCCAACTAGTGACAAATTGTCCAACTAGGGGCCTCCAGGGCCCCTTTTTTCATCAGTTTAGATCTCTCGAGGCTCCTTAGAAGCCTAACAGACCTTATAAGCCCCTGGCGGCGCGGGCCCCTCGGGCCCGTTTTTATTGCCAGGTTAGTCATGTGAAGTTCAAGTAGGCTGCACCTAGAATATTTCAAATTTCTACATTTATAAACAGAGATTCCCTAATTGCTTTGGCTTTGGGTCATCAAAGGCCACAAGGTGCTGGTGGGTCTCAGTATTTTCGGAGCCCCCAAACATGGGTTTGAAGGTCCCCCAGACCACTTGAATGAAGTTGACGCTGTAGGCTTGAAAGGAGAAAAGGTTTCTCAATATTTTTGCAGATGGGCTTCAAATGCTAATTTCTGTTACCGTTTATGGTATTGTTCAGATCTGATACCTCATAGAGTTTATTGTGATCGTGAAATTTGTCACACAATGAAACAAATAATATAAGGGAGGAGGTTGATTAACACAAAAAAAGCTTATTTGCACTTTCAAGACCTGGAAAACAATCCTTTTCTCCGGTGGAAAACCCTCAGAATCCCCAATGTTTTGGGGTTCCGTCACCATCTATATGTAAAATAATACAAAATCATTATAAGTCAAAGTTTGGAATTGGATGTGTTATTAATTTATTCTCTCTGCAAGTTGAATCAAGTTCCATTCAAAGTCATATTCCAGTATTAGTAGTTCGATTCGAATTCAAGAGATTAACAAAAGTAGAAGAGAAGTTTATAGCTCTCTCTGGTGCCCTTTTCCCTAGCTTTCACAGCTTTTACATGGAATGGTTTCAGTTAGCCTACACTCCATTTCATCTTTAAATTGAAAAAACAATTCAAATTAGTTAAACAGATTCTTCTGAGTACAGTCGGCAACTAGGCACAGCTGAAAGACAATCAATGCTATTTATGGGGAATTTTTTTTTTTTTTTTGTAGATTACGTCTTCGAGACTCCAGTTAAGGAGTATAAGACAAGTCAGATTAACATGAGTCATATACACTAGATACCATAATTAATCACTATATCAATTATTGATATAGCGAGGCTCAATTTTGATGTGAAAGGAACTCTTGTACACTATAAAAAGCTTTATCAACTAAATATTTTTTCAATTGTTTTTTAAATATTTCTATATTTTCAAGACTCTTTAAAAACTGCGGTAGCTTATTGTAGAATTTCCTACCAATATAACTAGGTTTTTGTTTGAATAAGCTACTACTGTGACTCACCAAGTGATAATCTCCTCGGCTTCTTGTATTATAATCATGAACGTCTAGATTTTCATTCGTTTTTACATATAAAGTAGCTTCATACACATATAAGCAGGGTACAGTTAGGAGACCAAGTCTCTTGAACAACGGCCTACATGAATCCAACCTATTTACTCTTTCTATACACCTAACTGCTTTCTTTTGGATCTTAAACACCCTATCAAGATTTTGTTTTGATGAATTACCCCATACTCAGATAGCATACCTAATATGTGACAGTAAGAGACCATGGTAAGCTGTAAAAAGTAACTTTTTGTCATTCAATCTAGCGAGCTGTCGCAGGACAAATACCCCAGATGAAATTTTACAACATATTTTCTCAATGCATGGTGCCCAGGTCAATCTTCTATCCAACAAAACTCCTAGAAATGCAATGTTTTCTTCCTGGTCTAGTTGATTATCATTTACAAACACGTTTATAGCCCTATCTTCATTTGAATTATGTTTGTTTTTGAATTGAAGGTATTGGCATTTTTTACTATTTATTGTTAATTTCAACTGATTTGAGAATTGGACAATGGACTGCACACCTATATGGGCACTTATTTCTAAATGATCTAGAATGGAATTGCTGAAAATGAGTGATGTATCATCTGCAAATAAGAGGGCTCTACCACTAATTAATTCTTTAGGTAAATGGTTGACATATAACAAGAAAAGCAAAATCGAAAAGAAAATCGAGTCATTAATTGAAAATTAGTGTTTAGGGTGAAGGTGTAAGGGAGCCTACAGCCGCCAATCTGCCCTGGGCTACTAAATAAAATGTCTCTGGGTGTCCCTGTAATAATAATTTGAAACCACTATAACTTGTTAAAATGGCTTTATAAAAGTAGTATTTTTTATATTTTATACATTAATATTTGTTCACGACTAATTAATGAACTAAAAACAATATACGAAAAGTGGGTTCAAGTTCTTAGGCAAACGATTCATGAAAGCAATGATTTATTGAATTTAAGCCTTCAATTTACTCAATTTATAAACTTAATTTTAATAAATACTCATATAAAACTACTGATTTTAAGTCTCAAATCAAGCTCTCAATATCGAAAATTCAAAAAAAATTCCATAATAAGGGCTAAAATGAATGGATTTAAGCTTTTCTAGGCATGAGACTAGAATCTCTTGGAATACGATTTCAGAGGGACTATTTATTGCCGGGAAAATTTCAGCTAAATGGCTACAGTCTCTAGGGATGCAAGCGAGTCATTTGACAGATAGAACTTTCATATTTAATGTCAATGTGTCTTAATAAAGGTAGTATGCAATTGAATTGCATAAAAATAGAATTCATCAATAGTGAAATAACTATCTTAAAACTCACAACAAGCAAATTTATTGCAATACTGTATTTTTCATTTTATTTTGTTTATAATATTTACAATTTCAATTTCTCATGTTAATTTGAAATTTCCAGTTTCATGCTGTGATGCTTTAATAAATGAATTTAATTTTCAATATTGAAAGAAATAATTCTTATTTTGTGAAATTCAAAGTGTTAATGTAGAGAAGTATTTTATGAAACCCACATTGCAATTGAATAAAAGTAATGCATAATTCATTTAGAGAACTCTATTAATTTGTTTTTTGAGGAAGTAGGTAATACATTTTTCATTTTGTTTTAAATTTTCAGCCAGCACACAATTATCCTACTTTGCTTGCCGTGCACAAATAATTTTTTCATTTTCTATATTCAATGTATTCAATGAATTATTATATGTGTTTATATTAAAGAATGTAATATGTGCATGATAATGTATATAAATATGTTGAATTAAATGATTATTATTGTATCAAATTGGTGAGATAAATTTGATACAATCATTTAAATTTCATTTTTTCATTAGTGTCTCTTTTATTTAGGAAGGGGGCAGATACCCAAGTTTGGGGGGGGGTGAAAAAAGGGGGCAGTATGAAATGGGGGGATTGCGCTCTTGACCTTGGGGGGGATGGGCACCTCTGGTAGAATTAACCGTGGAGTAAATGTTTCAAGATATTTGATGATTTAACTGTAAGGCCTATGAGTTAAGTATTGTACATTCCAGTTTATTATTTTTCCAGGAACAGTCCCCAACAAGTGGGATAGGAAGCATAGCTCTCAGTCTAGCGGCTGGTTCCAGTGATGTGGGATGTGAGCCATTGGAAAATGCCCAAATTCAACAATGGGTAGAATACATATCCATGTATAATGACCTACTTCAAACAGCTGCTGTATCTCAGCACATTTTGAAGGTGTGCTGTTCGTTATTTTTAAGGATTAAAGTGAAGATTGTGTTTTATTTGACTCAAATCCAACTTGTGATAAGTCTAAATTGGACGTTGCTGTACATAAGAGTCACTGTAGTCTAGTGGCTGAGACACCTGACTGGCAATTGGGCGGTCCGTGATTCGATTCCCGGCCGTGACTGGATATTGTTGTGGAGTAGTGTTTATCGATTTCCATCAGCTATTCAATGCAGTTGTCAGTATCCGCCATTGCGGAAGTCTTCAGTATAATTTATAGCACATTTAGGAATTAGAAATAAATTATGTTCATACTATGGTGTCTATATATACCATGTAAAGATATCAACATTGTTTCAAGAATTTGAAAGAAAATTCAACCAGTTTATTGAATTCCAAGTTGATAGTTTTTTATTGTATTTGAGAATATAATGTGCAAATTAATTTAAAACGAAGTTACATGTGTGTCTTCTCTTCCTTTTTTTAGCTTGAAAATAGTAAAAAAGTTCGATTATGAACTGGAAAATTTCCTGCAACTTCTGTAAAAACTACATTTACACCTAATAGCTCTAGAGCGGTATAGCTTTGCTAAATAGCTGAGCTAAACAACTAATTAGCTATGCATTAGCTATATAGCAGATGTATCTAGCTCTTCTAGATAGTGTAAACGCAGCTTTAAGGTCATATAGGACTGTGCGCCGACTGTGTTAAGACCGTGCATCGACCGTGCTGTGTCGCTATCATTCACACATATAGGACTGTGCGCCGACTGTGCTGCGACCGTTTTGTTCTGCAATGACGCAATTTCAGTGGAATTTTACTCCAGTCTTAGAGAAGGATTCAGCATTAATTGTTTTGCAAGAGAAACAAAGGAAGATACAAAAATTAAAAAACAAGAAATATTTTAAAAAATGAATGAAACATACTTCAAAAAAATTATATGGTATGCATTCAAAGTGCATGCACACTGCTTGGCCTCTACACTTGAGGTTGTAATGTATAACATGTCTGAGTAGGTAATGCAAGACATGCATAGAATGATAGTTTGTAAGTTTTTTGGCCAGCAAAAAAGACACTGTTCTCTGCTGTAAAATCACTTGCCGGTGGTTCGGAACCCACCTAAAACTGTAGGTCCAACTCATCAATCACCATCATCCAACTCATTACCCACGCACAGGTCTCAGACCTATGTGGGCTTCATCCACAATAAAAATTATTAAATGTTTTTAATTTAATTTACAATCTGAAGTACAAATAATAACAATAGAATAACAGATGAAAAGGATGTTGGATTTGGAAAAAAAATTGGAAAAAAAGCCTTTTCTTTTTAACGAAAATGCCCGAGGCTCTACGGAAACACCCGAAGCTTCACTTGGCTAAGACTGGTCGCCCTACGTTGATTCACACATGTAGGACTGTGCACAGGCCGTGCGCCGGCTGTGTCGGACTGTGACCTTGATAGATCACTCTGAAAGAGCTCGGCCCACGACAGTATGCGCACGGTTGGTGCACAGTCCTATATGTGTGAATCACTTGAGGCTGTGGCCGTGTATTTTAAATGGAAAGACTGATTTGGCGAATCCATCCAAAACGACACAGTCGGCGCACAGTCCTATATGTGTGAATGAACCTTTAGTGTGCCACGTTGTTTTCTTTTTAATAAATAAAATGTAGTTTGTATTGGATGGCATAATTGCATCCTAAACATTAAAAACTCATGCAATTTTTTTAATAATTTCTACCAAAATACTTAGTATTATTTTCATTTCTTTACTCAGTTTATGAATCATACATTTTTCTTTGTTCGACCCGAAATTTATGGAAAGATTTTGGTATCTACTGATTGAAATCTGCAATAAAATCATTTATTTATAAAATATTGGAAATTTGTTTGATATTCTTCTCTGCAAATTTTTCTTGTATTTTCCAGGAAGTTAATAGCTGTCTCTCAAGGCGAACTTATATAGCTAGTAATAGAAAAACTGTAGCGGACATTGCAATATTCTTCTCTCTATGGCATGTTATTGTAAGTAATTGAATTCAATATCATGAAGACAAATCCAAGTTGAAACAATTTCAATTATGCGTTATTAGTTTGCTTCCATCTAGATTACATTTTTTTTCAATTATACTTGTGTCTTTTTCACTATCCATAATCCAATTTTCATTTCAATGCAATTGCGATGTAATGAATTATTCAAAGGTTGTTGTAACGCCACTCCAGTCAATAATTCGATATCAAATCGAATAATTGCTGATTATTGCTGGAGCGCTTATAGCAATTATCGTTATCAAAATTTATTTATCAGTATTTTCAGATTTAGTATTGAACCAAGTATTTGCAATAACTTAATTGTAGTTCACTATTGCTTGATTGGTGAAAAAAGTGATTTAATTTCAGATGAATATTCCTTAAATGTGGATGTAGCTCACAAGTTTTAAATAATAAAAATGCAATATAAAATGTATAGAAGATAAGATTCATGGTGAATGAAAATAATTGATTTATTGACATCATTCTGACATTTTTCAATGGTTTAATATATTATGCTGTTGTTATTTATCTTTAATGCTTACTATTGTCTATTCCCTTGTATTATGGCCATTATCAAGAAGTTCATTGCAATTAATGGCTGTGTATTCCATTATTTCTTGCATGTACCCTGGTAATAAATGTATTCTACGTTTTAGCACTGTCTGCTTGTGGTTAGTTTTAATGTTCCACTGCCCAAAAGCTTCGTTCGGAAGCAAACCTTTATGAAAACAGCCCATAAATATTAAGTATCGTTAATAAGACGGTATATATATTTTTAAATAGTATTGTTGTAAACAAATGAAGTAATTATTCATTTATTTACTTTATATTGAAGCATAAGAAAAACTCAATTCTAGTAGATTTATCAGAAGAAAACTGAAAGAACTCAAATCATTGATACTTTTTTACTGATTGTTATTATTGCCTTATTCATTCATTTTCAACCTAAGAATGTAGTTCTCTCCTAATTATTGAATGCTTATAAAATTTGATATTCTATCCATTCCACCATTCCCTTCAGAAATGCAACTTCTTGCGTTTTTTTATCGAGCTTCTTATAATAAGTTTCATAATGAATAATCATGTTTTATAATTAGTTTGATGTTTACTTGTTTTTAAAACTATTTTTATGTAACTCAATCCATAATGATCAAGCACGCTAATAAAGTGAAAGCTCTATTATTCTATTAACACAAACTATATCATTCTCTATTGAATATCGTCTGACACTGCTGCCATCTGTGATTGTTTATTGTGTATCTTTTAAATTTAATGACGCCCATCTATCCATTTTGCTAATCTTGAATAAAGAAATAATTATAAGGCGTTCTTGACCCTTCAATATTTAAACGAAATTTATAACGATTCGTATTTATATATTTTGTTTCAGGCGTCACTAACATTCCAAGAAAAAGAAAAATACCTGAACCTTTCAAGATGGTTCGACAATATTCAAAAAGATGAACAAATGGGAGATATTTGTAAACAATTACCTTTTAGTAGAACATTGTTGTATTAAACTTATACAAAATTAGTGACTTTTCATTTTCAAACTACACTGTCTTTAGTAGCGGATCCAGGGGGTGTGTCCAGATAAAATATATAATTTGCTATACAAGAAATATAGAAAGAAATAATTACCTGACTTGAGTGTTACTTATGGCAATCTCGGTCAGGTAACACTGGACGGCTTTAGAGTTCCTTTTTTCCAGGTTCCTGGCAAAGAACTCATTGAAAAATGAGCGTAAAATTATTGAATTAACCGTCCGGTATTTCTAACTCAACACTATCCATTAACTTTGATATATTCATGCCAGTAGCAAAACTATAAAATAATCTTTACATAAAATTATTAAACTAAAGAAAAACCCCTTTGATGTGAGAATAATCACTCACACATCTTTATGTGACAATAATTTATTGCTGTTTTGAAACAATTGTCACACAGATATGTGATTATTTATTTCCACATCAAAGTGTTTTTTCTTAGTCATTTATTTATGTAAAGTAGAATCATATCAACGAATTCAAGAATTTATTATTTTTGAATGTTGGTTCAAGTTGGAATAGGTGAGGCAACTGTATACGGTAGCCTACTATTGTTTCAGTGGATTTAATTCTTGGAAAAATGTAATTGATTATCTACATGCAATGCAGACGGCAGTGATAATTGAAATTACAGAGCGATAACTCATCCATTAGGTCGATATCAAATAGAAAAAATACAGATATAATCTTATTATTGTATGAGTTTGAACCAGACACTAAAATTAGTAAAATGGTACTGTCATAATGACTATATAAAATTTCTACTCCAATTGAAATGAAGCTACAAATGGGGAGTATCTCAGTGTATCATGTTACTTGATAACGTGCACTACAACTGCTATAGGCCTGCCTGCAGTTATTTATACAACCAGTGTTGCTTTTGAAGTAGATTTCTGAATATGAATGGATTAGTTTATTATCTTTACAAAGTGATCCTAACAATCCTCATCAATGATTTATCAGGTAGGTGGAAATACCCAGTGTGTTCTTAAATAATAATAGTTTATTCAACATCTGGCTTATGGTCTGGTTTTCTAAACATGAAATAAAAATCTAGCTTTATTGTTATTTTGATGGATTTATCAAATAAATTTTCTATTTTTATGTTTTTTTTCAATTTTTTTGTTTGTTTTAGTCAACTAGATGACTTCTTGAAATTAGTTCTACATATCATGAATAATGTAAGCTTTTTTCGGAGGATGAAGCCCACAGGTCTGAGACCTGTGTGTGGGTAATAAATTGGATGATGGTGATTGATGAGTTGGACCTTCTGTTTTTAGGTGGGTTCCGAACCACCGGGAAGTGATTTTGCAGCAGAAAACAGAGACTTTTTGCTGGCCAATCCAATCGATCACCCTTCTTACAAAGACCGCCCAGGAGTTTCGTAGCTTATATCTGATTAAACAGATAGTCTACCTGTTACGGCACTTCCCTAAAAAAGCCTGAACGGCTATATAGCCATTCACCAACACAAAGGAAAAAATTAATATTACATGTTCATCAACAACTGATGTAGGAAATATAAGAATTATTCTTCTAAATTCAACATTATTTCAAATATACTCTATAAACAAAAATAAATGTTCATTTTGTCAAAAGGAAAGTTCATGGAATTCGTTTGAAGATTGCAAAATGAACTAAGATTTTATTATTTTGAACTGTAAAAGCCAATAATTTTTCGCAGGAATTGTTGAAGGTGGCTCCAGCTGTTATAGTGAGTTATTGCCAAAACTGCGTCTGCGATGTAATCTGCTCGAAAACTATGTGAATAGACCGGTACAAGTCAGCTCTACCAAAGTGACTGTAAACACCACAATTTTCCCAATCGACATGGACTTCGTAAGTTCCATCATAGTTTCATAAACTTTATCAAGAAATTGACAACTACATATTTTTGGCATTCTCAAACTCTAAACAATTTCTTTATCTCCGCAAAAACTCACTCAAGTAAAAACATCTTGAAAATTCAATTAAGACTTGGTCGACTTGCATGCTCCCAAAGAGCTCAAAAAAGATCATATCGACAGTCTACTAGATTTTATATCATGTATTTGATGTATAATGTAGCTTGTTGAATTTATTTCTATGGGCTTGGCATAGATACAACTCTCTCAGCTCAGTCAGTAATTTAATCGCAACCTAGCTTATTCCTAGTTTGCGTCCTAGTACGCTCTTTGAGCCATAATCTTGAGGTCTGAAGAGTCAACTACAGTCGATTTCAGCTATGATAATATACTTACACATAATATATATTCTAAAAAGAACCGCAGCTAACGTCAATAAGCTACAGTATTCTATCGACAAAATAACTAATAATGGTAAACTTATACTTAGCTAATAAAGTGTTTGCAAGGATCTAGCATCCCAATACAGTCAAATTGAATTTAATTTCCATTCCTCTTTGCAGTCACAACAGAATTTATTTATATTTTTAATAATTTCAAAGGAAAATCCGTTTACCATGGAACTATTCGAATTTGAAATTAAATAGTTACTATTTTTTTTTATAAGTCGATAAACTATTTCATTCTTAAAAGTAAATGTACATAAGTTAGTGTATCAAAATGATGTTTCGTACAATT
Organism: Conomelus anceps; assembly: GCA_948455865.1. Lineage (NCBI taxonomy): Eukaryota > Metazoa > Arthropoda > Insecta > Hemiptera > Delphacidae > Conomelus > Conomelus anceps. Next base: position 30,918,407 of record OX418216.1, read on the forward strand.
TACTGTGTAATTATAACGCATTATTAGAAAACGTTCCACTGATCCAGCATTCTATCTCGTGGTTTTTTTCAGCAAGATCACTTGCAAAGCTTGGACGTTACTCTTTGGATGAATATGGTGAGAAACATAATGATTATTAATTGTTTTAAAGGTTATTATATTTTATACATTTGTATTACTATGGTGTAAAGTTCCAATTAATATTAACTTTTCAAGTGAATTCAACGACTTGCAGTCAAATTTTTATTAAAATAAGTAATATTTCACTTACTTTTGTAGGCCGAACGTTTTCGAGTTGTTAAAACCCATCTTCAAGGCATCCTAAATATCGATGTTGGTTTGTTGGTTAGAAGAACTGTGGTTTCTGTATAATGTGGTCAAAAAGTTTGTGTGATTTAAAATTTAACTGTTCGTTGAGGATGTTTTGTTTATTGTGTGTGGTGTGTTTGTAAATTTCAAATTGTTCCAAGGTGTTGAGTTCGTGTCCTTTAGATTTTATATATAGAATGTGTAAGTTGGTAGTGATGTCAGTAAAAGTGTGTCCAGTTTGAATGATATAGTCTGCAAAAGTCGATTCTGTTTTTGTATGTAAAGCTTGTAAATGTTCCTTGTAGCGTTGTTTGAATGCGCGGCCTGTTTGTCCTATGTAAAATTTGTTACAGTCAGAGCAGTTCAGTTTGTAGATCCCTGGGAGATCGTATTTGTTCGTGTTCATTGTGGTTTTTGGTGCAAGTGCATTTTTTATTTTGTTTTTTTGTTCTGAATGCGATGGTGTGGCCAGCTTTTTTGAAGATTTTGGCTAGTCTGTTTGATTGTGGGTTAATGTATGTCATTGTGATGTATTTTTTGTTGGTGTTTTTTTTTTTGTTATTATTTTATGGTTGAGTTAGTCAATTAGGTAGTGTTTGTAGCCGTTTTCTTGTGCTAGGTATTTTATTGTGTTTAGTTCAGTGTTGTAATTTCCGGTGGATAGTGGTGTGTTGTTCAGTCTGTGTAGCATTGATCATGATGATCGCATTCACAGCAAAAAACAAAATAAAAAATGCACTATCACCAAAAACCACAATGAACACGAACAAATACGATCTCCCAGTGATCTACAAACTGAACTGCTCTGACTGTAACAAATTTTACATAGGACAAACAGGCTACAAGGAACATTTACAAGCTTTACATACAAAAACAGAATCGACTTTTGCAGATCATATCATTCAAACTGGACACACTTTTACTGACATCACTACCAACTTACACATTCTATATATAAAATCTAAAGGACACGAATTCAACACCTTGAAACAATTTGAAATTTACAAACACACCACACACAATAAACAAAACATCCTCAACGAACAGTTAAATTTTAAATCACACAAACTTTTTGACCACATTATACAGAAACCACAGTTCTTCTAACCAACAAACCAACATCGATATTTAGGATGCCTTGAAGATGGGTTTTAACAACTCGAAAACGTTCGGCCTACAAAAGTACTGTAAGTGAAATACTACTTATTTTAATAAAAATTTGACTGCAAGTCGTTGAATTCACTTGAAAAGTTAATATTAACAACGCAGTTCGTCATGGAACAAGAAATCCAGGAATTTAATAATTAATATGATGCATTAGCCTTTGTATCATACCGTACTGTATAATAATTGTTATGTAACACACAGTACGGTATGTAGGTACATTATACTTTAGTTTTTTGATGTACACAGTGGTAGTTGAACATTTATTTGGGTGGGGAAATTCCTATCTAAATGAAAGAAATTGTGGTACTTGTTTGTTCTCAAGAAAAAGTTATTATTAACTTGTTATGTGGATTTAACGACTTGCAGTCAAATATTGAGATTTGACTGCAAGTCGTTGAATCCACTTAACAAGTTAATATTAACAACGCAGTTCGTCATGGAACAAGAAATCCAGGAAAAAGTTATTTGTTGAATTCGTAGGATAGGAACATCCTTTTTTAAATATAAAAGGTAAATACAGTATATTATATTCATATTTTTTTTTCAAATACTAATCTCAGACATTCTCTTATAGACTTAGCCAATGTACAGTATGATTAAATTTACTTCGCTTGTACTTAAATAAGCTAAATCATTTGTAAAAAAATAAAGAAAATAATTAATATTATCATCCCAATAAAATGAATATTTCAGACTTGGAAAGACGAATACTTGGTTTGGAATCCTAAAGACATTGGAGTAAATAGCATCTATATTGAATGTGATGAGATCTGGACTCCTGTTCTATCATCTCTTGATCGGTAAATATGTTATTTGTTTTTCTTCATTTCAATTTTAATGGAAGGTATAATATCTGATCGAGGTCATGAGAGTTTGTTAATATTCTCTATTATTTAATCATCTCTTGACCACAATCTATAAATTGGATTCGAAAATTTTCAATAATTTATTGTCACTATTACTCACTGCTGTATTTTCTTATAACTTACGGTATTCAAATTATAATCAGATAAATATATTACGATCTAATGAATACTAGAATTTATTAAAACTTGATTATTTCTCTATTGTTTAATTTGCGAATCATTTTCTACAGTAGCCTACCAGTATATGTAGCCTACATATATGTACCTTGTATTTGTAATTTTTGTAGGATGCGCGCATTAATCCAATCTTCTAGATTAATATCTGAATGGAAAATTCTTTGTCGATAGCTTTTTATAAATTTTCACTGACTTTTAATGATGAATGAATAAATTTTAATTCATTTTCATTACCGTACACTTCAAATTGAAAAATTTGAAAGATTGAAATTTTTATAACATGGAAAATAAACTGAATAAAATATAAAATACATCACCAGTGAGTAATAATTTATTAACAAAAATGTTGTCTATATTGGTACCGTACCGTACACGGTGAAGGAATGCACTGAACACGGACTTGTTTTCGGTTACGAAAAATGCAATTGCAAGAGGGGACGGACTTCATCAACTTTATTCAGTACTGAATCTGAAGTACCGTAATGGTATTATATCTACAGTAACGGTACTGTATCTAATAAATATAATACTCTTATTGTATTTGAATATAATCAGAACTTTATTATTCAACTAACTTGTTTTACTACAGCCGGAAGACTGATGACAGCTTTGAGGAAGTATATTGTGAATTGAACTATGATGGAGTAGTGAAAAGAATTGTCACAAAATCGTTTGAAAACACTTGTTACGATGGACTAGATTATAGTCTGTGGCCGTTTGATGAGCACCAGTGCTCAATACTAGTAGGAGTTCCTCAAACCAGCGATCTTGAAATTGATTTTAGAGTGCAGGTAATCATCGTTTCTACACCTATTTAATGGTAATGTACGGTATACTTATACAGAAAATAAAAATAGATGAGATCACGCTTGTTCTTTTGAATGATAAAAATTTGAATGTTGAGATCATTAATGATAAACTGTACCATTATCAAATAATTAAGATAACTTCAATATATAAACTATTCATTATTACGGTACCGGTACCATTTTTTAGAAATGATTTTTTTTTAGAATGATGCTTACATATAGGTCTATGAGACCTATGAGTGGGTAATGAATTTGATTATGGTGATTGATGAGTTGGACCTACAGTTTTAAGTTGGTTCCGAACTACCGGTAAGTGATTCTATAGCATAGAACAGTCTTTTTTGCTGGCCAATCCAATCGGTCACCCTTACAAATAGGGCCCACGAGTTCGTAGCTTACCTCTATGTGATAGAACAGATACTTGCTACAGCTCACAGCGATCACTTCCCTGATGAATTCATTATGCGCATCAATTATTATATTGGTTAATAAAGTGGATTTTATTGAATTATTACACAGCAGTATTAAAATATGCCTACGTAATACAATGTTGTGTGTAGAAATTTCTAAACAAATGCAATTATTACAGCAAAATGTTGGTTATCTGAAGAAGAGATTGCCACGGGTTTCCCTTTAAAGAGAAAAGTTTCAGACAACATCTTTCTTTTTAAATTGCATTAATTTATATTTATACAATTAACAGTAAATGCATTCATAAAATACAAACCTACTTGCACGTACACACACATACTTTTTCATATTAGTAGTTTCTCTCAACTATATGAATGTGTATGTGTGTGTGATTTTATTTCTCTTTTTTTACATTATTTTTTCTCGGTTATTTCAGTCTTTCATTTTATAATGTAATTTTTTATCTGTGCTTCAGGAAGTGAATTTAATTTTATTAAAAAATACTTTTCAAGCTTTGAGTTGTAAATAATGGAAATGTTTTTCTTTTGTTTTATATCTTTTTTCCTTTTGTAAATTCTTATATTATTATATTTTATTTTTTTTGTTTGATGAATGAAAATTCTTGTTGTAATGAAGGGTTGTGTGTAAGAGTGGGCCGGCTGCGCCCTAACTCCGTCCTCCAGGTTAAAGTAAAATTAGTCATATTATCTTATACATACTTGTACGTATTCACATAACATTTGTTAAAAATGAATAATGCAATATGGTACAGTATTCAATGTAATATTTCATATTTTCGAATGAAGAATTTCGTTGATAAATATATTGACTGATATTCTAATCTCCAACAGGAATTTGAAATGCATAATTTTGGTGTGGATACGGAATGGGTTGTGGAGGTAGTGAAACCTCCACCAGTTATTCATCCAATCATGAGATTTGAGTTGCAATTTAAGCTGAAGAGGCCACGCACAGTATATGGAACTGTTTTCATCTTCGCAACCATGGGTAAACAAACTCATAGCCCAAGTCTTCTTGGTTATTATTCGGACTATTTATATGTTCCATCATAATAATTTTCACATGAATATAATTCTCTTTTTCATTGATCCAGACAAGTATTATCCGAGTAGCAGAATGGCTTATTCAAGTTTTCATGTGCTTTGTTCACAAATAATTATTGACCCAAGCTCGATTGAACGAATCAATAAACGATTCAGTTTTTTCTCAAAAACTATCGAGTTGGTACCCCAGATGGAATAAAAATACGGTAATAGTCACAGAAATTGTAAACAGTGGTTTCGGATGTTTGAGGCCCATTAGTCAACAAATAAACCACGCACACAAAATGTATATAGTCCCAATAAGAGAGTTTAATGATCAGAGTAAAATATACTTGAACATAAAATTATAGCTTGTAAGCTTATTTAAATTCACTTCTTGCTGAGTGTGTACAATTCAGAAAAGACGAATTAACTATAATACATTGAATTTAATAAACAATAATTCACTTCTTGCTGAGTGTATACAATTCAGAAAAGACGAATTAACTATAATACATTGAATTTAATAAACAACAAAAATCGTCTGCTATCTGGCGCCTGTTACATAAAAATGTACAAATCACTACTTTTTGTCTCAATCTACTTAATTACACATACAAACCTAGTCCATCAACTGTTATGTAACAGGCCACAGATCAAGAACATTTTGTTCAGGAAGGCTGCTCTCCAACTATATGTTGTGGGAAGTTTTGTGATAGGTTTTAATAGTATAATATGTTACAAGTGCAGGAAATGGTGTTTACTGTACGAGTATGATAAGTTAACACATGAGATGAAGTCAATTGTGGTATTATTATACAAGTACAGTAAACATCTTCCTGGACGAGTTACATATGATATTTTTATCATACTAGTCCAAAATAAAAATAAAAACTAACTGAGCAAGTACGGTACAACAAGCATCATCAATATAACCTAAAAATTCATTAAAAATTCTTCTGAGGTCAGCTGATTTTCCAAATCTGGAGTGTGAAAGTACTTTTCCTACAGTGACCTGAAAAAGTGCCTATTTTTGCACTAATCATAGCACACAAAATTCCTGCACTCCAGATTTGCAACCTTACAACACAGAATAGTGAGCATGTAATATGCAGGTTCCCTATTCTGCATTCAAAAATAGGTTGGCTACTCTGCTTCAGCAACAAAATAGTCGTTGTAGTTAAAATCAATTTGATTCAAAGATAGATTATGTGAGGAATTGTCAGGTTATGTATGTCCTGTTTAAATTACTTTATATGTTACTGTAGAAAAAATTTAATGTGTAATTCAAGTGTAAAGTATTGTTTCTGCACTCAAGAAACCTTTTACACTCGCCTTTGGCTTGTGAAAAAAACTGTTTCTCTCGATGCAAAAAAAAAACATTTTGCACTCTAGTTACACAAATAGCTATTGTTGCACTGGAATTTACTTTCCCACACTGGTACAGGAATAGACTATTTTGCATGCTAGTTAGTGCAAAAATAGGCATTTTTTCAGGTAAATGTAGGAAATAGTATATTATGTTACAAGTGCGGGAAATGGTGTTTAACATATGAGTATGATAAGTTAATGCACAAGACGAAGTCGAGTGCGGTATTATCATACAAGTATGGTAAACATCTTCACGGACGAGTTACGTACGATATTTTTCGTCATACAAGTCTAAAATAGCAGATAAGTTGAAATAAGAAACTATAAATCATTGTTATACAAACATAACCTCAACACACCAATTCAAGGTGAAATGTGGCAATAATGGTTCTAGATCAGCTGATCTAGCTTTCGACCAAATGGTTTTTCATTGAAGTGGTAGCCACAACCACCCATAGAGTGCGGTAATAATCATTTGATGATTTTTACCACACAGTGTACGGTAATAATCATCAAATTACATCAGCTGTTTTTGATTTCTGTAAACAGCTGTTTACCACATTGATTGCTTGACTGGTAAACTGTCCATAACCTACTAGTATGACGAAAAATCCATTACCGCACTGAAAAAGGATGTGGTAATGAAAATCAGCTGTTATTCCTGTAAACAGACATTTACCGGCTCGATAAAGTGATGAATATGTATGAGTATGACGAAAATCTATTTTCTTTACAATTTTCAGTTCTTACATGCTTGGAGCTTGGAAGTTTGATGTTGCACATTGAGAAAGAAGAACGATTACTTCTCATGGGAGGCGTGACGTTTATGTCCAGCTTTTACCTGATGTTCTTCTCTTACTTGCTTTCACCAACAGGGACTCAGACTCCTCATCTAAGTAAGTTCAGTAAATTTAATATTTTTTACAGCGATCAATGTAATACTATATTTTATACTGTGTGATGAAAAGTGGTATGGTATGGTATATAGTTTTTCGTACCATAACTTTAGACATTAAGCAACAAGTTTCAACTTCAACAAAAACTCTTAATGAATTTCATCATATTTGTTTCTACTTGTAATAGTATAGTCTTACTGATCGTATAATAGTATAAACATGATAATATTATAAAGTGAGTGAGAAGTTACTACAACATCACTTCAGTAGGAGAAGCTTCAATGGAGCTCCGACCATCCCAATCGCTTTGAGTAAAAAAATAAGAAAAAACAGATTAATTTGTCCTGATGTTCAGCAATTGTAAGTACACATATGCTGAATAACATTTAAAAGTGCTGCATTTTCATTTAATTAGGCAATAAAAATGCAGTATGGTACCCAAAGTAACATTCTTCTTTAAAAAATTATTGATTATGTGAATGGTGTCTGGTCCCAACTGATTCAGAGAGTTTGAGTTCTACTATACTTGTAGAGTATAGTTCTAATATACTAGTAGGTATACTGTAGCTGTAGGCCATTACTTTATACATCGTAGCCTTGTTTCACCTTTAAATTAATAGGCTGGTCAATTTCACAACTGAACAAAAAAAGCGTTCTCAGTACTGTATGATGAATTCTTCTGGAGTTTAAAGATTTCCTAAACTTTGATTATTTTGATGCTGATCTAGGGTCAACCTTCCTTTTCGAGTGTATAATTAAACTAAATCAATCCCATCCTTTCTCTGAACTATTATTTTTATTGTGCTCCAATTTTGAAAGACTGATAGTCATTGTTTGTTTTTTTTTCAGTCAACTACTATTTCTTCATAATTGTTCTCTGCACTTTGAACATAATGTGGACGATAATTGGTCGTATTTTGTTAAGATTGAACGTGAGATCCGAGCGCATTACAACCGCTATGAAAAAAATATCATCTAGTTCAGTTTTCAGATTGGTAATGTTCGATTCAAAGAGCAAGGTAATGTACAAATACAAAATACATGGTTCTAAATTTACCCATTCTTTATGAAATAATAATTATTGTTTAGCAACATTATAAAGGCTGATTCACACATATAGGACTGGACTACGACCGTACGCTGACTGTGATGGGTCGCTATCATTCACACATGTAGGACTGTACTACGACTGTACTGTTGTCGTTTACTTCTGCAGTTACATCATTCCAGTGGATTTCACTTCAGTCTTCAGTTGCAAAGATGGATTCAGACGAGGAGGATGTTATTATTACTTGCGGAGCATTACTTGTTTTGCAAGAAGAAGAAGCTAGGAAGAGACGAAAATATTGGGTGTATCAGTTGTGGAGAGCAAGAGATGAAGAAGGAGAATTCCATACCATATTTTCATGTCTTAAAAGTGACCAGGTTAAATTTTTCAAGTATTTTCGTATGAGTATAACGAAGTTTGAGAACCTGTTGAAAATACTTCAGAATTGACGAAACACTACTCAAGTTTCACCAGAAGAAAGATTAGCTTTGACATTGAAATACCTGGGTTCTGGCAATTCGCACATTTCTCTCAGTTTCAGCTACAGACTGGCTCCTTCAACTGTCAACTCCATTATTTTCTCCACATTAGAAGTTATTTGGAAATATATGGCTGTGAGAGAAATGCCTGAACCGACGGAGAAATGCAGAACAGTTCGGCTTAACAAGGCAGTTCCCCAATTGTTTGAGTGCGATTGACGGGAAGCATGTCGAAATCCAAGCTCCACAAAATAGTGGGTCACTGTACTACAACTATAAAAAAATCATTTCTGTTGTATTATTAGCTCTGGTTGATGCAAACTATAAATTTGTGATAATTGATGTTGGTGGTTATGGAAAATCTAGTGATGGTGGAATTTTATCAAAATTTTAGCAAGAAACCTGGACTAATATAAACCCCAGACGCGAGCTCGGAACATGGACTGTCCGAGGAAATCCCGGACGAATGGATAGCCTAAGTATAGTGTTATAGTAAAAGTAAAAGTTTCCCAATGGGTTGAACAGAGTGAATACAAACATTAGACAGTAGAGTCGTTATCAGTTCGATAATATTGTCAATAATAGGTTGAATAGGTAGTTTTTGATCATAATTATTAAATTCGAAATTAACTTTGAAAATTATAATTCAAAATAATAATAATTCAAAATTAACAAAAATAACTTTTAACATATTTCTTGTGTTTCTACTGAATGGAATGCTTGAGTTGGCTTGAGTTTATAAGCAAGAATCTGTTCCATGTCATGTTTAATTTTAACTCTAGATGGAAATTTCTAAAGTCAAAAAAATTGATACTATAGACTACTTGAAATATTTTTTTCTTGAAGAACTTTTTTTCTTTCAAGAAATAATGGTAATTTGTGGAAGTGATAGACACTGCCATTCTAGATGAAACTAAGTTGAACTAACTAGACTACTGTATAGGATGACTTGATATCAATAAAAACAACTTCCTCAATTTTGCTTATTTTTGAGTACACGCGAGGCAAATTATTAATTTTGGGGCGCTGAATCCGAATCTGAAATCACAATTCTTCTATCTCTAATTTTGGAGATAGTGGAAACACTCGATCCCAACAGTGTAGTCGGTGCACAGTCCTACGTTGATTCACACATATAGGATTGTGTTCAGACCGGACGCAAACTGTGTAGGACTGTGTCCTTGAAAGATCGCTCTGAAAGTGATCTACGGCAGTACAATCGTAGTCCGGTCGGTGTACAGTCCTATATGTGTGAATTACCTCCGACCGTCTCTGTGTATTTCAAATGGAAAGACTGTTTAGGCGAATCCATTCAAAACGACACAGTCGTAGTCCAGTCCTATATGTGTGAATCAGCCTTAAAGTGATCGGAATAGTCTCTCACAACAAAAACAAGATAAATCAATATACTTCAGATTATAATATTCAAAAACAAAACAAGCTATGCAATGACAATAAATAACCCCATCATTTTAAAAAACAAAACAAGCTATGCAATGACAATAAATAACCTTGACTTCGTCTTTTGAGCTTCTGTTGGAAATGTGATACCTCTATTTTCTGATTAATTCAATATTATTAATAAATACCGGAGTACCGGAGTAACATTTTGGTTTTTTCACAGATTCAGATTCTGAATGAAATTGTGGAAGATGAAGAAGCACCATCCTCAACTTTGCAAACACCTTGTAGCCCTTATAAAGAGCTTGTGGAACTCTTGGATAGAGCAGTATTATTGTTCGCTTCAATAAGCATTATCTTTCTCAAAGTGTTGTACTTTCCACATATATCTGAATATCAGCTAAACTACAAGTTATTCAACAGCCAGGACAGCCAGGACGTAAATTTAACATGATGTATAAGCAACTTTCTGTTAATTGGATAGAATAAAAATGACCTGAAGGACCATTGGACGTTGATGAGATGACACCAGATCATTGGTGAACAAAAATTACAACAATAAAAACGATTGTTTGAAATTATTAAAGAGCTTATCCAAATAAAAGAATAAGTTAAAATTGTAAAACCTTTGTTTTATTAACATTCAAAACAACTAAAACAATTTGTTCCAAGCATGGAAATAAAATATTTCAACGTTATTTTCAAATATCCCACTGCAAGCAGCGATCTTCGCCAGGGAGCGATTGAGAACAGTAATGTAATTAAAACACAGCAACATTTTATTACCAGCATATTATGTATTTTATTCGTAGGGAGTTACACTCGAAGGCCCACTCTGCTGAATAAAATGTTGTTAAAAACAAAATGATTGCATTTTCTCTGAATTTGGAACCACTTGATTGATTTAGGCCGGAGTTATCACGGTCACCCAAACAAGCGCAGATCCGAGCACTTGTGACTTAGCAATAAGACTAAAAATATGAATTGGGTTGATAAAATAAATAAAGTGAAATCGTGACTAGATAATTTCAGCTCGATTTTGAGTTTACTCTATGCAATCATGAATCATTATAGATTTCCACACACTCATTGGGTTTCAAAACAACATACGATTCATGAGCGAGCTCAGTATTGTTTTCATCAGGGGTGACAAATTCTTTGGAAATACAATATGAGTGATCAGAATGCGGTCGATTCGGATTTGGTTCTTCGTCGGTGACCATTTGAGAAGATAAATCTACAATTCCACCATTTTCGGAATAACTTATCACATAATTTTGACAATCAGTTCCCGCACCATCACTCACTGTCTCTAAACGAAAGCAACGGTTTGAATTGGTTGTATCCTCCCGACTGTCTCTTACTTGAAAGGTACTACTACCACATGCATTACCATCATTTAACGCAATTATTTTACACATGACTCCATTCACATCCACCGTACTAAGTGGAATGCCTTTTGTTAGCTCTTCAACTATTTTGATAGTTTCAGGCAAATTTTGGTTGGGCAATCTGGAGCCTAGATTCAAAATAGACTTTACTTTACTTTCACTATTTTGCACTTCTTTTACTAGATCATTTTGCACATGACTGGATTCTTCAAACTGATTTGAAGGCTCTTCAAACAAACAAATTTCTATTTCTTGGACACTGTCCACACTGACGCTCTCTGATTGTTGTTCTTTTTCTTCTTCTACATTCATATTCACAACTGACTCAATCTGATCTCTTAAAATTTCAGACACTTTCTTAATTTTAAGTGCTTCTTTTATTTCATTTCTCTCACATTCTTCTTTGATCTTATTTCTAACTCTTGGCTTCCGGCCGGATTTTGTAGTTTTGAAAATAGTATCGTAGCACATATTATCATTGTCATTGTTACAGCTGTCCATAGATTCATCAGAACAATCTAAATGTCTATTGTCATCACTATCACAGTCACTATCAAGTATTTTCTCCTTTTTGGATCTTCTCTTCTTAGGTTTGTATTCTTCGGTAGCTGGCATTTTCTTACTTCTTTTGACACCTTTTCTAGAATTCTTATTTTCATTTTCCTTAGAATTACCTAAAATATAATAGAAGAATATTAATTTATATTATACAGCTGAAGTATTTTAATATGAATGGGAACGCTTATGAGCATTTAGGTTCTATTTTTTCCAACCCAATTCAATGTATATACATATCACAAGCTGTGGCATGAAGCTGTATCTAAGTGCCATAGGTTAGGGTTAGGAGAATGACATACTGTATTTATTTTTGGCCATAAATAATAATGTCAGCATTATATCTGATAGTAAGTAGTTGATGAAATTGGCTTTTGATATCAAGGAAGCTTGAAATATTATAGGGTAACGTTTTTTGATTAATTATTCAAATGATTTAGGGAGACTTTGACAACTGCATTGAGTAGCTAATGGAATTCAATAAACAAACACAAACGTCGTGAAGGTCTACCGCATAATTTATGCATTTACTGAATATTTTTGTGTTGTGACCTTCAACGAATTCCATTAGCTATTATTGCAGCTCTCAATGTCCGCACACGCGGAAGTCTTTGGCACAATTAATAGCATTGAAAAGAATAAATCAATTAATGTATCTTGTTAACATTTGGCAATTTGATAAAAATTGTCACATCTCCTACAACTTTGAACAAAAACTGCTATTCTGCAAATCTTAATACAAAATTAAAGATATTAAAAAAAATTTCGATGGAGAAACTGCAAATCAACCTAAACGTTATTAAAACAATCTCTCTCATTAAGACTCCATTCAAAGCAAAGAAAAATGATAATTATAAATGTGAAAAGGAGACTATACCAAAATGGTAGAGTAGAGGCCCGGCATAATATAATAAATTCAAATTTCCAAAAATTACACAAAAGAAAAGTTAATCTCAAACTTGAAAGAATCAATAGAAAATAGAAGTTCAAGGATAGAGACTTACATCGTTCTTCCTTTAGTTTTCGAGAGTTTTCTGCTTTCAACTGTTTCTCTTTTATCTTAGCTTCCATTTTTTGCAATTTCAACATCTTTTTAGCTTCTTCTTTTACACGAACCTGTTCTTCTTGTCTTTTAGTTCTTTCTGCTCTATCTCTCGCTGCAAAACATAATTGATACAAATTAAACTAATTTTTTTTTATAGAATTAGCATTGGTTGAGAAGTGATTATCTGCGAACGTGCCAGGCATCTTCAGTCAGATAAAATATGACACGAGCGCTCACACTCAAAGCGGAATGGTGAACTCTGATTTGGTAAGCTAGACTCTGTTCCCTGCTGTAAAATCACTTCCCGGGGTTCGGAACTCACATAGAAATGTAGGTCTTACTCATTACCCACGCACAAGTCTCAGACCTATGTGGGCTACACCCTCCCGAAAAGTCATCAAATTTGTATTAAGGTAAAAGTTCCGCAGCCATAATCAAATTAAACGCCAAATAATTCGCTGCAATAAAATCAAATAAATTCCAGCAGATTATAAAACTCATGTTTTTTCTTACTTTGTTTTGATTTCGAATGTTTTCAGAAGACAACAATTATTTTTGCACGCTATAAATCAGTACCATACAATAAGCTGTGGCTATCTTTCCAATATGAATCAACAAGTCTCTAAACCTTCAAAGTAAAGTAGTATAAAACAAGACTGGAGACAGAATGATGGAACTAGGTTAGTCTCGCGAGAAACGCTCTTTTTATTTAGCTAGGTAAGCCGTTTAATAAACCTAGGATTATTCTTTATTCGGGATTGAACCACAACATTATACACATATATGATGCTATTACTTCGAAGAAGGGTTTGAAAATGTAAGAATGCAATAATTTTATTTAATTAAAAATACAGATGTCAATTGAATAAGCTGAATATCTTGGAACATTGCATTATGTACAAAGTAAAAGATGTACCAGTTTGTTCAAACAAGGATATATACTTGTACAATCGCAAAACATAAATATTTCCTATGATCTCCAACTTCGGAAAATACTTACTTAGTTCTTCTTTTAGAGCTTCGAAATTGAATTTCCCCACATGAGTCATTGCTTTGTCAACTAAGCTGAGATTGCATCTCTCTTCTTTTTTGAACTTCAGCTTCAAATCTCTGCGTGTGCGACTTGGAAAGAGTGCTTGCATCAATGAGAAGTCGGCACCCAAGTCATTCAACGCCTTATAGAAGAGAACGGTTTCTGAAATGGAAGAACAGGAAAACTCTTATCTATGTTTGGTACTCGAATACTTTACTATGCTAACAGTACTGTATTCGTATAAGTACTGCAGCAGATTACATCCTAATGTTGGCGGAAGTAAATTTAGAATGAAGGGAAATTAAGAGTGTGTTTATTCGATAAGAAGGATCTTTGCGCCTAGACTGCAAACAAAACCCCGTAGCGAAGCAAAACTGCAATAAAATCGTAATACCATTGCGTAACATCATTAGATTGTATTTATGATTTATTTTGTTGCAGAGTTGTTTCGTATTTAGTGTAGTTTAAGTTAGTTTATGTTTTATCTCTGCTCAACATGTGTAGCTGTTACTTGACTTTCTATAGTGTTGCCATGGCAACCAGTTTTATTGGCCACTGCGCATGCTAAAGTTGTAATGGCAGTTTGAATGGTAACTCCCAATTGCATTCTTGTTGAAACCGCATCGCTATGAACAAATCGTCGTTCTAACCTCAATTAATTCGTTACAACCGTAATAATTACTTATTAATTTATTATTTGTAAAACCTCAATATTCGGTTTATTGAAGCCTCATTTGCTTATAACCGCAACTAGCATTTTATTTTTCTTGTTCTTTAATTCAAAACCTCCAGTATTTTATATCGGCCGTGAAATTAGTTCCATCCTATTTATTCTAAAATAATTCTTCACTCATCCTCACCGACCTCACTCCTCAGTGCACAAAAATACCTCGAGTGCTACGCATTATCATCAGTGACTCATCTCATCAACGTGTGCACACGCATCGGCGTCTACAGAAACGACTTCTCATATGGTGATAGGAACATTAATAAGGTATTACTCAACTATTCCTTTTTATTTTATTACAACCTCATTTCCTACCCCTCTTACCGCAGGTCCTCCATTTATATCCTATGTTTTACAGCCTCATTTGAAAATTCTATATTCTACACCTCATTGCTCAATCCCCAACATTTTGGTCCTCCGGGCCGGATCGGATCATTTTTTATTTTCATTCTATGGAAATACATATTCATTGCTCATTAAATAAAGCTATCATTTTTGGTGCAAGTACAAGTTATACGGTATTACAAGTTACAAAGCACATTGTTCAAACGAGTTCACTATCAATGCCTTGCAAGTTAAAATTTGTCTATTGTGCTCAAAAGTCGTAAACAACTCATTGTTTTGTTTCATCGTGATTATAACGGAGCTCTGTAGTATTCAGGCTGACATTATAGCTGAGCATTGCGTCGTCAAGGTCAACTTTGTTTACATTGAACTTGAAAATAACCTACTATTCATTCACTAATAGCTTATGCTATCAAATGAGAATAACTGCTTATGGCTTGTGGTATATTTCTAATTGAAATAAATACTTATTGTTATTCCGTGAACTTGACTGATAATTATATTCAATTGTGTAAAATTACATTGCTTATTTCAAAATTGAAATATTATTTGATTTATTCATATCATACTTCGAATGTTCAATAAGTATAATATCTTGCATTCAATTCGTAACTTGAGTGAATTCAATTCAGATAATTGTTTAATTCAATTGAATTCTCAGAATATTCATGCTTATTGATAAACGCATTACTTGTTTTATATTTCGAATATTATTAGATTTCTTTTGTGAATGCTTGCCACTTATCACTCAATTTGTAATCGTAATTACCTCAATTACTACCACGGCAGTGTGTCGAGTCATTTTATCGGCTTATTATCACTATTATTAGTGCAATCTCATTTAGTTATTGTACCCCAGGTTATTATATTGTCAACTTCAATACTTGTGATAATTTATTACTGTTATCAAGTAGGTAACTTAGTTAGTTATAATGGCTAAATCGTTAGCAGTGATCACCGCTAAGAAGAATAATGCTTTTGAACAAATGTTGGGCTCTACAGTTCTTACACTCAAGCCTCATTGAACTTCATGGTTTTGCAGATGCTTCTGAACGTGGATTTGCCGCAGTGATATATCTCAGGACATCACAAACTGATACTTCCCCCACTGTCCAGTTACTCATCTCCAAAACCAGAGTGGCCCCTTTGAAAAAACTCACTCTACCACGTCTAGAACTGTGTGCTGCTCACTTGCTTGCTCAACTGACTTCATATGTGATCTCAACCTTTCACAAAAAACTGGAGTTTTCTTCTATCACATTATGGTGTGACTCTACTGTGGCCTTGACTTGGTTACAGACTCCTCCGCATCGTCTTAAAACTTTCATAGCAAACCGGGTTGCTCAAACCCAAGAATTGGTACCAACTGATAGCTGGAGACACATTTCTGGTGAACAAAACCCTGCAGACTGTGCTTCACGTGGTATACTTCCAGCTGAACTACCCACTCACAACTTGTGGTGGACAGGTCCACCCTGGCTACAGAAGCCTTCCAACCTCTGGCCTACATCTGCATTCACTCCAGTGGAACTTGCTGATACTGATGAGAGCAAACCTCTGTCACCCATCACTCTCGTTGCTACTGCACCTCTTGAATGGGATCTCCTACAAAAATTTTCTCACTTCAGTAAACTTCAGCGTGTTATGGCTTACCTCCTCCGCTTTGTCTTCAATACTCGACACCCACCAAAGAAGATTGGCCCTCTCTCCACCCAAGAATTGGCTACTGCCAAATGTATAATCTTCAAACAAGTTCAAGACTCAGCCTTTCGAGAAGACATTGCCAAGCTGAAAATTGACAAAACCTCCACTGTATCAAACTCACTTTGCCGCCTCTCTCCGTATCTTGATGATGACGGTCTCCTGCGAGTTGGAGGACGTCTCAAGCATTATCATATACCTCAAGATGTTCAACATCCTATCATCCTTCCAAAGCAACATCATGTGGTCAACCTCATGATTGACTCCTACCACCGACAATATTTGCATTCTGGAGCTCAACTAACACAATCTCTTCTTTCACAACATGTTTGGATACTCTCTGCACGTAGTATCATCCGCTCTCGAATTTTTAAGTGCAATGTTTGCTTTCGACACAAACCTCGCCACAACATTCCACCCATGGGGCATCTACCTCAGGCTCGTGTGACACCTTCTCGCCCTTTCCTCAATACTGGGATTGATTATGCTGGCCCATTCAATATCAAGGTGCACAACCTCAGATCCACATCACTCACAAAGGCCTACATATGTGCTTTCGTATGCATGGTCACCAAAGCAATCCACATTGAAGTGGTAACAGACTTGTCTTCTGAGGCCTTCATTGCTGCCTTGAAAAGATTTGTTTCTCGCCGTGGTCTCTGCAAAAACCTCTACTCTGACTGTGGGACTAATTTTGTTGGTGCTAACAATACCTTCCAAGCACTTTCCAAGTCAAAGCAACTCCTACTCTCTGAATTTGCTGCTACACAAGGCATTACTTTCCACTTCAACCCACCTGCAGCTCCACATCAGGGTGGCCTTTGGGAAGCAGCAATCAAGAGCATCAAGCACCATCTCCGACGTGTCATTGGAGAACACACATTAACACTTGTAGAATTCATGACACTGGTCACTCAAATAGAGGCAATATTGAATTCAAGACCTCTCACACCTCTATCAAACGATCCTAATGATGTCTCAGCACTTACACCAGGTCACTTCTTGATTGGATCTCCTTTGGTGGCAGTTCCTGAAGAAGACATACAAAATGTCAACCTCAATCGCCTCAAACATTGGAAATTGATTGAAGCATTCCACCAGCACATTTGGAAGAGATGGCATTTGGAATATATCCATACCCTTCAACAGAAAGCCAAATGGAATAAGGCTGTTGATAATCTCCACATTGGTGACCTTGTCTTGGTCCATCAACCAACTCCACCACTTACCTGGCCATTAGCACGCATTACTGGTGTCTCTCCAGGACAAGATGGAATTGTTCGTGTGGTGCATTTGAAGACTCGCCAAGGAACCTTGACACGTCCATCCCACAAGGTGTTTCCGCTACCCGCAAACTCCAAATAATTTATAGCCCAGCTTGGCACCCTTGTAATTAGTGTTATGAACTTTATTCACTAGTTGTGAACTTTATTATTTTTTTTTTATCATTCTTGTTGAATCCAGGTGGATTCAAGGCCCCCGCTATGTTTCGTATTTAGTGTAGTTTAAGTTAGTTTATGTTTTATCTCTGCTCAACATGTGTAGCTGTTACTTGACTTTCTATAGTGTTGCCATGGCAACCAGTTTTATTGGCCACTGCGCATGCTAAAGTTGTAATGGCAGTTTGAATGGTAACTCCCAATTGCATTCTTGTTGAAACCGCATCGCTATGAACAAATCGTCGTTCTAACCTCAATTAATTCGTTACAACCGTAATAATTACTTATTAATTTATTATTTGTAAAACCTCAATATTCGGTTTATTGAAGCCTCATTTGCTTATAACCGCAACTAGCATTTTATTTTTCTTGTTCTTTAATTCAAAACCTCCAGTATTTTATATCGGCCGTGAAATTAGTTCCATCCTATTTATTCTAAAATAATTCTTCACTCATCCTCACCGACCTCACTCCTCAGTGCACAAAAATACCTCGAGTGCTACGCATTATCATCAGTGACTCATCTCATCAACGTGTGCACACGCATCGGCGTCTACAGAAACGACTTCTCATATGGTGATAGGAACATTAATAAGGTATTACTCAACTATTCCTTTTTATTTTATTACAACCTCATTTCCTACCCCTCTTACCGCAGGTCCTCCATTTATATCCTATGTTTTACAGCCTCATTTGAAAATTCTATATTCTACACCTCATTGCTCAATCCCCAACAAGAGTGATGATACGCTTGTCAGTCGGGACGCACCTTTACTTATCCTCAAACACAATAAAACCAGAGCTAACATTCAGGTCAAAAGTTGCATCAGGACCTGATGTTGCTAGTTATCTCAGAACAAACTACATACTCGAACTTCTATAGCATTATGTAATGATTAAAAATATAATAACTCATACTATCAATTTGTAGTTTGCTATGAATGAGGCTCTGAAAGTAAATTATTAAACAACCGTCTACTATGCTATTATGCTTTAAAAGACAATAATGTGTTTTTATTTCTGCGTCCTACATTATAGCACTACCGTATTGCACTAAGATGCATTATGCAACACTTATGAAAATCGTCAATTTTTATTGAAGCTAACAGAGCAATAGAGCCAATGCGAAGAAACCCAAGGAAAAATATTGAACTTTCTAATAAAAGAAGAAAAAACTCAAGACTAAACTATTTTATTGGAATTTCAGATCGAACTAGCTATTGTGCCCGTCCTTCGTACGGATTATGTTTAGAAATAAGACTAAATATGTTTCGGATTTTTTGATAGCAACGATCATGAAGTTGTTAGCAGCTTAGGCCCCGTTCAGACGATACAGTTTTTTTGCGGTACGGGTTTTTTACTGTACGGCGTCAACTGTACTGTGATTTTCACACGGTCCGGCTTTGCTGCTTATTGCTGTGCTCTCCTCCTTCTTCCCTGGCGCTTCCAGTCCAGGATTTTTTTTTTAATTGTGTAAGATTTTTTCAAATAAGTTATTTACTGAAGGTTTCTCTTAAATTTTGATCAAAGTACGCAAATTCTGGTTTCAATATTCCACACATTTCTCGCCGCGCTGATAATTTTCTTTCTTTATTTTTATATTAATCTCAAGTCTTGTCCCACAAGGCGGGTCTCTCATATATTAGAGAAATTAAGTTTTCACAATTAATATCTTCCAATTCACTAATAAGAAGATCAATGCTGAAGAATATCAATGCTGACGATCTGAAGACTGCTTCCAGCGTAATAAGCGTATCGTTTGAAAATATCCATTACCGGTACAATACATGTGCCACCGGATACGGATACAGTTATTCTGCGGTACAGCTGATTTTAGCGATACAGTTTTCGAAGACAAAACCGAATGTAGAAATCGGCTAGTACAGCTTTTTTACTAGATCCAGTCGAAACTGTATTGTTTGAACATACAATATGAAATGTACATGCAAACGAAAGCACTGCAAAATAACTGATACAGCAAATTTACTGTACCGCACAAAAACTGTAACGTGTGAACGGGCCCTTAGTAAACAACTTAGACGTAAGCAATTCAGTGACAGGTATCAGAGAGAATATTTTTTGAGAACAGCTGATTGATATATGATGATAAATTACGTGATTTGTTCTTATCTCTATATATAAAAATTAATGTCTGTCTGTCTGTATGTATGTATGTGTGTTCCCTATAGACTCCAAAACTACTTGACAGATCGGCATGAAACTTTGGGAATATGTTGTGTGAATATTGGGGATGGTTTCTGACCATAAATTTCAATAGGGGAGCTATTAATTAAACCATTTTATAGACCTAACCTACTGAACTTGCCGGCCAAACAGCTTAAAGGAACAGCTGATATAAGTCAACAGTTTTTAATCATATGACAGGCCCCTTAGTGGCGTTATTTACGCTGTCTTTGAACAGCAAAAGACTTTGCACTTTGCATGTAGGCTACCGTGCAGTTGGAGCCTTGCAATATGTAGGAAACATACGACTGGGTATGATGAAATGTAATTATGCTAGGTTGATGACATCTGTTAACCAATGCAGCTAGAAATTTGAAATGCAGCCTCAGCGGAAGGTGGCGAATAATAACATAAAAAAATAGCTTTTTTTACGCAAGTTTTGCAACATCTTATAAAAAACTAGCTTCTATCCTTATAGTCGTAGGAGGTTTAAATTTGAAATGTTTCTTCATTCAGAGGTGGTGATTAAGAATACAACGAAGCCTCTATGATCAGCTGGAAGAGCCCTAAGACTAACTTATTACCTAATTTGAAATGTAACCTCAGCGGGAGGTGGCGAATAATAAAATCAAGGAGAATTTTTATGAGAACGCAGCAACGCGCGTCGAGCCTGCTAGTGTGGTAATAAAACTTGGAAGAAATGAATCCAAAATCGCACAATACTTGGTTTTTAAACGTTTATTATTCTGTTCAAAAAAAGTTACTTTAGTTTTTTTATAGCTACAGACATTGTCAAAAAGGTTTTCAATACTGATAAATAACTTTAATCCCGATCGATGCTCTCGTTTTTCAGGAGAAGGCCGCGTAAAATGTATCCAAAATCGCACAGTACTTGGTTTTTAAACGTTTATTACTCTGTTAAAAAAAAAGTTAATTTAGTTTTTTATAACTAAAGACATTGTTTTCAATACTGTTCAATAACTAAAATCCCGATCGATGCTCTCGTTTTTGAGGAGAAGGCCGCGTAAAATGCCTTTGGGGCCGTGACAGACAGACAGAAAGTGAAATAAGACTATTTTCGGCTTATTTGATGTATAAAACGTAAAAATAACAATAAAATATATAATTCTGATAAATGTACAGACAAAACTCTAATTTTATTTATATAGATAGATGTTGATTGTGTCCTGTATTTTATTCAGTAGATCCTATGAATGAGTTACCTTGATACATAAGTTACAAATACATAGTTATTCGCTGAACGAAAAAAAGAAATACTTGAGCTAAAATGATTTAGAAGTACCTTCAGGACTCCAATCATTACGCCTCGCTCTCCTTTTTCTATATTTGAAGCCACTGAACTCATTTTCTTCAACAAGTTCAGAGTTTTGAAGATCTGTTCGACTCTTTTCGGTGCCAGTTGTCTCAATCACCTACAAATATCAAAATGCCTTCTATTACACTCAATTCACAACGAGTATATGGATGTGGCAAATATAAGTTCAAATTGAAAAAATATTCAAGAATAGTTCGAAATTGATCTAACATTTCAATTCCATTACAAGTTGCGAGACTGTATAATAAAAATAACTTTTTAATGAATACAGTTAATCTGGAAAACGAAAATACCGACTAATGAAAAAATTGAAAGCTCACCAGACTGCTGGAGTCCAAAATTATTTTGCCATCTGGACCAACTTTCAACTTTGGCACAGGCATAGTCCCCGCATCAGAGTCTCTCGTAGCTTCCACGTCATCCACACTCTGCTCGGATAAAATTTCATCCATTATGCTGCAAAACGTGAAAACCCAAACAGTTCAAACATTATTGAAATTCTACTAAATCAAATCAAAGTTTATTGCCATCAGAAAAACAATATAGATACAAAAAAACAGTACATACTGTACTTAAAATTAGAACATAAAATTACAAAGTAGAAAATTAAATCCTTTAATATTAATTATTAGGCGTTACCAGCAAAACCTTGCGGTTTGTGTGCTGGCGACGAGTATGTCACTAAGATTATTATTTTTTCAATTCTTGAATTGAGACATTCTTGAAACATTATAAATTGAAAAATTGTCAATTTTTCCTTAATCTGGATTCTTATTATTTAACAAGTGTGGATAGGTCATTTTATTGAGGATGAATCCCACATAGGTCTGAGGCAGGGATTAATTTCAGTGGGAACGCAAGGGAACGGCGTTCCCTTACCTCTCAAGAGTACTGGAACGCAAGGGAACGCACAGTTGCGCCATTCTGATTCCAAAGGTGGCTCATCTCGCTATCCATTCAGATAATCATGCGAAATTTTGCGAATAATAATAAAGTACTGTAGCGTAGAGGGAAGCGCAAGGTTTTTTTAAATTATTTACAGTTAGTTTTGTATTGCTGTTTAGGCCCATGTTATACGGGCAGCTTTGACGCGACAGATAAAACGCTGACGCTGATCATAAACGCTGACGCTGATCATAAAAACGGAGCTGTTATACGAGCAGAAAAAACGCCGCGTCGTCGACGTAAACGCTCGGTGGTGGAGCTGTTATACGAGCAGAAAAGACGCCGCGACCGGTACCAAGGGTGCCCGAAGGTCACAACAATAAAATTATGCTGTCAACGTGAACCTGCGAACTCACGTGAATACGCCAGAGGAATGTGTGGTGAGCAGTGTTGTCACCATAATTACTGCAAACTTCAAATAAATAACTTATACTAGAGGTGGCAACATTGATGGTTTTGCTGAGGTAGCAGATCTGCCGCGTCAAAGCTGACGTATAATAGCAACGACGTCATTTCTGCCACGTTTTTGCTGCCCGTTTTACTGGTCTGGACGCGTTGTCGACGCTGACGCTGACTTTACAGGGTCCGACGCGACAGATATAACGCTCGTATAACTTGCACACAGGGAAGTCCATTGCCCGGTAGGCTTGGAGTGTACGCAACATAAAATCTGTCACGTCAAAGCTGCTCATATAACATGGGCCTAAGTAGTTTCCACTTTTAAAAATTAACAAACAACTGATTTTTCAACAGTCTAGGCTTTGCATTACAATTAGATTACAAAACCGTAAGCCTGCCTACACCTACTTATTAATCATCAAATATAAAAACGTTAAAATTAAATTAAATTTGAAAAATAAAAAGTGTTACTACTAGCTACAGTTCAATGGTTTAATTTAATATTTAGGCTATTGAACCTTTCAATTTTTCTGCCTGTTGTCAAGGCATTTTCTTGCTTTTTCAAGAAGTGGGGTTATTTTAAAGGTATGGAAATTGTTCTACACTTTCAAGATACGCGAAATGTTTTTGTAAAAAATTACAGTTCAAGCTGATGTGACATTAAAAATAGATTAGGCTATAAGCACTTGACTTACTAGTTTTTGAGAAAATCTTCAAACACATCTGTTTACGTATTTATATGCATTGTAATGTATTATAAACAATATTGTAAAAAAGACGTTGTTTGTTTTTATTTTACCATTCTTTAAAAAAGTATATTGCTTTTGGTTATTGTATGCTTCATATAAAATGGTTTGTGCAAATCGAAACAAGTTTTTAGAGTAGACACAGAGATTTTAACAGGGTGGGGAGTGGGGGTGAGGGAATGATTAACTAGGCCTTATTCTCTTATTAGAAAATAAAGAGGGTTGTTTATAGGAATAAATGAGTGTTCCCACACCTAAACTTTTAGAAATTATGCACTGGTCTGAGGCCTGTGCGTGGGTAATGTGTTGGATGATGGTGAATGATGCATTGGACCTACAGTTTTAGATGGGTTCGGCAAGTTTACAATTATAATTTTTTAATAAACATTTTCATCAACTATCTTAATAATTACTGAATATTACTTAATTATCAGTACAGTCTATATTTCAAAAACACTGGAAAGTATTACAAAAATAAAATATGGCCCAACCAAGTTTAAATTGAAATAATCAACTTGATAATTGGGGTTTTTTGTTTTTAAATTGTTGATTTTTTAAAATAAGAAATTCTATTTCAAGTTGAAATAAGTTGAACATTTTTAAATGTAGATTAGAAAAAGATACATAAGACAACGCTACCCCTCCAGATTAGACCTCCTCGCATTTTAGAAAGAAAAAAGGTAATGTTGATTTAAAATAATGATAACAAAATACAAGTAAATTAGAGCTGGAAAATAAAACTTAAGACCTGTTGCATAACACAATTACAACCTACAAATGAAAACTTCCACGAGATTTTGCAGTAGCTTCAAATTCAAGTACTAATAAAACTAGTTTGCGAATTTGTGTGCAGCCAACCCCTGATGAGAAATCTAGCAGTAGTTGAATTTCCAATTAGCCATTAGTTTTGGAGCGTAAACTGTTGTTGTTTCAAATCTATTTTCCCTGAATTTCAACCAATAAATAACATGTAGCATTCATCAAATTTGTGAGAAGGAAATTTCTCCAATTTAGGATTTTAGTTGAAAAATATAGATTGAACTCACCTTTTACCATCAGATTTACATTTCTTTTCCTCCTTGATACATTTTGTTTTTGATTTACTGGAAAAAAATGTGTATTATGTTAATGAATGGTAAGATATACTGTACTCCACTGATGGAACTATCTGAAGGTCAGACTAATAAAGTCTCAACTATATTGCACTGGGCTCGGTCGCAAATAGGAACGCAGCCTGCGCTGCGCAGTTCTGCGTCGCGCTGAAGCTGAGTTTTCCTATCTCCGCATTTTTTGCGATGCACACTGCGCACAAATGTTCCCCACAATTCTTTATCTTGCGTCTCGCAATACTGGTGCGCAGTGCGCTCTGCACAAAGTGTGGAGGTAGGAAAACCCAGCTTAAAGTTCCGAACCACTTCGTGTCATGCATCAAAAGGTAAAGCAGTTCTGCGTAGCGAAGCAGTTCTTATTCACGCTGTGACTCATTTACAAGTATATTTTCAACTTGAAGACCAATTTATTTAGGTTTGAAACAATACTTAATTAATTAGTTTACTTACCAATTTATTTAGGTTTGAAACAATACTTGATTAATTAGTTTACTTAATAATTAGTTTTTACTTATTTTGAAAGTTGTTTTCAAAGATTTAATCAGAATATGCAAGACAAAGTAGCATAGTCAAAATTTGTGAAGAGAGTAGTTTTGGACTGTTTTGGTCTGTTTCATCTTCACTTCGTTGTCATTCTGTCCATAAATAAATGAATATTATACTTGTTGAATACAATGAAGATTAATTCCAATTTGTTGAATAAACTAACTATAAAGTTCAGTCGAAAGGTTGGATTAAATTGAATTTAAGCCATTAGAGACTGAAAAAATGGCGAACATTGAGGCAATGATGATCTAAGAAAACAAAAATATTATCTGCATGAACTTACACAGGCATGGGATTTGAAGTTGGATTGTAGAGAATAAGATCCCGCATGATAAGCTTCGACTTATCGAGCACACCATCCTTCAACTTTTCATTCAGTTCTTTTTTTGCTTCAATAGTCATTTGCAAAAATGTTCCTTGTGCTCTTGGCTTCTTTTTCTTGCTATTCCTACAATAAATAATAATAATAGGGTAATTATCGAATATATTAATCATTAATAGATTATCAACTATTCGATGGGTATCTAACTTCCATGCTGTATAGTTTATACTGGAATTTACCATAGTATTTTATGAACTGTGCGATAGGAGAATTGAGTTTCTCACTGTACGTTGTCAATCTGTTTATTAGTCCTTCTAAATTTCATTTCTGAGCAAAATAATTATAAGATTAATAAAAATTGATTTCATATCCTACAAATTATTGCTTAAAAAATAAAATTAATTAATGCTCGTTTTTACCAATATCTAGGTTTTCTCTTCAACTAACTATAACTTGAAGAGTTACATTACTCAAGAGAATAATGCGCAGAATTTCCAATACATTGATGCGTAGGCCTAACTCTTCTTGCACTGGATAATTCATTAAGGAAGTGATAGCCGCGAACCGTGTCAAATTCAGTCAGATAAGCTACGAACTCCTGGGCTCACTTTTTTTCTGAGGATGAAGCCCACATAGGTCTGAAACCTGTGCGTGGGTAATGAGTTGGACCTACAGTTTTAAGTGGGTTCCGAACCACTGGGAAGTGATTTTACAGCAGAGAACAGTGTCTTTTTTGCTGGCCAATCTAATCGGTCACCGTTACAAACAGGACCTACGAGAACGCAGCTTATCTCTATCTGATTGAACAGCTACCTGCTACGGCTTGCGGCTATCACTTCCCTATCTCTTTGTGAGGGTGAAAGATCGGATTGGATAGCAAAAAAGATTCGGTTCTCTGCTGTAAAATCACTTGCCGGTGGTTCAGAAACAACCTAAAACTGTAAATCCAATCATCTGTATGATATTGTAAATCCAATCCAAACTGTAAATCCATCAATCACCATCATCCAACTCATTACCCACACACAGGTCTCAGACCTATGTGGGCTTCATCCTCAGAAAAAATCCTACTGCATATCTTTAAACAGTGGTTAATTTTTAAACCGGTTCATGAGAGGAATGAGAAAATTAAAAGTTTTTTTTTAAAGATCTGCTTGGTCAGTAGTTCTCCATTAGCTTTAATGCCAAGTTGAGGAATAGACTGATCTGTCTGCAGAAGGTATTATTAAAATCGTAGTTTGAATGACTAACCTTTTATAAAAAGTGCTAATAATTACGATCTAATATCAAAACTGACACTGTATTTCCATTTAAATTATGATTTTTATTCACTTATACTGGAGGAATACATTTGGCGTCTAACAAGAAGCTTCATCGGCCTTTTAGTTGCCTTACTAGTGTGCTAAGGCAAACCATTTGTGAACAAATAAATTATTTTCAACGTGATCTAAACATTTATATAAATATAAGCATTACTATTCAGTATAACGAAAAATGGGTTGAGAATTATCTATTTCTTACTTACTGTAATATGTTGCCTGGGTTGTGTATTTGATTATCGTCGTTACAGATAGTGTTTTCTTTATCCGCTATTTTTTCTAAAATTGGTTTGCTTGATGTCACTGGTTCTTTGGTGGAACTAACTTGGTGTGAAGACTGTATTGGTTGAGCTGGAGGAGGCTCTTTACCCTGTGGTTGTTCATTGGTAGTTGACTGATTTTGAAGGTCATCTCCAGGGATAGTTTTTGACATTTCTAATAACGACTCAGCTGCTATTGAAGTAATGTCATCAGAGTCAACATGAGATTCACATTCGGCAGTCATTACAGAAGTATCAGATTCGCTATTGATTGAGTCTGAATTTTTCTGAGGACTAATCGAGATAGACTTATTCGAGTCAGTTTTTCTCACCACACGCAGGTTGGGAACAAATTTATTCTTTTTCGGAAATAGTTTTGGTTTGAATGGAACACTTTTTTGACGAATACTATCCTGGTTGACATTTTCTGAACTTCCTTCCACAGTGTTCGCATCTTTTACAACAATAGCAGAATTTCCTAAATCAGAGCAAGTTCCTTCGGTACCATTATCTACAGTGGTCAACACTTCATTTTCAGTAGAAAGAGGAGTTGTTGGAATGTTCTGCTCTGAATTGTTATGAACATCACGGTCTAAATTAATTTTTGGATGTGAACTAGTCCGGTCATTGTTAATAACACTACTGCTGCTATTTTGAAGTGAAACAACTGATGGAGAATTTGAAGCATCTGATTTTGTCGATATTTCCTCACCCCTTTTACTATCGATCTTCTTAAACTCAAGATGGCATGATTCTGGATGAGCAAGTTCAATAACTGTTCCCGCACAATTGATTGTTGGTGTGATTTTCTCAGATTTTTCTGAATTTGTATTTTGAGACTGACTTAAATTTTCGTTTGATGTCTGTTTTGCATTAGCTGCTTGTCCAATGGCGTCGAGTTTTTGAGAAGTTTCAGCAACATGGTCTCTTGGTCGACGTGCTGCACTGATAGTGGGCTTAGGTTTTGATTTCAGTTTCAGCCCAAATCCAAACATCTTTACTCATCTGTAAAAGGCAAAAAATTCAATATTTTTCTGTTTTAGAGCATTACGATTATATAGAGTATAGAGATATAGTATAGATTATATAGATATAGATTATATATAGTATGGATTATATAGAGTATATTATATAGTATGGCGGGCCGCGTAGCGCAGTTGGTTGGGGCGTCACAACTTCAGCTTGCTATCGTTTCAGCGGTCGTGGGATCGAATCCCGCTCCTCCGTCTGGCATATTTATGTGTTATCATTCACCTCATTACACACGCACAAGTCTCGGACTCATGTGGGCATCATCAGCAATAAATAAAATAGAGCATAAGAGATAAGAATAGAGATTATAGATGAGAGCATATACGATTATTGATTACCAGACGGAATTAAGACATAAGAAATTGATAGCATTGAGAAAATAATTGACTTTTCTAGTATTATATCAAATCAAGGTATCTGTAACAGTGGAATACAAAATGCATTCAAGTTATTTTCCCTTTGTCTATCAGATATGTAGGACAAAATCTGAGGTCGTATGGGCCTAGGTTAAATACTTGGCAATGCTAAGTATTACCATGCTCTTTCTAATCTAAGATTGTATAGAATTAATGAAACATGAGGCCATTATAGCCTACTGAAAACACAAAGGTAGGTAAGCCTTATTATACAGAGGCATTGCAGTCGCGTCCCACAATTTCAGACTAAATTACACCAGCTGACCGTGTGACCGACTTAAACAACATCAAAGTAAATGTTTAGAGCCATCAACTGATTTTTCAATCAAATTTACCCGTCTGGTGTAATTTAGCCTGAAATAGTGCCAGGCGACCGCGACTGCAGTGGCTCAGCATAATAAGGCTCTTAATAATCTTTGATACATATTCACTGAACTTAAATCTTTGATTTATAATGTGAATTGATCTCATTTCACACATTTTTAAGCAGGGCATTGAAAATCTGCATTACGAGGACCAGAAATAAATAATTCTTGCTGGTTCTGCAGTACGGGATGTTCATTTAGAAAGAAAAAATACTACCTAAAAGATGCAGTACCAAAACTTCAAGCAGAGATAAGTTATTTCATATAAATTATAAAAATGTAAGCTTAAGGAAAACTATTCTTACTTAAAAACTTTCTATACAGAACTGACTATTTTGATTCGCTGCGGACACGTTTTGAACTATGTAGTTCTTCCTCGGCGATTGATTGCAGACTCGTTGCGCCGAGGAAGAACTACATAGTTCGAAAAGCGTCCGCCGAGACTCAAAAAGGTCAGTTCTGCCACAGATTGAAGAACCAGATCGATCACGTCGCTTGCGGATTTCCTAGTTAATGATTTAATTCAGAGATAGCGCCACGCGTCAATGATTTCAACACGGGGAGCAGCACTGTTGCAGTGCGGGAATACTTGAATTGTCGGCACTCTACGGATAGAAAACTCGTCCACGGAGAGCAGCACATGTTGCAATGCGGGAATACTTGAGTTATCGCTACTTCATGTAAACGTTCTTCAAAGTAATTAAATTAGCAACTCTGGAATTACTCATTCACTTATTGATATTGAAGATTCAATGATGGGGGTTCGATTGTAGGTGAGTGGTTTATTCTCGGTTGGGCTCAAAACCATAGGGAGGAATCTGACATTTCCAAAACGTGCCCCAAGTTACCGGATAAAGGGGGGGATGATTTGGGTTTTTTTTTTATTCTATAGTGATTTTTGAGTTAAACGAAATTATATGTGTGCGATTTGGAAAAATATATCATTTAGGGGGATGAAAGTGGTTTAAAACTGGAAATTTGTACAAATTTGTTAATTTTTTTAATGAAAAGCTTCTTGATTTTTCATTTTTAAGCACAAGGCAATCTATTGGGATGTGTGCGGCACAAATGGATTCTCTTTAAAAAAATGAGGGGGTTGAAATTGTTGAATTCTTAAATAATATTAATATGTTTGAAAATTCGTTTCTTCTATCATATATAATGAAAAAATCTGTATTAAATGCGTTGTGGAATAATTTTTAAAAGTCACCCCTAAGGCATTAGAAAGTCAGCAGAATATGCATTTGTGAAATAATCCCCTAGAAAAAGAGCGTCGCTTGAAATGGAACATGTTAAACAAATGAAATTTTGGAAAATTTGTTTTTTCAAGGATTTCGCAATTGGAGGTTAAAGGTAAGTTGAGGACATTACGAAAAATACTTTGCCACCCCTTGATTTGAATGTGAGGGCTATTATTGTAGGGGTGCAAAATTTAGGGAAAAATTGAAAGTTGGGATTTTGGGGGAAATTTGTTTGAGCCTTTTAAAACTTCGAAGAGCGTATTCAATGCTGTTTGAATAAATAACCCCTTTCTGAGATATAGGCATAACTCTGAACAATTGAGCAAAAGTTGTATTCAATTCTTGTTGAAAAAATCACCCCATTTTGAGTTAAAGTACAGAATAAAAAAAGAAGCAGAAAGCTTAAGCTGGCAGCGCTTGATTAGTTATTTTCAGCAGTAAGTTAGTTATATTTAACTAATATATAATATTTATATTAGTTATATTTAACAGTATATATATATATATAGGGTTGCCATAAGGTAATCACCAAAAAAGAGGAGATTTTACAATGTGTTGTAAATCAGAGCGTGAAGGGGGGTCACCGTTGGCGGATAGGGACATCCCTCTATGAAAATTAACTGAGTAAAAACCAATGTTTTCAAAAATGTAATTGGTCTCTATACATTGCTGGTTGGAAAATTACAAATAGAATTGGTAAACTTACAGAAAATCAACCTATTATTAACCAGAAGACACGTCAAAATTTGAGTAGACCTGCATCATAGAGGATTCTTATAAAACACTTCAAAAAGAGGAGATTTCTTATTTTCCTGTGAAATCCCCCGGAGCCTCATTTTTGGCCTCAAAATCCGGAGATCTCCGGGGAAACCCGGAGATATGGTAACCCTATATATATATATGTTTTCCTACAACTGCTCGTAAAGTAGTTCTTTACGTACTGAAAACTAATTGTAAAATACCTCTTTACTGCTCCGCAAGCGGTAAAGTACTTTATGCTCGCCAGCTGTTTTCTTTACGCTTCTGTTTTGATTTTGATGTCTTCTCATTGGTGGATCACTGAATCCGTGAAATTCACATAACCTCAAAAAAGGCGAACGCTAACCAAATCCGCGCATGTTCTGTGATGCTACAAACTACAAGCTTCTATTTTGTTGGAATCCAGAACTGCAGTTTTAGGAAAAATATTTTTCCTGCAACTGCTCGTAAAGTAGTTCTTTACGTACTGAAAACTAATTGTAAAATACCTCTTTACTGCTCAGCAAGCGGTAAAGTACTTTACGCTCGCCAGCTGTTTTCTTTACGCTTCTGTTTTGATTTTGATGTCTTCTCATTGGTGGATCATGGAATCCCTGAAATTCACATAACCTCAAAAAAGGCGAACGCTAACCAAATCCGCGCATGGTCTGTGATGTTACAAACTACAAGCTTTTATTGTGTTGGAATCCAGAACTGCAGTTTTAGGAAAAATATTGTATGCAATTCGCGCGTGAAGCTTCTTTATCGCTCTCGCAAAATTACTGCACTCCGCTACGCGTCGCGCAGTAAATGTTTTGGCTCGAGCGATAAAGTCGCGCTTCACGCTCTTAATACATAAATAACTATTAAAATATGTTTCCAAAGACACATTTTAGCAGCGCAGCGCCGTTTGCCAGATAAATAAATGGCTGTCATTGGATGACAGTGACGTCACTCACCAGCTAAACCAATGACAGCCATTTATTTATTTGGCTCATGGCATCACTAAAACGCATCTAGGGAAACAGACTTTAATTATTCTGACAGTTAATAAGATAAATCCAGGGTCTAATAATTACTTATTAGATGAATAAATTATACTGTATTATATTTATAATATTCTCATAAATATATTTGATTGTATGAAATTATCTGAAACTCATACCACTTGACTTTTGAGACCAATTTCGCTAATTTATCTTTTAGTGTCCATCTTTAAATTAACCTGAAAAGGACACAGTCATGCAATATTATGAAATGGGGTGAACTTTCAAATAACTAAACAAACAGGCTATAAGTAAAGGATGATAAATAAACAGGTAATAAGTAAAGAACAATAAATAAACATGATGTTGAAGATCCATCTTGTTTCCACTAATATGTAATATAAACTTGAAAAAACCACTTTTAAATGGAAATTAACTCACGTTATGGCATGACGGCCGTTTCGCTCTGTTGTCTAGAGCATCGTCAGACAACCCACAGTACACAGTGAGGGTTGTCTGATGATGCTCTAGACAACAAAGCGAAAGCATGACGGCCGTTTCGCTCTGTTGTCTAGAGCATCGTCAGTGTACTGTGGGTCGTCTGACGATGCTCTAGACAACAGCGAAACGGCCGTCACGCCATAACGTGAGTTAATTTCCATTTAAAAGTGGTTTTTTTAAGTTTATATTATAAATAAACAGGTAATTTAAGTACAGTAAACATGTTTTTATTTGTGCAATAATAAATATAATATACATAGGATAAATATACAGGGAAATGCATAAAAAAATATTGTAAATACACTGCTATAACGCATCATTCGCAGGATGTAGAAGAGGAGTATGTACGTACATTCCTGCATGAATATTGACTATCCCCAAGTAGGTAGCAGCTGCTGCCCCGATACAACCCACCTTCCAAGTCAGCACATATGGATCTAATTAATTTGGTGCTATCGTCAACAGAACCCCTCCATCTGGCAGTGATTTCCGTGAAAAGTAAATGAAAATTGGGCATTGCAGATTGCTTGCACATTAATAGATAAATATCATTTTCTATTTCTACACAGCTCTGCATCTTGGCCACCAGGAGACTGTATTTTTATGTGAGTGCAGCTATGCACCCAATTACATTGGGAAACCGATGAATTTTGAAAATATCACTTTGTCTACAAAATGTCCTGATTTGCCGGCATATGAAAAAGATTAACGCGCAATGAGCCAAATATAACGCTCAAAGCTCAAATATAGTCTGAATGGCTGCTGTACCTAATTAAATCGAGATCCATTTTTTTAGCTAACACAAACACTACCTGGCTCACAAATCATAACAAAATTTAAACACTAATTTATCAAACATTATCAGCTGTTCATTTAACGATTCGATAAATATTTATAGGCAGGATTTTGGCACTGTAGTTTATTGAGAGAGTTATCGATTCAATAAGTTTATTGACTGTTCAAGAAACGCAATTGTCATGTATATGGATTCAATAGAGTTATCAAACCGATAAAATATTTATTGAACGACTGAGAAACCGGGCATAAGATTGTGGAATTAATAAAAATGTATTTGAATATCTAAAAAAATTCTTATAATTTTTCAATGATTTGTAAGATTTTTCTTCATCAGGTTTTGTTTTTAGGTTTTGATATATAGTCAGGGCCGGCTTTATAGGCTTGCGAATAAGGCTGGCTCCTGGGGCTGCCAAGTTATTACATTATAAGATTATTATTGATTAACTCTCAAATAACTCACAAAAACATTAGATAGAAATAATCATAATAATATAAGATAATAAAGAGATTTCATAAACCTATGCTACCCTACGCTATCACCCAGTGGTGGAACCAGGATCTTTCCAAGGGGGAGGGGGGGCTGAAACGCCTGGGAATATGGAATACCCTACAAGCAAGAATAAAAAAATAAAAGAATTTGTGTAAAATCAGTGGCGGATAAAGTATTTTCCAAGGAGGAAAATATTATACATCATATAACTATGGGAAGTGATACGTCCCAACGGTTAGCGCCGCTATCTGTAACTCAGATAAGATAAGTCTCGGCGCTCGTTGACAGAATCTGTAGCGGTGACCGATGTAGAAATACAAAAGTCACTGCACAGTTACAATGTTTTTGCACAACAAAATAATAATCAAAAATTATTTCCATTAAAAAACAGCATTACCCGTCTTTACTTCTCCAAAGTTATCAACGATTTTGCTACAAAAATAAAAGTTATATTTTGCTTTATATTTAATATGATGTGATGGTGATAATCATTAATCAATGTTTCTTTTGATCAGTATAATTTGTATCAATATCATTAAGGTTAATATTATTTGTATTAAAATATATTAATCAAATAAATGAATAAATTGTTCCTAAATCACAGTTGCTTCGAATATATTATAGCCTACTACTCAAGAATACTATGACAATTTATTATATTATTTTATAATTTAATTTAATTATTTATTCATTGATATTTCATTGTAAAAAATTTCATACTAGAATTTGTTTTTATTATTCAATGTAAGAAAAGCCTGTTGTGATATTTTGACAGGCTTACACCATTATTAAATTCACAATATTACAAACGGAAGGGCCGCCAAATGCGTTTTGCTTGGGGTCGCCAATTGTCTTAAGATAATTACTGATATAGTACCTACTATTTTAAAGAATATTGTATTTAGCCTATATCTCATAAGAGGTGGAGGAGGGGTTTATTGGTCTTTGAACCTCATAGGGATGGCTTGCGAACCAGAGACAAATAAAATGTATACGGTAACCTAATATGTATTCAACATGAACCTTCTTCCACCCAATTTATACTCTATTAAAAAGCATTAATTCGAATTGAGAAAATCTTGAATTCAGACAAAAATCAAGTTTGGATCAATTTACTATATACCGAGTAGTTTTGACCGGTGACAGTTAACATTGGCGGATTATTAAAACTGAATTACAAGCCACTAGTACTGGGGTGCCCAACTGTTCTCGTAGGCGAGCAGTTCGCGAGCAAAAATCGGGATTCCCCCCCCCCCCACCGATTTCCACATTTTTTGGGGGGAAATTTTAGTTTTTTTCTATTTCAACAGGGTCAACATTTTCATTTTTTTAAATGTTAATAGTTTTGGAAAATTCTTTTTTCTATCAGATAGAAACCGACAAATTTGTACTAAATGTAATTTGAATGCTTTTTGATACCGTAATTCACTGGTGTTTGGGGGGGAGGTGAAAAACAAAATTTCGTTCAAAAACGTGGGGGGGGGGGCATAGAAATTTTAAACTTTTTGTTTGTGAGTAATTTTAGCCTTTTTGATTGGAAGTGTAAGGTAAGTAGGTGCAGAAGTTCAATAATTATGCCTTGTTACCGCTAGAAAATTCAAAGGGGTTGGAGAAAATTTCGAAAACTTTAAGAAATGTTTTTTATTTTTAAATTATTTTGTAGAGGATAAATAAATAATATTGGGAAAAGGCATTGAAAAGTGAGCAAAATATGTATGTGAAGTTTTATCAAGAAATCATCCTCTCGTAGAGATAAAAAGTGACAATATGGAAAATATTCTGACTTTCTGTTGAATACATTTTATATGATGTTGAAGACCCATCTTGTTTCCACAAAAGCAGAGCGAAACGGCCGTCACGCCATAACGTGAGTCAATTTCCATTCAAAAGTGTTTTTTAAGTTTATAAATTTTATAGGTTTTTGGGATTGACGTTGGACGTAGGGGACATTAAGAAAATTTCGATGCACCATCTTGGATAATTTTTTTAATAATTTTAAAAAATTATTTCATGTCAATTATTTCAATCAATAATCCGCGGGCGGGTTTTGTAGGGGGGAAAAGTCCGTATAAATTTTCAAAATAAAAATCCATGTATTATTATTTATTTACTATAGAATAGGTATGGAATATCGGGTCCTTCAATACTCCATTAAATCGGTTTATTTGTTTCTCGAAACAGTTTAACATTTTTTTTTTCATTTTTTTTTTTTTTTGTTCAGTCAGCCTAAACAGTAACATAAAATTATTCCTAGAAAAAGTTAACGGAAGTAAACACATAGATGGAAATGAAACTTCCTCAAAATGTTAAATTACAGGAAAAACATTGTAGAAACGTATTCTATTTATTTTTCTATTTAACATTTTTACATGAATTCAAATTTATTTTTATTTTAAATAATATTTTATCACATAATCTAAATAATTTAGTTATAGAGGCTTATTAATATTTTGACAAAATGAAATGAAACGGGATTCGCAATAGCAGTATACTTTAGAGGCAGTCAACCCAATCGTCATTATTATTGTAGCCGGCAGATCTGTCATGAGATCAGAGCACGCAGTAGCAGAGAAAAACGTAAAATGTAATGAAATCTGGCAATAACGCTTGATCCGGCAACAGTGCTGTAGGGTGAGCATGCATATGCGAAGGACGCCTGTAGATGATGTTGCAGAAATGAAGAAGTGACGGATGGAGGGAGTGATGATGAGTGAGAGCGAACAGAACAGAGAAAGTAGAGAGGGAAACACTCTACTCTCTAGGCGCTATACCTACGCATTCTAGCGCATGTTTTTGGAACTTAGCGTGAGCAGTCTGGGTTTGTCTGTGGTTCTGCACAGCAAGTTTCTACATATTATGAATAGCTATACTGCAGATCACGAAAATGGATATTCACTACAAAAGTTAAGGATAAGTTGGAGTTCGTGTTCAAATATTAATATTTTACATACATATATTATGTAGGCTATATTTTAACATTTGTCTAAGGTTAATAAAGTAAATGTCTTATTTTCTCACCATTTGTAACAAATTAAAGCTTTAAACATTTTCACTGATACTTATTTTTTCAAATCATGCTCATAATGATAA
The DNA here is from genome assembly GCA_948455865.1 of Conomelus anceps. Taxonomy (NCBI): domain Eukaryota; kingdom Metazoa; phylum Arthropoda; class Insecta; order Hemiptera; family Delphacidae; genus Conomelus; species Conomelus anceps. The sequence continues at coordinate 30,955,443 of OX418216.1, forward strand.
ACTTTCCTAATATCGGCTATTAATCTGCTAATATAGGACAATCGCTCAAAAACCACAACCTTCAAGAGAACAGAAAATGTCATGCACGCCGGGAGATCAGAGAGCTGCAGTTCGATATCCCATCCAGTAAAATAATCGCACGAGCTTCGATACTTGATAATATCGATACTTCATACCATCGATTGGAATTGTGTACCAAATGTTTTGCGTATCAAAGTGTCAGTGTCAAGAGTGTCAGTATGAAACAGCATTTTATAGCATTAATTGATGTGTGGAATCGTATCGTGAACAAAATATAGTATATTATTGTTAAATTCACAATATTATAAACAGAAAAATAAAACATAGGCTATAACAAAATTTCAATAGAGAATAAATAAATATTTACTCACATAGGCTGAAACGTGATTTGTTATTAGTGGTGAACAAAATGATTAAGATATTTGAAATTCCATCAAAAATACTTTAACATGAGACCACAAAAAGTTGAAAAATTCGTAGGCTTTTATTCGGTACCTTTAACCCTAAGCATTCCTAAAACTGTTTTTATTAACACATCATTATTTTTGTGTGTTCACTGTGTTGTACTAGTCCTCGAAGTGTAAATTTGTCGTTGAAACGCAACGTACGACTTTATCGGGAGGACACAATTTGTACGACTGTCGTTTTGACCAACCTATTAAACAAAGGTGGTTCAGTCACATCTAGCCAGGTTAGGTTATGCAGTTATGGCTGCGATGGCAGTAAGTCGATCAAACTGTTAGTTCGTCCTAAAGGATACCACCACCCCACTTTATCGGCTGTTTTGTATCATTCGGATGATACAGAACAGGTGTGTTGATAAGTAAGACAGCATCGATACTTCCATTCAGTATCGAAACTCATGCGATTATTTCACTGGATGGGATATCGAACTGCAACCGATCAGAGCCTACCTGTACCAGATCTGTATATTTTTATCGATTTTCAAACTTTATATAATTTTGGAATTATTTGTGTTAACCAACTTTTGAAAAATTGAAGCAGACGCTTATTCTGTAGGTTAGAAATATGAGTGATCGATATGTGGTAGGTGGCCGATAATTGGTACGTTTAACATAATAGAGTTTAACATAGCACAAAAATAGTGTGAAAATGACTTTGAATTTCAAAACTTGGCTGCAGTTTCATATCATTCCACCGAAGCAATCGAATGAGAGAAGGGTTTGTCGATATGAAAGCAACGTTAAGTTTAGCTTTGGGTTTGATACAGGTATCGATTTTATTAGAAATTATCATTCGATTGTTTCGGTGGAAAGATATGGAGCTGCAACCCAAAATTCCAATTTAATAGCGTTAACATTTTAAACGATTGTAATACCTTATTACTTTCATTGTGAAATAAGCAGATTGTAAACATAACCTAAACTTATATACAGTATCTGAGTTTGTGGCTATTCGAAATTACGCGTTCAAGTTGTCTTTACAACCTAGATAAACAGACCTATTTTTCACAAAAATACGTTCACTCAACAATTTTCTAATAAAATTTAACTGCCAGTTAGCGATTTTAAAAAGCCACAATTAGAGGTTAGAAGAAATCTATATTTTGATATATCTTTCCAAAAGAATCTGTTTCCAGGAAAGACAAAAATAATACTTGAATGACAAAGAGTAAATCTTAAGAATGAAGATATAGATTAAAAAATAGGAATTACCTGATAAGAAAAGATGTAAGAAATAGGAATGAAACGTTACTCAAACAAAAATGAGCACTTGCGACTTTCCACGTTGATGTTGGGGGACATTACGAGTTTACGACTTGTTCGCCGACTAGCGCTAGTCAAGCTTGTTTTCTGGCGTGCTTCTGTCAGCAGATCATGAATCATCAATCAAATAGCATTTTAAAAGAATAAGAAGAAAATATATAAGAAATATATGAGAAATATATAAGAAAATAGAATATATAATAGAATAGAATATATGAAATGAATATATAAGAAACAAGAATACGAAGACAGTTGACGAGGCTTGATAACGAACAAAGAGGCAGCGAAGCTGGTCAGCCATGTTTGGGAGAAGAAAAAGCGGTAAACTTGAAATACAAACAGTATCATTCTCGACAAGCCATGGCATTTTCGTCGATTATAATTTTCAATCGATTATTTTCGAGTTATTTTCTTAGCAATTATTACTTACACTGAAAACTCCAAATTCATATTGGATGAGCAAGAACATTATTAATTGTAAGGTACCCAAGTAGCCTCTTGTTGTTATGGTAGTACATCATCACAGTGATGAATTTTAATACTAGGGTGTCACTTGAGAGCATAGCAACTCATCGTATTCTGCATGCTAAAACAAACAAACAGAAAATGTCCTTAGAAAAAAAACAATAATTTCCCATTGATGTTTTTTTTTTTTTTTTTTTTTTGAAAATTCGTTATTATTAACCCCTCTGGTGAAAATGCAGCCATATAAGAAACGTTGGCCCTTATGTCACTATGGTTTTTTTGTCAACCGCAATTTTTTTTCAAATGCTTATTCTGATAATCATTAAAGGACTTGAAAAAGCATCGAACATTAACATAAACTTTGAAAATCTGATCCTTCCATGCTGTAATTCTATAAATAAATTCCACGTTATCCTGGAAAATGATTGAATTATCTGCATAAATGGCATAAATAATGCCATCTAGGTGAAAACTATATCTATTTTGTTCAAGTGTGTATTTGGCACACTAATTTACCCTGACCAATTTATAGTTTTCGATTTTCGTCAACCATTGAAAATGACTAGAAATGACTGAATAAAACAATTTTTACTCTCAAAATTATCCATACTTTATAAATAAATATTCAAATCATTTAATATAATATAATGATTAAATTAAATTTTTTAAATAGTGTCTCAGTTAGAGAATTGTTATCTGCTCTATGTTTTTGAGCATTATCTTGACTGTTAGTTTCATTAAGTTAGTAATATTGCTACAAATGTTGCTATTTGTTTGCAGGTGTAGTAAGAAACAACAAATCTCTTCTAGTGCGGATTAAAAGATCCAGTTAATAATAATACGAGAGATTGGTTTCGATTTTCCAAAGACCGGGAAGGAGGTAGGGAGAAGAGGAGTCAGGTTGTCACAACTACTGATGTGTAACTGCAACTGTATTATACCGGATGCCAAAAGGAATTCTGATCTTCTAAAAGTGTACCTTTCAATCCTGGTAGTACATGTTGTAACGTGACTGGATTCAAAGATGGCTGTTTGTGGACATATCAAAGTGAAATTGTAGTTGTGAATAAAATAAGGAAACTATGTGGTAGCTCATGCTTTTTAGAATGTGTCATGATATGTACGTTAAGTTGGCAGTGGTGTAGAAGATGGCGGCTGAGTGCCCAACTAGATGGATAAGATTATTATGTCAACATGAAATTGTGTATACAACTTAATACAATAAACATAATAAATAAATGTGTGTACAATTTAATACAATGAACATAACATGGCGCAGTCGGTAAGTGGCCAGAACAAACGGTACCTTAGTGGTTGTGACAGAATACATATATAGTCCCTCAACAAGGTTATGACAGTTATGTCTTGTTTGTGTTCTACGTGAATTTATTAAAGTGAATCGAATCGACATGGATTCTTTAAGGCCACCACGGGAATTGTCTTTCTCTGGCAATGTTGCAGAAAATTGGAAGACTTTTAAGCAAAGATTTGAACTGTACTTAACGGCAAGTGGTGCAGCTTCCCAGACAGAAGAGGTCAAGGTAGCTATACTTTTGCATGTGTTAGGAGAAGAAGCATTGGAAAAATTTAATACTTTTAACTTGAGTGATGAAAATAAAACTAAATATGCATCTGTAGTGGCAGCTTTTGAAAATTTTTGTGTTCCCAAAAGCAATGAGACAATAGAACGTCACATATTTTTCACACGTTCACAACAAGATGGTGAATCATTTGATGACTTTCTAGTGGATCTTAAAAAACTTAGTTTAGGGTGTAACTTTGAGAATCTGAAAGATGGACTAATCCGTGATCGCATAATATGTGGTATATCTAACAGTGTTTTGAAAGACAGACTATTGCGTGAAGATAACCTGACCCTGGACAAATGTGTTACTATCTGTAAATCAGCAGAACTAGCTGCAGTGCAAATGACTACATTGAGTGACAATCAAAACATTCACAGAATATTGAAGAAACCGGACCGTCCAAGACAATCTAATCAAAGAACTGGGTTTGACAAGGAGTGTGATAGGTGTGGTCTGCACCATCCAATTCGCCAGTGTCCTGCATTTAATCGTAAGTGCGCAAAGTGTACAAAAACAGGACACTATGCTAAAAAATGTCGAAGTCAAAACATGGTAAGGTCAGTAGTAACTAATTCCGAAACCAATAGTGATGTGGGAAATATAAATACATTATTTTGTGGCAAAATAAATAACTTACCTAAAGGTAAAGATTGGTTTACAAGTATAGTAGTTAATGGAAAAATAAATGTTGATATGAAAATGGATAGTGGCGCACAATGTAATGTGCTACCAATTTTTAAGTACAGGCAATGGAAATTAAAAATTCCAATAGTAAAGTCTTCATGCAAACTGAGTAATTACGATAATTCCAGAATTGATGTGTTAGGGAAATGTAAATTATGGTGTCGGTCCAAGAACGGAATTGCAAAACTAATAGAATTTGTAGTTGTAAATCTGGAAAACGCACCGGCTATACTAGGCAGTGAGGCCTGTGAATCTATGAATCTGATTAAAAGAGTAGATGTAGTAGATAGAAATAAGGCTGATATACTAGTAGTAGATAGAAATAAGGCTGATATAATTGATAAAAATTCCGATATATTTGAAGGTCTGGGTGAAATTAAAGATTTTGTATATGATTTTAAATTAAAAGAAAATGCCCAACCCTCAGTTGAGCCAATTAGAAGGATTCCAGTGCATTTACAAGACATATTTAAAAATGAGTTACAAAGAATGTTGAAATTGAATGTAATTATGGAAATAACTGAACCCACAGAATGGGTAAATGGTATTGTTACTGTTAAAAAGCCTAATGGAAATATTCGAATTTGTTTAGATCCCGAAAATTTGAACAAAAATCTGGTCAGGGAGCATCATTATATTCCCACTTTTGAAGAAATAGCATGTAAAATGTCAGGCTCCAAACTATTTAGTATTATAGATGCCACTCAGGCATTTTGGCAAGTAAAACTTGGAGAAAAGAGTTCAAAATATACCACTTTCAATACAATGTTCGGTAAATATTGTTTTTTGAGGATGCCTTATGGTATTTGTACTGCTTCAGAAATATTTCACAAGTGTTTTTCTCAAATATTCGAAGGCATACAAGGTGTAGAAATATACATAGATGATCTATTAATATTTGCAAAATCTGAAGTTGAACATGACAAAATAATGAAAGAAGTATTTTCCAGAGCCAGACAACATGGTATAAAATTTAATTCAGAAAAGTGTAAATTCAAGCTGAACGAAGTTAAGTACATGGGCCACACATTTTCGTCAGAAGGCCTCAAGCCAGATCCCAATAAAGTCAAAGCCATATTGAACATGAAAAAGCCAACTGATGTAAAAAGTTTAGAAACTTTTCTTGGTATGATCACATATATTTCTAAGTTCATTCCACATTTATCCCAAATCACTGCACCCTTGAGACAATTGATAAAAAAGGAGGCCGAGTGGTCTTGGGGCAAAGAACACGATGATTCATTCAATTCTCTTAAAAATATTTTAGCAAGTGAACCAGTTTTACAATTTTTTGATCCTAATAAATCCACTACTTTGTCAGTTGATGCATCGAAAGAAGGACTAGGTGCTGTTTTATTGCAAAATAATCGACCCATTGCATATGCATCCAAGGCATTAAACTCCACTCAACAGAACTATGCCCAAATAGAAAAGGAAACACTTGCTATATTATTTGGGTGTGAAAGATTCCACCAGTACATATATGGGAAACAGGTTACAATTGAAAGTGATCACAAACCTCTTGCCTCTATATTTAAGAAATCGCTTTATGATTGTCCTGCACGTTTACAACGTATGCGGATCCGTTTACTGAAGTATGATATTTCAATAATATATAAGCCCGGTAAAGAATTATATCTAGCTGATGCCCTTTCAAGAGCATATTTGACGGATGATACTGAAAGTGATCAATTCCATGACGAAATTGAATTTCATGTATGTGTACTAACAAGTAGTAATAATGAGCTAACAAAAGATTTGTATGATAGAATAAGGTATGAAACATTGCATGATAAAACATTACAAAACGTTATTAATCTAATAAGAGGTGGTTGGCCACAATGTCGAAAATCTGTTCCGATTGATTGTCAACCATATATAACATTTCAAGAAAATTTATTCATAAAAGATGATTTGGTATATAAAAATAATTGCATTGTCATTCCAACTACTTTGAGAAAAGACATGCTTAATCGTATCCATTATAATCACATGGGCATTGAGAAATGTAAACTGAGAGCAAGAGACTGTGTTTTTTGGCCTGGAATTTCAAATGACATTACTAATATTGTCTCAAGCTGTGAAGCTTGTGCAAGATATAAACCAGTTAATAGGAAAGAATATTTAATCCCAAAAAACGTGCCTGAGCATCCATGGGAAGTCCTTGGGACTGATCTGTTTGAGCTTAATGGAAAAGATTTTTTAATAGTAGTAGATTATTTTTCTAAATTTGTTGAATTACAACTTCTCCAAAACAAAAATGCTGATTCAGTAATACAAGCCTTGAAATCGATATTTGCCAGGCATGGTATTCCTCTTACATTATATTCAGATAATGGCCCACAGTTTAGTAATAAAAACTTCAAAGAATTTTCAAAGATATGGAACTTTATGCATAAAACATCAAGCCCAATGTATCCCCAATCTAATGGCATGGCTGAACGGCATATAGGCACTATAAAGTCAATCCTGAAAAAAGCAATTTATGACAACAAAGATGCATGTCTTGCCCTACTAGAGTATAGGACCACACCAATATCCCATGACATTCCATCCCCTGCCGAATTATTAATGGGTAGGAAAATAAGAAGTTTATTGCCCTATGCAAGATTAGTGGCTCACAAAAACGATAATAAAATACAGACTAAGCTCATTCAAAGACAACAAATACAAAAGATGTATTATGATAGAGGTGTTGTCAATAACAAGCCAGTAGGGATAAATGATGAGGTATTTGTTAAAAAAAATAATGGTGATAAAGAAAGAGGTATTGTTGTTGCAGACAATACCAACCCCAGATCACATAAAGTACTATTGCAATCTGGACATATTGTTGATAGAAACAGAAGACATCTAGACCAATTTAAAGGAAAAATGAAATTTGAAATCAGTAATCCAATTCATGAAGCTTCAGAAACCACAAATGCTGGTGAAGGAAATATTGAAATAGGTAATGCCAAAAATATAGAAGTAGATTGTGAAAACAATATAGAAGCAGATTGTGAAAACAATCAAAATAGAATGACAAGGCGTGAAAGAAAACAACCCAGCTATTTAAAAGATTACATTACTTGAATATATTTATCAAACACTATACTATCATTATATCAATTATATATCTAATTGTTTATTAAATTGTACACTTAATAAATAATAAATAAAAAAAAAAAAAAAAAAATGTTTTATCTATAAAAAAAAGGAGATGTCATGATATGTACGTTAAGTTGGCAGTGGTGTAGAAGATGGCGGCTGAGTGCCCAACTAGATGGATAAGATTATTATGTCAACATGAAATTGTGTATACAACTTAATACAATAAACATAATAAATAAATGTGTGTACAATTTAATACAATGAACATAACAGAATGTGATAAATGTAAGTTCAAATATGATTCTTCCAAATGTCCATTAAAAATCAGCAAGCTTTTGTAGTAAACTCACTAGAAAAAACGACTGTTCTTCTAAATATTGAAGAGCTGAAATGCAAATGTTTGTTATTTCCACACTGTGGCCAAAACAATGAAAATCTTGTGCGTATTCGTTATTGCAACTTAGATTATTGTTACTGATGAGACTACAATAAATTACTTTCAACTTTGAAATTTTCTCAATTTTGTATAATTTATTGTACTAAAGTATGACATATATAGACTATAACTTATAAGTGAATTATTTACTCACATTTTGGTGTAACAGCCATTACGCACTGTTTTAAATGAATTTGAACATTTAAACGCGGAATTTAGTCTACATAGCTGTTTCTAAAGATTCACGTCTACAACAGTGCTAAACGGCTGTCACACCAAAAATATGAGTTTATAATTCCACATTAAATATGAGTTACCTGTCAAGTTTTATAATACACAGTGGAACAACTTTGAAGATTCTTTAAATGAGAATTTCATGGGTACTAATATGAGATCATTTCCAAGTGGCTCATAATCTAATTCAACATTTATTCTACAGTAACTTATAGAAAATTCAAGTTTGTAGGTGATATTTTCCAAGTGCCTTTGCATAGTAGGAAGTTATAGCAATATTGTTGTTTACACACTTGAAAAAATACTTAATTTGTAGATAATGAACTGCTAAATTTGATAACTAAATTACATATTGATAACAAACTAGATTTGATAACAAATCTATTAATTTTTATTATTGAATACTTATGTGATGTTTTCCATGACGAAATACTTAATGAACAATCTAATATTAAAACTGACACTGTATTTCACTTTTAAATAATGTTTTACTCACATATATTGGAGATGGTTGAGGAATGCAATTCACTTCTGCAGGCTGACGAAGCTTCTTTTCAGAGTTGAAATGCATTCCTCAAGCATCTTTAATATATGTGAGTAGAACATTATTTAAAAGTGAAATACAGTGTCACTTTTAATATTAAATTATTTTTAGTCCTAAATAATTAGGGATTGAAGGAGAACACTGAAAAGTATTATAATTTGTATTTATTTTCACATTTAATATTCGCAAAATAAAACACATTCACAGAATTGAAAAAGAGTAAAGGGAAACAAGAATGAAAAGAAAGAGAAGTTGGAGGAGGCGATGTCGAAGAAGAAGAAGAAGAAGAAGAAGAAGAAGAAGGAACGGAGAAGAGGGATTTATTTTCAGAACTGAGCTACAGCTACAGCGCCTATTCACACGCTACAGGCCCTGTTCACACGAGCAACTTTTTGCGGCGCTACAGCTGCTCCACTAACGCGCGTTAGTGGAGCAGCTGTGGCGCGACGGTAGCGCAGCAGCCGCACGTCTGTTGCTCCACTACGCGCGACTAACGCGCTGCAGCTTGCAACCAAAACCATTTTCATGGTAGTTTTATGATTACTAGCCGGCAAGCTCGCCTCGCTCGCCTCATCCGTTTGGACAGGGGTTGCACCCTCTGGATCATAAGAGAGAGAGGGATTTTTTATCATAGATTTTTTTGGCTCATTCCATTTTTAGGTTTAATGCAAGTCTGTTCTACAGCAGGAATAATTGTAAATTACAAACATAGCAAACTCAAATTGAAATTAAAAATACATCACAAACATCAAATTAAAAATAAAAATACAATACATCAGAAGTACATTGTCAAAAATAAATTGTATTGACATGAGTCATATTACTTCATTAAGAAAAAAATAGGCCTATCGTAATGCAAATGAATAAAAAAAACTATAGTGATTTAAAAATGTGATAAATCTTGGGTTACCCTCAAAATTAAAAGACAATTTTGCTTTCATTGCACTCTTTTACTGATTAATAGCTATTATTTAATAACTATTTTTTCATTTCTGCTTTTTTCTGTTTTTATTTTGTTCAATTGTTTGTTAAAACAGTTTTGTATCTTGATAAAGAGAATTTTTCTTGGCTATGGCTAAGATAAGGTCAAAAAGATGGGGGAGTGAGAATAACTGTAAGTTATAGAAAAAATAATAATATATATATACTCGGCAGTTGGCAAGACTGATATTTTATCAGTTTATTGTATATCTCTTCTTGAATCATAACTATTTATATGATTATTATTGACTAGTTTGTTGATGTTGTAGTTTTATACGACACAAACATGCCATTATAACCTGATTCAACTCCAGGAATTCTAGAGAACAAGTGTCAATATAGTCTACACACATACATACTCTCTCAAGAAACAATAAAATAACTAGAACTAGGATAGTCTAGACTAGAATGAAGGTCACTCGAGAATGGAGGCTACTGTATTATTAATTTGTGAAATTTGTTCATTGTCTGCTACTTTGACTCGTCTATTAATATAAGTTAGTAGAGTTAGTAGAGTTGAAAGGTACCAGACTTACAAAAATAATTCTGTTGGACTGAAAAAAATAAACATTCTCATACATCTCTTCTTTTTAGATAGTAATAACATTTGAATTATGTTAATACTAATAAATATTTGTTTATTCATTCATTCATATCATTCACAATTTGTGAAGTTGTTCACATTGGAAACCCACCCAAAACTATAATTTCTTAACTCAATTGTTGTTTTCTGAATGTATTTAAAGAAGGAAACTTTTATACTTGATAAAAAGGGTAATTTTGCTAATAGAAAGAAAATTCAAAAAGATATGAACAGTGTTGAACATATAGAACACGATGGCAATTTGAAAAATAACATCAAATATCCGAAATTTCATCAAATTTAGATTTTGGTTGAGATAAGCATCAGTGGCGCGTCTACGCGCGTCCGTTTTGCAGCTGAAAAAGTAGCAAGCGTGTGAACAGCAACCGGCAGCTGCCATTTAGTTCTAATGGCACTGAGCCTTTCGGCATCAGACGCTCCACTTTTTGTGGCAAGTTTCTGCGGCGAAGCCAGCAGCCAATGAGCAGCTAAATTCGTGGCGAAGTGCCGTGTGAACAGAACACGAAAGTCCCATATAAGACAATGCTTCGCCACCAGCTGCGCCACAGACGCTCCACAAAAAAACGCCACGTGTGAACAGGCTCTAATGATCATTCTTTCTATTTATTTTGCAGTAATTAATGAATATGTGCAGATAACATATTCGCATACCTTGCTCATGTTTACATTTCTCACAGGATGTATTTCCTGTTGAAACGTCTGTTAAATAAATAATGACGTCAGACATATTATTTAATAAAATATCGAATTTCATTTCTCTACAAGCTCTTCAGATCTTCATTTGCAATCGAGTCCAGCGACGACGAAGCTGCGTTCTTTCTCAACTGTGATCCCATAATCTCAGCTGGTAATTGGTAATTTTTTCTTCTGCATCTTAACTCATTTGAATACCCGTAAGGGTCTCCCCACCACGAAAAGCCATACGAATTTACTTTTACTCATTTGAATTTTCAAACTAGCATAACCCTTGCATTACTATTCCATGTAGCAGTCTCCACATTGTTCTTTAGTGAAATTCTTGTGCTGTGGTGATTAATAGGGTTCGAGCGTTTTGAAGTTGTGCAAGTTTTTGGTTATGTGTAGTTTTTTTATTTTTTCAGGGTGACTAGCGACCGGGAAAATCGGGAAAACTGTGAAAAGTCAGGAAATTTTTGAATTCTGGAAAAGTCAGTGAATATGAAAAAAATATCGGGAAAACTTCGTAGTAATTGTATACCTAATAATAATTATACTAATCATAGAAACCCTCACGTGAACAGGGTTTCCATACGTCCTCCAATAAGAGGACATGTCCTCCTTTTTCAACGATGTCCTCCTGTCTCTTTTTGTAACCAAAATGTTTTTTAATGATGGTAAGCTTTTTGATCAGTTTCAAGCACTAAACAGTTTTTTATTAACTAAATGTGATGACGATTTTTCTAACGAACTTGCCAAGTACCAATTCAAGTACTGAGAGACTTTTCTCCTTCATTAATTTAAAGTGGATCGATGAGAGAAACCGATTAGGTGTTGATTCCATTAAAGGAATAGTAATGCTAAAATATAAATTTTAAATAAATTATCAGCTCCGATTTTTATAAGTACTTCATATTGAAGAAAGAAATATTTATTAGAAAAATATCCTCTCATGAAAAATATAAAAAATAATTGAAATAATGAATTCTTCAGCCACGATGTAACTGTAAAAATTGATTTAATTAGTTGTTTCGTAATAATTAGATATGTTGTTTGGTATTAACACTTTGACTGCCGTGTGCATCGTTTCTGATTCACAATAATATTTCTCATTAGGCCATGTGCATCATATGCGATCACACGTTGAGCTCTAGTATTTGCCTTCGTGCATCATACTCAATCACAACAGAGTAGAAATGATGCCTGGAGAGCAAAGTAGTGGCCTGTTATGAAAGTTTTCTGCACTTGGCTTCAGGTTGGCACCACTGAATAATTTTATACCAGCTGTTCAAAATGCTTGTTTACAGCTGCATAGCCACAGATGACAGTTCATGCTCAGTGTTGTTGCCGTAACCTCAACTTTATTACGAATGTTTTGAAGTATGGATGAAAAGTTTATAACAGATTTTTTTGACGAAAGTGATTCGTCTATTGACATAGACAATACAGACAGTGATTCTGACTACGAAAATGAAAGTGACTCAAGTGATAGCTCATCGAGTGATGATAGTATTGCTCCACCTAAACGACCTAGACTTTTTGATATTGATACAATTGCAGTGAACAAGATTGAATATAACTGTCCTGTTGCTTCCACTTCCACTTCAGGTACAAATTTTGCTACAGAGAATAACTCTAATGACAATTTAGTACTTATGGTTGATGAAAGTGATTCTGATAAGAGTTTGAACATTGAAATTGAAACAGTAAATGATGGTGCTCTTGAAGATAACTTTCCTGTTGCTTCTCCTTCCACTTCAGGTACAAATTTTGCTACAGTGAATAACTCTAATAACAATTCAGAACCTATGACCGATGAAAGTGATTCTGATAATGCTTTGACTATTGAAACAGTAGATAATGTTCTTGCAACGCCTGCTGCACCTACCTCCAATGTAATTTGGTCTGATGTGACTGGCAATCTGAATAACTTGTGTTTTACTGAAGATTGTGGCATTTCAGACAATTTTATAAATAATTTAGAAAAAAATGAGCCTATAGATTTTTTTCGTTCTCTTGTTGACAATGAAGTCCTACAACTCATTGTTGACCATACAAATATAAATGCTAATCAGAAAATAATTTCTAGAATAGTGAAAGAAACAATGACAGCCTCTTGTAGATTAGCATTATGGCAAGACATAGATATAAAAGACATAGAAATATTTCTGGGGTTCATCTTTTGGATGGGGTTGGATAAAAAACCAACCCTACAGGATTATTGGAGTAAAAATTTGTTATACAAAAATTCAATTTCTAAAACAAAATCCCGAAACATTTTTGAATTGATTTTGTCAAACGTTCATTTTTGTGACAATGAAAATAGGGACCCTGATGACAAGCTTTATAAAGTAAGTAAACTTATAGAACTAATGAATAGGAAATTCCAAGAGGCATATTCACCTGGGGAAAATATATGTATTGACGAAACAATGGTGCCATTTCGTGGGAGGTTGGGGTTTCGTCAATACATTCCTGGGAAACGGTTCAAGTATGGGGTAAAGGTATACAAAGTGTGTTCTGAGGGGGGCTATACATGGAGAACCAAAGTTTACAGAGGAAAAGAATTCTCTGGTGGAGATGTAACATTCTGTACTGTTATTGAATTGATGGAAGACCTCCTCAATGCCAATAGAACACTTTTCACTGATAATTTTTATACAAGTGTCAATTTGGCCAACCATTTGTTAGAGAAAAAAACTCACCTTGTTGGCACTTTGCGTAGTAGACGTAAAAATAACCCCACAACTGTCATAAATAAGAAACTTGGCAAGGGTGAGATGTTTGCACTACAAAGTAACAGTAAAGTTATAGTGGGCAAATGGAGAGATAAAAGAGATGTTTTATTCCTTACAACCAAACATGATCCTCAGCTTATTGAAATAAATACAAGACGGGGACCAGTTTTGAAACCAAATGCCATTGTTGACTATAACAAAGCCAAGACATACATCGATTTATCCGATCAAAGAAAGTCTTATTCAAGCCCAATTAGAAAAAGCATTAGGTGGTATAGGAAGGTAGGAATAGAACTACTGTGCAATACTGCTTTGGTCAATGCTCATTATCTATATGAAAAAGTAACGGGAAAGAAAATGAAGATAATAAAGTTTAGGGAATCTGTAACACTTGCTTTACTCCACATGGACAAAACTGCACCTACTCTACCAATATCAGAGCATAGGATTGTTGAAACAGAACATAGACGTCGTTGTAATTCATGTTACACAAAATTGTCCAAAGCTTATGGACGCGAAAATGCTATAAAGAATAGCAAACAGGTGTCTCTGAAATGCTTTGCATGTCCTCAAAATTATATGTGTATCAATTGCTTCTTTGAACTTCACAAAAGTACACCAATGAAATAATACGTACACATGAACTATATCTTTTACGTATGAACTGTGACTAATTTTCAATTATTTTTACATTTTGACAAGACATTTCTTATGTATTTTTTCGCTTTCAATTTTTTTACTGTTACATTATATTTCATATGACCACTAAAACTGTATTTTATTGTCTATCACCTAGATGCATGTGTGAATTGAAATAAATTAGAATATCATTTTGGAGTTGTGCATCACATTCAATGCACATGGCCTTTGATGAAAATTTCACTTTTTTTTTCAACAAGCCATGTGCATCATATAAGATCACTGCTTTAAAATGAAAGAAAATGGTGAAGTATGAATAATGATGAATTACATAGTAATATTAGCATATTTTGAGGGTACTAAGCCAAAAAAATGACCCCGGCCAATATCAAGATTCTTCAGAAACATGCATGGCAGTCAAAGTGTTAATTAAATAAGCTGCTTTGTTTCAAGAATGCCCTACTTTTTTTCTAAATGTTCTCCTTTCATGGAATTGGATGTCCTCTTTTCCAAAAATAGTGTCTGGAAACCCTGCACATGAAATAATGCTCCAATATCGAACTTGAAATCCGGTTTTAGATGGACAACCAGACAAATAAGCAATGTAGGCTAACGAACATAAAATTGTTTTGATTACTCACTAAGGTCTTTTTGTTTTTCATCTAAATTATATAAAAGCAAAATACCCCCGATTCACTGACTCATTCATCAACGTTTCTCGAAAACCACATGGCCAATTACGTTGAAATTTGGTACACATGTCCCGTTGGGGCTCTAGATGCATGCTAAGAAAGAAATTTGAAAATTTAAAAAAAAATACGGCCAAAAGTGAAAATTTAAAAAATTAGATTTAAGAAATATGGAGATGTGAATTGTATAACTGTGCCCGTATACATGACAACAGATGATCAACAAACAAAAGTGCTGGTTCGATTCACGATTTTGTACGAATTTTAAACCACCCTCTAGGGTCCAGGGGGGACTGACTCTGCCCCCTGGCTATATACGGTTAAGGCGATCGAAGCGAGCCTGCCGGCTAGTACTTTATATTGGTCAGGGAAAATTTTATTAAAGATCAGGGGAAAGTCAGGTAAAAGTAAGAGAATTTTTGTAGCTTACTTTGCTAGTTACCCTTATTTTACTAATGAGATTTATTATGCTATTTGTATATGTAATTATTTCTTGTAGTTCAGAGTAGTGGAGAATAGAGCTAAGTTTTAAATGTAGATAATATGCTTTCTTGTTAGGTTCATTCTTTTGTTTGTGAAGACGTTTTATGCTGTTTTTTATGAATGAGAATTGAGCCTGTTTTACAGTTTTTTGAGCAGGTGTGCTGTTGGTTTTTATAGAAATTCTTGCATATTCAGCTTATTTCTATCCTCAATTAATCATTGTGGATGCGTAAAATCCTAATAGTTGCAGGAATGGCTGGAGTAAACCCTAACGATGAAGAGCTGGGCGCAGCACTTGACCCCAATCAGCAGCTATATGAAGCTGCAGAGCTGCATGAAGCTGCAGAACCGCATGAAGCTGCAGAACCGCACGAAGCTGTAGTCCAAGACGAAGATGCGGTCCCGGATCCTCACCTGGACCAACAGCCAGGTCCTGCACATCAACAGCAGCTGAGGCCTTCAAAGATAATCCAGGGAGTGAGACATTCGAGCAAAGTCTTTGCAGATGGCGCAGGATATTATTACTACTCGGAAAAAGTCTGTGGTGGTCATAGGTATGTGATTGATATTTCATTATTATTAGTAGGCTATGTAGTATTGTGTGGAACTGATATATATATATATATAAGAATTGTGTGTGTAATTTTAATTCTATTAATTCGTTTAATATATTGAAGTAGTCCCGAACCACATTATTATTCGTATTAATATCTATTTTGATATCGCCAGCCTGACATTTGTTGATACCCTGTTGAATTTCTTTTATAAATTCTTCAAAAACTTCCATGAATTTTATAAATATAGCTAATTAATAAGAAAAAATACTACCAACAATTCACTATGACCCTCTTGTGTATGGATTGGCGGTCAATCGAGTGTTTTATTTAAAAATTGTCATTTGGCCACTATTTAGAATAAGCTAATCTTGGGAATGTTTTTTCATACCATTTTCCCCCCCAATTTCAACATGGTTCTACTCATTGGCTCTTCAAATATTTTGATGCTAAACTCACATGGCTTTGAATGTGCAATGAAAAAATTGTTTTAGAAAAATGAAGCATTCAAATTGATTTTAAATGAACTTGTTTAAACGTGTTAAATAGTAGAACATATTTCCTTCATAGGATTTTGAAATGTGCTCATAAAAGAGACAGAAACTGTTTGGCAAGAGCCAGAATGGGACTCGAGGAGGGGGCCCCCATATTTCCAAACATCAAGAGTCCGTTCCACAATCACCAACCGGATGTTATAAAAGAAGAAAAGATGCAATTTATTGCAAACGTTAAGGAACGTGCGAGAGTGGAAAGGGGTGTCACCGGAGAAAAAATTTTCGACGATGAAGCCATCAGGTACCTACCTACTTTACTGTAAATCAATAAGTCCTTGTTTGTATTTAATAATTTCATTTGTCTTTTTAAACAAAATCATTTTATTTTCTAGGGACTAAATACTAAAATAATTATTATTGTAATACTATATCAATCCTATCAGAATGAGACTGTTCAGATAATTAATTGCAATTGAAATGGATTTTCTATTGAGCTAAATATGAAGAACAAGAAACGGAAAAGGTTGTGAAATTTTTGTGAAATTCCCCTTTGATTTTTTCAAAAAAGTCATCACATGACAGTTATTATTTTAAAATTAATTTTTATATTGAGTAAAATATAACCAATTAAATTGAGATCGAATTCCAGCCGTCTTTAGTAAGCTCCATCAGTATCTATATTTAATTTTAATTTAATTAATAATTACATCCTAAACATCTGGTGATCAGACAGAGGATGAGTCAGAAAAGAACAACCTTGGGAAGGTTCTCAATACATATAACAAGGAAAGTCCCCATACACATAAAACACATAGAATAAAAATAAAAAATGTAGTAGTCGAAAGTATGTGAAAGTGCCAGAGTCATTCCTGCAGGAATTCATCCACAGAATAGTATGCCCTTTCAAGCAACAGCCTCTTTAACAGTCCTCTGAATTTTCCCAAGTCCACCATGTTTCTTATACCCTGAGGGAGCCTATTATATATTTTTGGGCCGATATATTGTGGTGATTTTTCGAACATGGCGGTTCTGTGAGCAGCAACTGATAGGGAGGCTGAATGCCTTGTATTGTACCTATGGATTTCATTATTGCGGGTGAAGTTCGGTAGGTTTTTGTGAGTATAGGTACAGATCTCCAGGATGTACAGTGATGGCAGCGTGAGTATCTTACCACTATGGAAAAGTTCTCGACAGGGATATCTAGGGGGCTTTCCAAAAATAATTCTCAGTGCTTTTTTCTGTGATCTAAATACTTGAATGAAGAATTTAGATCTTCCCCATAGGGTTATGCCATACTTAAGGAAGGGAAAAAGATAACCATAATAGACCACCATCATTGCTTTAAAACTCAGAGTGTTTTTGAGCACTCGCAGAGAGAAATTGGCCGAATTAACCCTGGAACATATTTTTTGAGTGTGCACTGACCAGTCCAATTTTCTATCCAGAGTTACTCCTAGAAAATCAACAGTATCACTCTGCTGGGGCACACTCAAACTTTCCAACTCATCAAAGTTTCTGTCTGCAAAATGGGGGGGTTGGAATGTGATGAACTTAGTCTTACTTGTATTCATAGCCAGACCATTTGCAGCAAACCATCTCTCAATATTAACTAGCTCCTCCTGTGTTTGGGTGGTTACATCTCTCAGAGTTGAATCAGTGATAATAAAAGATGTGTCATCAGCATATTGAATAAGTGGCTTAGTAGAGCATGATGCCAAGTCATTTACATATATAATAAATAATGTTGGACCCAGAATGGAGCCCAGAGACACACCTGCACTGATTTCAGCCCATTCTGATTGATAATTTTTATTGTCATGATTAATTAGAGTGGCCTGCTTTTTCTCTTTCAAAAATGAATGAAACCACCATAGCTCCTTACCACAGATGCCATATTTTTTCAACTTTCCAACAAGAATATAATGGTTCACGCAATCGAATGCTTTTGACAAATCGCACAGCACACCACATACCTGCTGGGAGGCGTCTAAACCTGCTGACACAGTATTGAAAATTTTTATCATAGCTGCCTCTGTATCAAGACCCCTTAAAAAGCCAAACTGAGTTTTTGAGATTATATTATTCACTCTCATAAAATTAAGAATTTGTTCATTTGCTGCCTTCTCAAAAAGTTTGGAGAAGGCTGTAAGGATGTCAATGGGTCTGTAATTATTCAAGTCCTCCTTGTCATTTTTCTTGAAAATAGGCCTCACCAGTGCATATTTCATCTTTTTAGGGAACTCACCGACAGTAAAAGATTGGTTGAGGATCTTAGATAAGGGTTCAGACAATATATCAGCGACCATTCTGAAAACTT
The DNA here is from genome assembly GCA_948455865.1 of Conomelus anceps. NCBI lineage: Eukaryota > Metazoa > Arthropoda > Insecta > Hemiptera > Delphacidae > Conomelus > Conomelus anceps. The sequence continues at coordinate 30,974,407 of OX418216.1, forward strand.
TCACTGGAATTTCATCCCATCCAGCTGAGTTCTTATTTTTTAGAGATTTTATGAGAACCACCACTTGCTTGGGAGTGAGAAGCTTGAATTTCATCCTAGGGCCACAGCTACCAACCACATTGTTTGTTGAGATAGACAGACTGTGAGTTCTTCCTACACGGTTTGGAACATCAATGAAATAATTGTTAAAGTCCTCTGCCACTGAAGTAGGATTGATCCTTCCTCTAGATGGGATTGTACTAGCTTTATCCTTTTGCTTACCTAGCTCAAATTTTACTATGTCCCATGCGGCCTTTACTTTGTTGTTGGCTATCTCTAGATATTTTTCGTGGTATTTTCTTTTGGCAAGTTTTATCGCACTTTTAAATATTCTATTGTAAGATCTGTAATAATTTTTGAAGTTTTGATCCTGCGTTTCCATGTACAGTTTATGTAATTCTCTTTTCTTCCTACTTGACGTTAAAATTCCAGCTGTAATCCATCCCTTTCTATCATTTTGTTTTATGGAAATGGCCCGGAAAGTTTCATTAAAGATAGGCAGGAATTTCCCTAATAAGCAATCAAAGTTCTTATTGATTGTGTAAGACTCATCAAAATCCCAATTTACAAGGGAGAGCTTGTCTCTGAAAACCTTTAAATTTTTGGTGGAAAAGCTTCTCATTCTCACAATTTTTTGCACTTTTGACTCATGTGTGATTTTCTGTCATGGGTAAAAGCAACCCCTTATGATCAGAGAACCCCATGTTGAAGATAATTAATTCCATTGTTTACTTTCACATCATCTTTAGAAAATATATTATCAATGCAGGTAGCAGAAGTTGAAGTTACTCTAGTTGGGGTGCTGATATTAGGTGATAAGACATAAGATGAAAAAATTTCAACCAGCGTTCTAGTATCGTCAGTATCACCTAGCAGATCTACATTAAAGTCTGCTGCAAAAAAGATGTTTTCATAGCTGGCTCTAACACCGATATGATAGAGAAAAGAATCAAGGATTTCAAAAAATTCTCCCACATACTCTTGTCTAGGGATCCTATAAAGGGATATGATTAGTACCTTTGGTCTGATAAGCTCAATGCACGATGCCTCAAATACCTTTTCTTTGTTGAATACATGCAAATCACCTCTAACTTTATATTTAACGTCATTTCTTACAAGAATTGCAGAACCACCATGATTATCTACTGCCCTAGAGAAACTATCAGCGCAGGAGTATCCAGGAATTGAGTTTAGCAGGCTGATATTTGAACTGTTAAGCCAGTGCTCATTAATACAAAGTATGGAAATAAGTATGTGGAATTCAGAAAGGAAAACTTGCAAATCATTTCTATTGCCTCTTAGTCCACGGATATTGATATGGAGCAAATATGGAACATTCTTCTTCATGTTACTTTTCTTGGGTTGCAGACCACTCTGGTGAGAGATTACGCTACCACGCCCCCTTCTCAGCCACCTCACTAAAAAAAGTCTCCCTTACAGTGACTTCTCTAGATGGCTCCTTTTCTCTAATCAATTCTGTGAATCTGTTACACAAAATTTGTTTTCCTGATTTGTTCAAGTGCAATCCGTGCCTTGTAAAATTGGATTCTCTCAACCTCTCATTGATGAAGCAGACACTCAGGTTTTTGACATTCTTTCTTTTAATTGTATTTATATACTTATGGATGAAATCATTTGCCCTGTTTATTGCCAAATTCAGTTCAGGTTTGTCAAATCGATTAGGAATGGTGGTCATTATCAAGTTGGTTCTTAAACTGATAGGGATCAAGTAATCCAAATTCTCCTTGAATTGGTCAAAACATTGAGCTTCACTGTCATCAATGTCATTTGTACCTCCCATCACTATCAAGTAGTCTTTGGGTCCAAAATTTGATGTTTGTTTGTCTGCTCCATTTATTACCTGACCAAGTGTAGCATTTGGCTTACAAAAAACTTGTACATCAAAATTAGGGAGTCGAGTATTGACAATTCCACAGATATCGCGTCCATGACTATCAGCTAAAATCAGGATTTTTCTTTTTTCATTTTTTATTTGCTTTTCCACCACAGGCCTCTTTTTTATTTCTGTTCTTGGTCCATCTTCAAGATGACGCTGCACAGTGGAAAACATTTTGTTTGTTTTGTTTGGTTTTCTGATTGTTTTTTTTTTTGTTTTTGGAGAGATACTATCATTACAATTATTATAGTTAGATGATGCATCAGATATGGTGTCTGTCAATGATTCGTTTAGTATAGCGTAATAGTTTTTTGTTGCAGTGATGGTGGAATTAATGACTTTGCGATTAGCAGCTGTGCCACCAGGAGAGTAGAAACCTCGGAGATCTTTGGGCTCTATCTCTAATGATTTATTCTCGCTCCTCAAGGCAGTATTCTCAGCCTCCAACACCTCAATGCTAACTTTCATCCGCTCTAATAACGTTTTATTCTCCATCAATTCCTTGTCAACATCAATCAACAATGCTAGTGAACTTGCATTTCAACCTTTTATGTAAGAACATTACAATATTACCAGAGAAATGGTAAGCCTAGCCTCAGGCCACTTCTATATAAAATTTATCATTAGTTATTAATGTATGTAGTGTTAGAAAAATATTGTTCTATTACTACCAGTACTACTACTACTACTACTACTGCTGCTTTACTACTACGGCTGAAAGATTGTTCATTTCTAAGAGAAAACAAAGTGGAACGATTTTTGAAAATTTGTCTTAACATTTCTTAAAACTTTATAAACCTTTAAACATTAAACCTGACTTGATTGATAGCCAAGTTCATTCAAGACTCTTATAAATGTGAAGCATGTTAAACTTTCCAATAATACGGCTCAAAAGTGGTGAGGTGGACCTACTCGCAAGGGTCTCTCCATCTCCACCAATGAAGAAGTCATACGCATTACTGGTGTCACTAGAATGATTAAATTACTGCTCTTTATTAATTGATGACACAAACACATTTTTAGACATCCAGAAGGTGCCATGGCAGTATCGAGGCAACTCGTGAAACGTGCAATAGCGAGAGTTAAGGGCCTTTCACGAGCCAGGCGTTCCACAAACAATGGCGGAGGCAAACCTCTCAATCATTGATCATGATGATTTGAGATTGACAAGGGATGGTGTGGAAAATTTCTTCCTCGGTGCCGTAAGAGGGGAAGACGGTGAAGTGTTGGCACTGGGATTCGGGAGTCAATGAAATGTTGATAACATGCGACAGCATCCAGCTGAAGCTCAACATCTGTTCATGGATTCTACCTTCAAGGTAATAATTTTAATTCAATCACATTCAATTCATTCGCATTCACTGATGGATGCCGATGGATAGAACATTTTAAAAGTTGTAAAATACGTAAAAATTAATACATGAAAAAAAACATTTGTTGAATTTAGCTTGAGAAAAGTGCCTCAAGAAATAATATATTGTTACGGGTTCTAAAAGCTAAAATAAGGCTGGCAACACTAAAGTTCACACTTGCACATTTTACACAAATTAGTCTATTTACACAAATTAATTGTAAGTTCAATTAATTAAATGAGACAGATCATCAGATGACAAGCGAATAGCTGTTTTTAGTAATTATTTACAAGAATTAATGAATAAGTAATTACAGGCTGATCAATAACAAAAAAAAACTAGAGTCCAATAAACTGTACAATAATGTAGAAAGAAATGACAAAAAGAGCCACTAATCACTTACAAAACACAGTCCAATTCGTTATTTGACAGTCTCAAATAATATCACTTAACACAACGTCTTTAAACTATTAGTAAGCTACATAAACAGTAAACACTCGTCTCTGCATTATACACTGGAAACGAGCATTGTTTACTCCACTGGCACTGGATATGTAACACAATCTGTCACGCAGGTTTGTAAACGTAACGTAACTATCACACAAGCTTTTGTAGAACTCACTGTCTGGTTCATGTGGACTCCTTTATATAGCTGTTGTAGTTGTATATTCCAAGAATTGGAGCTGAACAGACACTTCGAGAATTTTCAAGAAACATGATCTTGATCGTTCCAGAAATCTGAAGAAATCATGAGAAGTCTCGAGAAATCAATTGAGTGACAGAGTTGCAGACTTGAATAATAATAGTGACAAAGACATGTGAAAAGAGAAAGCAAGAGAGCAAGAGAATGTATTTTGTGCTTCAAGTCACGTACGATCATAAATGGAATGATCTATGTAGAATAATGTAGTTCTATGTGCGTAAATAACTGCCTTGCTTGCTTTCGTAACAATATCATCAAGTTAACTGCAATAGGACTGGTATTTGTGATAGCATAAGACTACAATGTAAATCCTGTGAAATATCTAGGCGGATATTTAGATGATTGACTTACATGGAAAATACACTTGCAATAATTGCGGAACCAAATGCCCTATAATGTACGGAAATTTTACAGAGTACACAGAGTTTTATAGGCTATACCAGTATATGTAATTTTACAAATGTTGTGCTTCTTTATTGTTATGTATAGCCTATGATTATAATTATGATAGTGTAAATATGCGAAAAATAAAATAAACCTATATTATATATTTTTATTTTAAGAATAGGTAGAGTTTTCAAGAATATTGAAGTGTCTTATGTGTTTCTTTCTGTAATGAAATTCTTTCTTTCTTTCTTTTCAAGGTAGTGCCTCGAAGGCCAATCGGAATAAGGCAACTTTTCTTGGTACACGTTCTATATATGAATTTGGTAAGTGCAAAGCAAAAAGGATAGATACAATTAGGATAGACCAAATGTATCCCAGTAGACCAGAGCTTTACATTACATAACTGTGGCGCACCTGACGAATGTGTGTTGTGTGAATGTATTTAACAGGCATCAGGATGTACCCATAAATATCTTAGTGCAGTTTTTGATAATAGTTTTCAACCTATTAACAAACCTGTCGATCTGGTCAAATCATGTACTAAATGTAAGGAGTAACATGAAGACATTTCAAACTTTGATCTAAATCTTGTCAACAACCAAATTCTGAAGAAATAAATAAGGTTCTACAACACAATAGCCCCAAACATACAGGCGCCACATTGAATAACATATTGGCCTGTGCTCCATACATTGAGAAAATATGTTGTAGAATATCATCTGGGGTATTTGTCCTCAGACAGCTCACTAGAATCTTAGTATGGGGTAATTCATCAAAACAGAATCTTGATAGGGTGTTTAAGATCCAAAAGAAAGCGGTTAGGTGTATAGAGTAAATAGATTAGATTCATGTAGGCCGTTGTTCAAGAGACTTGGTCTCCTAACTGTACCCTGCTTATGTGTGTATGAAGCTACTTTATATGTAAAAACGAACGATATTAACCAAAATCTTGACGTATGATTATAATACAAGAAGCCGAGGAGATTATCACTTGGTGAGTCACAATAGTAGCTTATTCAAACAAAAACCTAGTTATATTGGTAGGAAATTCAACAACAAGCTACCGCAGTTTTTAAAGAATCTTGAAAATAGAGAAATTTTTAAAAAAACAATTGAAAAATTATAATTATATAATTATAATATTAATAATGAAATATTGTTTTATAGGTCATCCCGCTGGCATTTTTCCTCATGTCTTCATAGACAGAGCAGGCCTATAGGGCAGTGTTGAGGGTTGTGAGAGAACATTTGATAACATGGCGAGTGGCACATATAACAACGGACTTTGAAAGAAGCCTCATGAACGCGGTGGGGAACATCTTTCATGAGGCCCAGCATCAAGGCTGCTGGTTCCACTACTGCCAGGTAAGTGCTTTCAGTACATAGGACAAATTTTTATGATGATTAAAGCACAACTGTTTCCTTTTTACTTTTTTAAATAGAAAATATTGTATTTCAACGTTTTTGAAGAATGTGGATAGCTACAATTTCAAGTTTATTGACCACATATTGATCGACAATCCTAAATATGAATATCAAATTTATTTTTCATCTATGCAGTACTTCAGAAAAGCTTAAAAATAAACCGTTAAAACATTTAAAATTCAAGAACATGTTTTTACACAATCAAAATTACGCTTGTACTGAACTCTATAATAAATAGGGATCTCACTTGGGCTATGAAGAAGCTGTACACCAAGTTTTTGGATTTATTCATTGAATTCTCTACAATGCAAAGCAAATTTTTAGCTGAACGTTACAAATTTTTTCAGGCAATTTGGAGGTCTGTTATGACATATGGTCTCGTGCAGCTGTGCAACGAGAACGTGGAGGCCAGGCAAGTAATAAAAATGGTCATGGCTCTTCCCCACCTGCCACCACAAAGAGGACCTCCAAATGACAACGTGGTCCCTCCGTACTCAATTGATGATGGCCTCAATGCCGAATTCACAATGTAATAGATTATGTGAGAAGGTTCTGGCTGGGGAGAGTGGGCACCAACAGCTTGTCTGTGTTTACTCGCCCGAGAAGGACAAACAACCACCTGGAATCGTTCCATGCCAGGTTGTTGGCTAGTGTTGGGCCACACTCCAACATTTGGACACTGATCAGTAAGTGACATTAATTATATGGAGGATACGTAGCACACCAAGTTGACAACTTGGTAGATGGTGTGTTTGCACATCCTCAGGAAGTTGCATTAGAGCCTCTCAGAGACGAGGAGCTGGCTGCTATAGCGGGGGATGATGGCAGAGGGTGGGTAGGGCTTGGTGTGGGTGCCCAGGAAGAGGTTGAAATGGCACCACAAGAACCTCCAGCACCAATGGCAGCAGCACCGAGGAGAAGGCCGCGTGGTGGCGCGGGTCGAGGCCGAGGAGGACGGGGTAGAGCAAGACACAATGCCCTGCCAAACGAGGTGGAAGCACAGCAAATGTGCACTATATGCCTCGTAAATCATTCTACCCATTTGGCAGTGCCATGTGGTCACCTCTGTATGTGCGAGGGGTGCGCCGTAGAAAATCCCCATCACCAACTGCAACTGAGGTGCCCAGTATGCAATGTACAAAGTACACAATACATAAAAGTATGGCGCATATAAGTTATTTAAAATAATCAACTGTACCTCCACTGTGACTCCACTGTACCTTGATACTGAATGTCACCACTTACTTAATTATTACTTACGCAGGGTGTCTACTAGTTCCTAATTGTCAAATTTAGCGATTCCTTTTTTTGGTCTGGGGGTAACATCCCCCTGATTCCTTCCCATAGTTACGCCACTGGCACAAAACTGTTAATGAAAAATGAAATTCACAAGAAAAATTAAGTATATTAATCGCAATTTTTTAATGATCCAGGATCTAGGCTCTAAGGTGATTATCTGATTGAATGTAAACTAGTGCTAATAAAACGAGTCTGCTTTTTCTGCCATGGTAGTCCTCAGCCATGTATTGATAACCTGCAGAATCCAGAAAACCATTCAAAACTGGCATCATTTTTAGACCAAGTACTGAAGTACACAATAATTTGCAATAGAAAATCAAGTGTTGGTTAGGCATTGCTGTCTCATTTTCTCCCTTGTCAGCAATTTTGAAAATTCTCCTTCATTTTCTTCTACTTTTTATTTTATCCTTATTTTTTTCTTTTACGCATTTTTTCATTTCTATCTCTATCCTACCAATTTCTATCCTTTTACATATTGTCATCTCTTTTCCACTTCACAGTTTTTTATTATTTCCATTCGTTAAGAATTATTTTTACTTTTCCCTTCTTTTTTCTCTTTTTGTTCCTCTTTTTTTTCTTTCTCTTCTGCGTTTGGGGGGGAAGGACCACTGCGTATACAAGAGGTCACTAATAATTAGATGATTGGAACATTTAATCTGCTTTCTTTTTTCACACAAAAAATAGTAAAATCTTATAGAATACAAAAAAAAAAAAAAATGTAACAGCCACCCTTCGGGGGAATTGACCTGCCAATTAAAAGAAAATCATCCACTATATAGGGCAATGTAAGCTGATGACTCCATCAAAATAGCAAGTATCTACATATTGCAAGTTTTTTAGGAATGTTGTTCTAACATGTTTAATCTAGTTGCATTAGTAGAGGCCAGTCTAGTAATTCAAGCTATTGAATTTTACTTGGGGACCTTGTACTTGAGAAAATCGTTTAAAACATTATTTTTAAACCCAGGGACTTCTGAGCACTTTCTATAAGTCTCTTTGGTAAGCTATCATCATTATCATCTGGAATAATTGCAGTAATCGAAGGTGTTATTAAAGGGCTATTTCACACAATTTGAGGTTTACTTATATTAAAAAAGGCATAGTTGGCTTTGTAATCATATTCATGTTCAGAATAAATCAAAGGTAGCTTGAGATGGAACAGTTGCTTGCAGAAATGCGTTATACTTGTTTAAATTACCTAATTCAAGTTTTCACAACCTTGGACAAAAAATATATAATGACAAATAAATTGAACTAATGGTATGGAGAATCACAGAACAATAGCAAAACACAAACTATGTACAAAATGGCATTTGATTACTTTATTGCAAAAATTTGACTAATTGTTCCCAGCTACACATCGAATTATTATTGTTTCCTTGTTAGCCAATTTCATTATGCACTCGTAACAAAAGTATTTCAAAATACGTGGTACAATCAGTTTTCTCATTTTCCCGACCAAATTAAAAAAAAAATTCAAAATTCCCGACCTTATCCCGACTTGTTAAAATTCCCGACCTTTTCCTGACTTCCCGACTTTTCCCGATTAGTAAACACCCTGTTACGTTTATAAGGTTATAATTAATTTGTGTTTAAGACTTTTCGCACTGTTTTAGTGCTTCCACAAAGATGTCTAGAGGCCTACTGAAAAAGGTTGAAAGCAGAGGATATAGTGGTTGTGTAAATTACATTTTCTTCAATTTTTTATTTTTTTGATTGTATTAACACACACATACACACACGCGAACACAAAATATCTATTTATTTCAGCCATTTGTCAACTGTGTCATACAGTTTAATAAATGCAATATAATGAAGTACCCATGTATCTACAGTATAGTGATATCATGAAGATAGTCTAATAATCTTACTTTTGAATGAATTGGGCATGCGGTCAAAAATGTTTTTAATCAACAATAATGTAGTTGTTTGAATTTATGGAATGATTTGTTCCAAGAACTAGAGAAACGTATAGCGTTAACCATCGTCAAAACCAAAACCTATAATTGGCTTTTCATTGTCAATAAAAATGTAACCGTTCGTTTGCAATTTGAAAACGACTTCTAATTGAATTATTATTGAACCTAGTAAAGTTCCACTTAAACGTTTCCAGTTCAAATCTCTTTTGTTGAGAAAAATAAACTCTGAAAGTTAATTTCATCTTTACATTGGGTTGAAATAATAAATAATTACATTTATTACAATTTTGCCTTATAATATTGTTTGAATTGTTTTAGTTTTATAGAAAAAACTATAATTCCTATTTTTTGAAATTTAGTACAATATAAATGTTATTTATATGTATCATTCCTATCATATAACCAGATAATGCTGTTGTTAACTATTATGCTATTCTGAGTTTCTTACAAATTTGTGACAAAATATATTCTCACTACTAATTTATTGCTAAATAGCTGTTTGCAACTGTGATACTAAGGATACGCTAGGCGCCTGCAGGGTCAATGCTGTATTCCTTCTCACTTTTACTGAAATACAGTGATTGATAAGAAATTCTATCTAATATCAAAACCAACACTGTATTTCAATTAAATATGTGATTTACACTCACTTTAACTGGAATACAGTGTCAGTTTTGATATTAGATTGTTCAATTATTTCGTCATGGAAGACCTCACAGAGTAATTCTGTTATATTTTAAAAGTTTATGGGAAATTTGGCGCCGACTTCAAAAGATTACTTGTATGAAATTGAAAATTTTCTCAGTTTAAAGTAAATACTTAATTTTAAACTTTTTTGTACGTGAGTATTTTATCATTTCACTGAAGTCGGTTTCTTTTTTGTTTTAAAATATGTTTTATTTTAAGCTTTTTAGTTGAATTTTCAAACTTTGAAAACATGATAAATTTCTTAAAGCCTACATTATGAAATATTTATCAAATTAGCAAGCCAATAATTAATTCATAACATCCAAACTTAAGTAAGTAAAAATCCACTTATAAAATGTTTCACACTGAACCAGCTTTGGGTAACCAATGTCGTTTACCCGGCATATAATTGCATTGCATCATATGATTTCGAAAACCGTCTAGATGTGAAGCGCTCCATATGATACAATGATCAGCCTGGTAAACGACACCGGTTATCCGATTGGCGGTTATGTTTGGAACTATCCTATTCAAACTTGGTTGAAATGAAGACATCGAAGAATGCTCCTTTTTGTTTAATATTGGGCTAAGTATTGGGCCGATCCTTGCGAAACTTGGATGGGACCACCGCTGAGCGATGCTCTTTCATTTAAAAAAAAATTCATCGAAATCGGTTCAATATTGTTGGAATGATTGATGTACATACTTTAAAAAACAGGTCGAATATAGAACCTTGTTCTTTTTGGAAGTCGGTTAAAAACAGATAAAAAGAGCTCATAGAATTGACTTTTGGTAAAAGCCGAAAAATAATGAATCGTTTTATACAATAAACCGAACAATGAGAAATGTCGATCGGGTTACTTTAATTTGGTTCTGAAGTAAACATTGAAAATTGAATTAATATTTTCTTGGATTAGACAAGATGATTTATTTATTCAATAAACAGGGTGTCTACTAGTTCCTAATTGTAAAATTCCCGACTTTTTCCCGACCACATTTCCAAAATTCCCGACCTCTAAAGTTCTATAAAACCAATTTTACTTCAGGTAATATATTCCATAAACGGCGGTAGTAACTAAGACTCATTTACCTAGACATTGTAAGGGACTCCTCGGGCTTACGAAAATGAGAACCTAAGAACAGCGGAGGCCAGTGGCGTAGCCAGGATTAGATTTCGGGGGGGGGGGGGGGCTCACCAAGGGGGGGTGTGGGCAGTGGCTAGCCAGGATCAAATTGGGGGGGGGGGGGGGCTCACCAAGGGGGGGGTCTGGGGTATGGGAGGGTCCGGATTTTTTAAAAATTTAGTGGTGTAAAAAGCTAATCTAGACAACTTGTTAGGCTCTAAAGTTCAAAAGAAAGTTTTGAAAAATTACTACCCAAGAACCTAGGTGGCCAGGTTTGAAATGATAAAGTTTGATATACCGATATCTGTGACTATTTTGAGTCAAAACCCTTGAATTGGAACTAATCATACTCAACTTATGTACTGAATCTCAAAATTAATACTAATTATTATAAGTTTCATATAATTTATGTCATTAGCCTAAAACGCACCCAACCCAAAGTTCATGAAATCGGAATTTTTTTATCATAGCACACTGATTTTACACGCTTGCATAGAACTTGCATTTATTTGTGTGTTTTCATTTATAGAATCCCGATTTTATGAACTTTGGGTGCGTTCAGGCTAGTGGGTTATACTGAATTTTAACTTCAAAACTAAATTTTCTACAAGATGAGTTTATTCAAAAAGGTGATTTATCAATAATTAACAAAGCTAATCCACTTCAAACTTGAAAATTGCATTTTATTTAATGTAATAAATAAATAATTATGGTAGTCACAGTTTTCTAACATGTTTTATTCGATTTCGTAGCTCATTTTAAATCAAAATTATCCATTTGAGCACCTAACAAGTTTTTATATGAGTAACTATTGAGGAAAAATTTGAAAAATGCATTAATCTGACTATAACTGTAGCTATATTCCATTACACAAACAGTGTTTCTGTAATCTGTTCGTTATAATACAACAAAACAGATAGAACCCTTCGGCTTTAATAAGTCCTTATCTATTAGTTATTTGAGAATTTTTATTTTTGAAATTTCGGGGGGGGGGGGGGGGCCCGGGCCCCATGGGCCCCCCCCTGGCTACGCCACTGGCGGAGGCAGATGCAACACCGATAGCGTGAATTAGTCTCTGCAATGTTTGCAATGTTGATTGCTTACATTACACAGCAGTGGATCCATCAGGAGGGGGGTGGCCCGGGGTGTATTAAAATGATTAAATACCTTTACAACGTCCTATAGGCCCTGTCAAAAAAAAAAAAAAAAAAACAGAAATGATAACTAATGGGTGTAAATATAATATAAGTTAATTTCTGAGAGTAAATAAAGCAATCAATATGTAGCAAAAATTTCAAGTTCAACGCATAATTTAATGTTTGTATCTCACATAAACATTAAGTGGGAATATCAAAATTAAATGTTCATAATATGAACCTAACTACAAAAAAATTATGTTATTGGTTGAGACAGCAGCCATCAATTGAATTGAAAGATGATACTCTATGAATAGATAATATGAATCCTGGGAGGTAACCAGAATTTTTTGAAAATATACCTCTCTAAAGCCACATTTTAAGTGGTTCTAGGGATTAATTCTTCTAACTTAACACTTCATCTCACGTTATGGGTCAATGCAAATTTTATCTAGTTCTTGTATTATTGTCGGACATTACTTGAAGCTTCTACTTTTCTATACTTGATTGTATACTGATCCTGATTGGGGTACCGTAGAGTAGGATACTTGAAAATTTATTTCCAAGAAATTGAGGTGTACTCCTTGAAAACGTTTTTAAAATAACAATTCATACAAAACCACATTTTAGCGATTCCTGACATCTTCTTTGACTCTTGCCAAAAATTGTCACACAATGGCCTTCAAAAATTCATTTTTTTTTTGTCTGAGGGCGGGTAATATCCCCCTGATTCCTTCCCGTAGTTACGCCACTGTACAATGAAAAATTAAATTTACAAGAAAAATTACGTATATTATTCGCAATTGAAAAATTATTCTGTAATCAGCCAAAATCTCCCAACAACTTTTTGAGGATCCAGGATCTAGGTTCTAGGGTGATTATCTGGGTGAATGCATGATTATCTGAGTAGTGCTCATAAAACAAGTCTGCTTTTTCTGCCATGAGAGTCCTCAGCCATGTATTGATAAGCTGCAAAATCCTGAAAAACTTATCAGAACTGGCATCATTTTAGACCAAGTACTGAAGTACACAATAATTTGCAATAGAAAATCAATTGTTGGTTAGGCATTGCTGTCTCATTTTCCTCCCTTGTCAGCAACTTTGAAAACTCTCCTTTATTTTCTTCTACTTTATATTATTTTTTCACTTTTTACCCTTATTTGTATTTTTAAAATTTCATTTCTGTCCTACCAATTTCTATCCTTTAACATATTGCCATTTATTTTCCACTTCTTTACTGTTTTTTATTATTTCCATTCTTTAAGAATTCTACCTTTTTTCTACTTTTCTCTTTTTTCCTTCCTTCTCTTTTTTCCTTCCTTTTCTTTTTCTTCTGCGTTTGGGGGGGGGGGATTTCCCCTTCCCCCCCGAGGATTCGCCACTGCGTATACAAGAGGTCACTAATAATTAGATGATTGGAACATTTCATCTTCTTTCTTTTTTCACACAAAAAATAGTAAAATCTAATAAAGCACAACAAAAAAAATGTAACAGCCACCCTTCGGGGGAATTGACCTGCCAATTAAAAGAAAACCACCCACTTCAGGGCAATGTAGGCTGATGACTCCATCAAAATAGCAAGTAGCTACATATTGCAAGTTGTTAAGGAATGTTGTTCGACCATTAGTAGAGGGCAGTTTAGAAATTCAAGCCATTAAATAATTTACTTAGACTTTGTACCGTAAAATGGGGCGAAGTCGTACACCTGGGGTGAAGTCATACACTAGGACATCACATGTTAAATTTTGCGCTACATGCCACCTAGGGCGATCCAGAAAAATCTCTTTTTTTAAATTAAACTGGATTTATATTTTTTAAATATACATTTAAAAATAATAGTTAAAAAGTAAAAATGTAAATTATAGAATTATTATTTTTTTGCTATTTTGGTGGAATTCTGAAAAGCTAATTAAACCTCTCTGATGCAAATAATCGTACTTGACTAACCTAACCAAACTTCATTATTGTTGTTCGTTGATGTGTTGTGATGCTCTGTGTGTGTTTACAAACAATTTGTGGCTCATTTGTGTTCTTTATGAATTTTAATTTGCAAAATCGCACTTTTGTGGGGTGAAGTCATACATAATGACTTGACAATATAAACCAAGTGGATGCCGGAGGAATCTTCAGTACTCTGAAGAAAACCTTCGTTAAACTGTTGCTGAAGTTAAAAATGTAAAACTATATCTACGAGCAGCTTCAGAAAAATATAAAGTTCTTGTAATGCCGATTAGCGAGCACAAAAGGGGAAAACATCCTGAGGTGTATACGACGGTCAGTGCTTTGAAACCCGAGGAAGAAGAGAGACTTAAAAAAGTGCTTCTAACGTGTGCAGAATGAGGCCAGCCTCTTCATAGTTTGGATATTAAGATTGTTGTTCAGGAATATCTTCTTAATAGATTAGGCAGAGTGGAAAAAAGATTTAAAAATAATAGTCCAGGCACAGACTGGATTCTGCATTTTCTTAAAAAACAGAAAGACTTGACCTTGAAGTTTTTTTTTTGTAGATTACGTCTTGGAGACTCCAGTTCAGGAGTATAAGACAAGTCAGATCAACAATATTATACACTAGATACCATAATTACTTCAATTAGTTGAGGTGAGGCTTAATTTTGATGTGAAAGGAAATCTTGTACACTATAAAAAGCTTTATCAACTAAATATTTCTTAAATTGTTTTTTAAATATTTCTATATTTTCAAGACTTCAAAAACTGCGGTAGCTTGTTGTAGAATTTCCTACCAATATAACTAGGTTTTTGTTTGAATAAGCTACTATTGTGACTCACCAAGTGATAATCTCCTCGGCTTCTTGTATTATCATCATGTACATCAAGATTTTGGTTAATATCATTCGTTTTTACATATAAAGTAGCTTCATACACATATAAGCAGGGTACAGTTAGGAGACCAAGTCTCTTGAACAACGGCCTACATGAATCTAATCTATTTACTCTTTCTATACACCTAACCGTTTTCATTTGGATCTTAAACACCCTATCAAGATTTTGTTTTGATGAATTACCCCATACTAAGATAGCATACCTAATATGTGACAGTAAGAGCCCATGGTAAGCTGTAAAAAGTAACTTTTTGTCATTCAATCTAGCGAGCTGTCGCAGGACAAATACCCCAGATGAAATTTTACAACATATTTTCTCAATGTATGGAGACAAGGTCAATCGTCTATCCAACTAAACTCCTAGAAATGCAATTTTTTCTTCCTGGTCTAATTGATTATCGTTTACAAACATGTTCATAGCTCTATCTTAATTTCAAACTATGAAATGAAATGAAATCTTCAAATTATGTTTGTTTTTGAATTGAAGGTATTGGCATTTACTATTTATAGTTAATTTCAACTGATTTAAAAATTGGACAATGGACTGCACACCTATATGGGCACTTATTTCTAAATTATCTAGAATGGAATTACTGGAAATGAGTGATTTATCGTCAGCAAATAAGAGGGCTCTACCACTAATTAATTCTTTAGGTAAACGGTTGACATATAACAAAAAAAGCAATGGACCTAGTATTGACCCCTGAGGCACTCCAGCTTGCACCTCTAATTAATTAGATTTATTCTTTACTATACTATTACCAACTACTGTAGTTAGTTCCACACATTGTTTTCTCCCAATAAGATATGATTCAAACCATTTCAGTTCAACCCCATTTACACCTACATTTTGCAGTATTTCCAATAAAGTTCTATGATTAACACAATCAAATGCCTTTGACAGATCTAAGAAGATTGCAGTAGCTTTATCACCTGAATCTATTATATCTATTAGTTTTTCAACTAGAGAAACTATGACTGTCTTTGTTGATGTCCCTTTCTGGAAGCCATGCTGTTCATCACAGATAAAGTTAGCTTCTTGAAGGTGCAGAAGTAACCTATTTAGAACTACTCTTTCAACCATTTTACTTATTACGTTTAAAATACTAATGGGCCTATAGTTTTCTACCTTTTCTCTATCACCACTTTTGAAGATTGGCAAGATCTTCCCCGCTTTTAAATTATCTGGAAAAACACCTTGTTCTAATGAATGATTGATCAGATGAATCAAAGGGTCTAACAATTGATCTTTACATTCTTTCAGAATTTTACTGGATACCCCATCCATTCCTACAGTTTTTTTATTATTTGAACTATCAATGATATTTGACAACTCGTCTTGGCATACTGGGTGGAATTTTAATTCGTTCTGAATCCCCTCAGTATTCCTCATGTTTGCATCACTAATACCTGTATTAAGAGATTTTTGAAGATTCTTAGCAACCAGTTGATAATATCTGTTGAAGAAATTACAAATGTCTACACTATCATCAATATATTTGTTATTTTCGTTAATTATTCTGGGGACACTAGTATAAGCATCTACATGAGCTGCTACTTGCCTATTTTTGTTTATTACATCCCACACTGCTGTGTTAAAGTACACACTATTATTCAAAATTTCAGCCGTTTTCTTGCATTTCACTCTTTTCACTTCTTTCGTATAATTTGTCTTTAGAGCTTTGTACTTATCTTCACTTAACATATTTCTAGATAGTTTGAATTCATCATATGCATCTTTAACCCTATTTCTTTCTGCAAGGATATCATCAGTTATCCACTCTTCAATCTTGTCTAATTTGTTCTTTACAGGGACTTTTTTAACTGGACAACTCATAGTAATATGAAACCTTAAAATATTAATGAAACTATCATATTTGTCATTTAAACTATTGCTATTGTAAACCCTACTCCAGTTTTCTTGTAGCAGATTCTGCTTCAAACAATTGATATTCCCCTGTTCTCTTTGTTGAATTTCTTTCATTACTCTACTCTTTTTAATCGATTTATGACCTTGCAACCCCACCTCTAAGATTTGATAGTCATGATCAGATAGTTCCGAGCCGCCTAATCTTGTTTTAGAGTAATCTATATTAGTAAGGATGTTATAAATTATTGTTTGTGATGTTCTTGTGACTCTGGTATATTCATGAACTTTTATTTCCAAGTTATTCATGTAGGCCTATACAATATCCCTTAAATCTTGTCATTTTATTCTGTGTTGCAAAGTCTGATTGAAATCTCCCGCTACAATAACGTTTGTAAAACGCGTAGTAGTAATCTCTAAAAGCCTATTGAATAGTTCACAAAAATTGTTCCATTCCCCATTTGGTGACCTGTAAATACCTAACACCGCTACTTCGAAATTATTGTCGAAGTAATTAGATAATTTTCAATGTGTTGTGTTAGTTAGGAAATATCTATATATTTACATAGAAATTTGGTTAGATTTATATTACAGTCATATTTCCATAAGCATAAATATTATTTTCAATGCAAAACTAATTTTTAATTTTTTCTACTAAATTAGGTTAATATCAATGATCAAGTGCCTTAATAAAAGTTTATTTGTTCTGATATTTAATTTTTTGTGAAAACTATGATTTTCTTTTTAAAAACACAATTACGACTCCAACCTTTTGTTAGCCCAGAGTGTGAAGTAAATACGTGTATATGCGTATTGAGTCCTTCAACCTATGGGGTGAAGTCGTACACTTTTTTTATTTTTTTTAGAACTAGCATGGATTTTTGAAACGTTTTTTTATGACTGAGGCTAAGAAGAAAAAGTATCAAGGAATATGTACTCTGATTTTTTATCATTTAAAAAATACATTTTATGGTGTTTCTGGGAAAAAACATCCATAAGTGAACGCCTTCACCCCATTTTACCGGTACTTGAGAAAATCGTTTAAAATTTTATCTTCTAAATAGGCTAATATTATTTTTAAACCCAAGGAGTTCTGAGCCCTTTCTATAAGTCTCTTTGGTAAGTCATCATCATCATCATCATGATCTGGAATAATTGCAGTAATCGAAGGTGTTATTAAAGGGCTATTTCACACAATTTGAGGTTTACTTATATTAAAAAAGGCATAATTGGCTCTGCAATCATATTCATGTTTAGAAAAAATTAAAGATAGCTTGAGACTGAACAGTTGCTTGCAAAATGCGTTATACATTTTTAAATTACCTAATTCAAGTTTTTACAACCTTGGACAAAAATATATAAGGTCAAATAAATTGAAATAATGGTATGGAGAATCACAGTACAATAGCAAAACACATACTATGTACAAAATGGCATTTTATTATTTTATTGCAAAACATTATTGACTAATTGTTCCCAGCAACGTCGAATTATTCTTGTGTTTCCTTGTTAGCCAATTTAACTATGCACTCGTAACAAAAGTATGTCAAAATATGTGTTACAATCAATTTTCTTATTTTCCCGACCAAATTCCAAAAATCCCGACCTTTTCCCGGTTTTTCCCGACTTCCCGACTTTTCCCGACCAGTAGACACCCTGATAAAGCATATTTACAAGAAAATACTGTCAAATATCGTCATGAATAACAGAAAATTCTCTACATGATTCATTGAACCTGAGTTCTGCCAGATAGCGAATTGCACTTTTTTGCAATATAAATACTTTTTGGAAATGTAAATCCGCAGTACTAACCCACAGCTACATTCTATATGCCACATGAGAGTAGAACAAAGAAAAATTGATTTATTAGTTTCCAACCAGTTTTTGATCATCTACATTTGTTCTGGTGATGTACTAGTAATGTTATCAATTTACCAAATTTTGAAAAGTATAATGTAATAACTCTTATTTTTGTTTGTATCTTTCTTGAAGGCAATGAAGTTCCAACTGACACTTGACAAAGCTCCTTCCAAGAAAATTGTTTATACAGTAGTTTTGGAAAGTAGTTAGAGCATTAGGAATATAACCCTGAGTATGAGGACATCCCTCTACAATTAATTCAATGGACTGAGCAGTGTGGTCCGAAAGCAATGAATTTATGACATCTACATTTGTTCTGGTTAATTACGTGCTGTTGCTAATGTTATCAATCACCGTTTTACTGAATTCTGTTATACTGGTAAGAGCCTCGATACGGTATTGAATTTTAAGTTTAATTGATCCATTATGTTGGATCCTGACCCATACTCTTATTTATCCTGCAATAACAATCAATGAGATTCATAGTTCAGATACAAATACAACTCATAAAAATTAATTGTATATTTATATTAAACTACTACTTAAAACTTATTTTTGTAAAATTCTGCGAATAGAATATAAATAGGTAAATGATCTGTAATTCTGAAAATAAATAGTTATCCTATATTTTTTCTAAATATGGTCTTTATTAAGCCTCTTACAGCACTCCCATTTCCTTTTTTTTTATTTTTTATTAATCATACGTTGAGCATTATAGCTTGTACAACATAAATCATACAATATTCAATATTCCGATCCCCGTGGAATAGGTATGTGGTAAAATTATCAGTTGTCTTAACTCATACCTATTATTGAATCAAAACACACGAATTTCGCATTGCTTGCTAATTTCATGTAGTTTGATTCCTTGAAATGGTTATTTCATGAAGTTATGTGTATTTTTGACATCTTTTTACAAAACGTGTAGAGAAATTGATTCTTATTCAGAAATGACAAGTAACTCAATAATCGAAATAGTAAAAAATATATCTATACTTGGTAAATATCTGATTATAATAAATAATGTACTTGATTATTAATAATATCATATATTACTTATAATATATAATATAATATTATAATTAAGAATAATGTAGGTACATGCTTCAATAATATATGATTTGATGAAATTTGTGTGTTTTCGGCTATTGAGTTTTCTGTCATTTTTTCATCAGAATACTGCATTTGTTAAGGTGCAAAAAAGGAAAATTCATTGCTTTAATCTTTTTAGAATAATGGTTCCTTAGCTTGATAAGGAGGTGGGTAGCATAGAAGTGTGCAACACAATCCATCGACAGATCTTGTGAGAGTACCAATTAATTCATTTATTTATTCATCTATCATCTACGTACATCACCACATTGCAGTAGAATGAAGAGGCAGCAACAAAACGGTTTACTATTCTTTTTTAGGATACAAAACTCTTACTGGTGGTCTAAGCAGCCATAGTTTTCCCATCAAGAGCAGCCAATTCTTGTGTTTCAGAATCATTCAAGGCAAAGAAAAGTTTCAGCGTTTGCGTGGAGTTACATGAACCAGGTGGCCCATTAAGGATGTGGTTGTGCTAGAAAAAATAATAGAGAATTAGCTTAGTCTTTAACAAACTCTCTTCCTATTATTTTTGTTTTGAAATATATACCATCAAGATTATGTGACATACAAAGAGAAAGAGTAATTCCATTTAAAAATTTCAAGTTACAGGCTCTTCAGCAACTCCTCTGATAACGGGTTGGAATTCATTTGTGCGTCAAAAGGTAGATAATTAACTATAACTTTTTATAGTAAATTAATAAGAAATCCAAGATAATTAAGCAATAACATTGACTAGGAGATAGAGGATTGAAGTAATGTTCAGTCACAAGCACTCGGGACTGCGTTTGGGAGGGTGGTCAGCGTCAAAATCATAACAATATCTGGATTATTATTACGGTACTTAGCTGGTGGTTTGGAACCCACCTAAAACTGTATGTCCAATATCCATAACATCATTGCATCCTCAACCACTTTATACACACGCAAAAGTCTCAGATTCATGTGGGTATCACCAGAAAAGTGTAAAACAAACATAATTTATTATAAAACAAAACTCACTGAATGTAGCATCAATGTAACATATTAGAAATCAAGTTGGGTGGCATTGCTTTCATATTTAAGCCGTCATTTAACGTGTAGGCAGTGTCAACTGAGTCACAAACCCTGTGAATTAAGTCTAAATTAAATGAGTGGATGTACAGCAATCTGTATTTTCCAATTTGGAGCTATACAACTATTTTCTTGCTTTAAAAAAATTATCACAATAAGAACTAGACAAGGAAGAAAGATACGCTTCTGTATATTGTATTGTATCTCAGAATAAGTCTACCTTCCGTCCTATCAATTTGCAAGTTAGTACTTTGTTTCACTTGTTATTGTATATGTATTTGTTTCTTATATTGACATAATGAATTTGATAGCTTAAGTAATGTTTCCTTATAATTTTATAATATTAATAGGAGAAGCTATTCATTGTACTTAATATAAATCATTCAGGTTAAGTTATTTCCACTCATTGTAAGTAGGCTACATTAGCCTAAATTATTCATTTTTTCTTCATGTCCTTGTTATTAATAATGAGTTCCACTAACTATATTTATTTGTAGAGAATAAATATAGGCTGTGTATGTAAATTTCAAGTAAAATAAAAGCATATTCTATTCTGTCACTTACTTTCTACCTTCATTTTTTATATAAACATCAAAGCGTAGATCTAAAAAAAAACAATATTTTTAAGACATATATCATCCTGGAAGAATGGAACTGGTGCTAATCTTTTAGAAACTTGAGTGATTTAGTGAATAGCAAAGATTGGTCCCACCTCTTACACATGGTCTGTGAAGATCTAGCTCTAGTTCGTCCAGCTGCTGATTGAGAGCTGGTGCATCTATAAAAAATATCAGGTTCCCTCACCTGACATGTCGGTTCTAATGCAATGATGAATCATTATAATCCAGCTAATGACAATTTAAATGAGATGTTGATAAAGAATCCTTTTGAATTTGGAACAAATTTGAACCAAAATGACAGATGAATGTAACTTACTCTTGGTGTTTGTAGCCTTATAGGTGCATCGGGCGCTCCACCATTAGGATTATTCATGACAGACATTCCTGTTTTTGTTCGTCTTTTACAAATCCACAATACACTGATGGGCTCATAATGATGAAGCCTGTAATCATAAAAAAATAAATATAAGTCTCGCAAATACCGGGAATTGAGAAAAAGGATCTCTTTCATATGGTAGCCCTGTTAGACACCCAGAAAGGTTAGGGTTAGTTGAGCATCATGTAATGCTACTTGAACATCACTTCTACTTCTTTTTTTGTGTCAGTGATCATCGACCATTAAATTATAGATACATTTTATATACTTTTGCATCATTCATATATTCTTAACCGAAACCGAAAAGCAAGGAGTTAACCTTTCAAACCTTGGCATCAAAAGATCAAGTCAGATGATTAGCCTTCGTAGGTACAATCGTAATATCGTAAAACTAGAAAAACATATATATTGAATACAATGGATTACGAAAGTGATGTCAGTACAATTATAGATCTAAGTTAGAAATAAACTAACTTATAGGTGAATGGTAATTTTTTTATACTTTGAATAGCATGGAAAATCATATAAAACCAGAAATTTTAAGAAATCGAACCCGTCAGAGCTAACTGACGTCTAGGTCTAGAACTCCTACTGTCAATTCGGCACAGGAATTTTTCTTGTCAATGGTGGGGGTTGCCCGACAATTGAGGGGAAGTTGGTTAGTGACACACGGACAGCTGTTGTCACTAAACAACTTCCCCTCAATTGATGTGTCGTCTGCACAATATACCGTTCAATCCAAGTAACAGAATAGCTTTGAATAAAAATCATATATTTTTCGTATAAAACGAAAAACAACAACTTTACAATGGTCGCGTGCCATGAACAAAGAGGTTAATTATAATTTGTATAGGCAATTAATTTGTGTTATCACCATAGGCCAAACAAGGAAGGGGGTTAGGGGGGTTATTGGGGACGTAGTCTGCGTGAATGGAAGGAAGTGGAATGGAACTGCATAACCAAACCTTTCCTAACCTGGCTAGATGTGACTGAACCACCTCTGTTTACTAGGTCGGTTAAAACGACAGTCGTACAAATGGTGTCCTCCCGATAAAAATGTTATTACCATTTAATGGTACGTTGCGTTTCAATGACAAATTTACAGAGGTGGTTCAGTCACATCTAGCCAGGTTAGGAAAGGTTTGGTTATGCCGTTCCATTCCAATTTCCATTCCACTTCAGTCCATTCACGCAGACTACGCTTCTGCGCATGCGCGAAATGTTCGCACGGGTCGTGATCAGGCAACCCCCACCATTGACCAGAAAGATTCCTGTTCCGATTTGACAGCAGGAGTTCTAGACGTCAGTTCAGAGCTATTCTTAAGTTTAGCCGGCTTGAATCCTGCCAGCTCTCAAGAATTGAGAATATGCAAAATTTCTTACTTACTAAAGCCTACTGAATCTAAATCAGTTATTTCTCATTGATTTTCAGACGCAATTGTTTTTGGAAATACAAAAAACAATAATTTCTTGAATTGAATTGAACTTGAAACTATTGCTTACTTTTTAGGTTAGAATTGTGAATGGTCGATATTTGGCGAAAGACCGATAATTGATGAGTTTACCTAAATCATAATTTAGGTTTGCAGTTATTATTACAGATTATTAATGATAGACGATCAAAACAAAGTGTATTTTCTGGGTCCAAAAATACAATCTCATAAGCAACGTTTAACAGTTTCCTGGATGTCTGTAGTAGTTTATAGCTTATGAAGGAAAATGTGCATGAAGTCGGCAATGGATACATTCTATTTCATAAACATTCTTCTTTCATTTGATTTTAGTTGTTTCTGTTCCTGCTACAATTAAGGCGAGACTTGCTTTTGAAGTAACATAGACCATAACTTAAATTCTTGGATTTCTTGTTCCATGACGAACTGCGTTGTTAATATTAACTTTTCAAGTGAATTAAACGACTTGCAGTCAAATTTTATTTAAAATAAGTAGTATTTCACTTACTTTGTAGGCCGAACGTTTTCGAGTTGTTGAAACCCATCTTCAAGGCATCCTAGATATCGATGTTGGTTTTTTGGTTAGAAGAGCTGTGGTTTCTGTATAATGTGGTCAAAAAGTTTGTGTGATTTAAAATTTAACTGTTCGTTGAGGATGTTTTGTTTATTGTGTGTGGTGTGTTTGTAAATTTCAAATTGTTCTAAGGTGTTGAGTTCGTGTCCTTTAGATTTTATATATAGAATGTGTAAGTTGGTAGTGATGTCAGTAAAAGTGTGTCCAGTTTGAATGATGTGGTCTGCAAAATTCGATTCTGTTTTTGTATGTAACGCTTGTAAATGTTCCTTGTAGCGTTGTTTGAATGCACGGCCTGTTTGTCCTATGTAAAATTTGTTACAGTCAGAGCAGTTCAGTTTGTAGATCCCTGGGAGATCGTATTTGTTCGTGTTCATTGTGGTTTTTGGTGCAAGTGCATTTTTTATTTTGTTTTTTGTTCTGAATGCGTATCCTTTGTATCATACCATACTGTATAATAATTGTTATGTAACACACAGTACGGTATGTAGGTACATTATACTTTAGTTTTTTGATGTACACAGTTGAACATTTATTTGGGTGGGGAAATTCTTATCTAAATGAAAGAAATTGTGGTACTTGTTTGTTCTCAAGAAAAAGTTATTATTAACTTGTTATGTGGATTTAACGACTTGCAGTCAAATATTGAGATTTGACTGCAAGTCGTTAAATCCACATAACAAGTTAATATTAACAACGCAGTTCGTCATGGAACAAGAAATCCAGGAAAAAGTTATTCGTTGAATTCGTAGGATAGGAACATCCTTTTTTAAATATAAAAGGTAAATATATAATATTCATATTTTTTTTTCAAATACTAATCTCAGACATTCTCTTATAGACTTGGCCAATGTACAGTATGAATAAATTTACTTCGCTTTCACTTTAATAAGCTCAATCATTTGTAAAAAAATAAAAAAAAGTTAATATTATCATCCCAATAAAATAAATATTTCAGACTTGGAAAGACGAATACTTGGTTTGGAATCCTAAACACATTGGAGTAAATAGCATCTTTATTGAATGTGATGAGATTTGGACTCCTGTTCTATCATCTCTTGATCGGTAAATATGTTATTTGTTTTTCTTCATTTCAATTTTAATGGAAGGTATAATATCTGATCGAGATCATGAGAGTTTGTTAATATTCTCTATTATTTAATCATCACTTAACCACAATCTATAACTTGGATTCGAAAATTTTCAATAATTTATTGACACTATTACTCACTGCTGTATTTTCTTATAACTTACGGTACCGTATTCAAATTATAATCAGATAAATATATTACGATCTAATGAATACTAGAATTTATTAAAACTTGATTATTTCTCTATTGTTTAATTTGCGAATCATGTTCATTGTGGTTCTTGGTGCAAGTGCATTTTTTATTTTGTTTTTTGTTCTGAATGAGATGGTGTGGCCAGCTTTTTTGAAGATTTTGGCAAGTCTGTTTGATTGTGGATTGATGTATGTCATTGTGATGTATTTTTTGTTGGTGTTGTTGGTGTTTTGTTTTTTGTTTGTTATTTTATGGTTGAGTTTGTCAATTAGGTCGTGTTTGTAGCCGTTTTCTTGTGCTAGGTATTTTATTGTGTTTAGTTCAGTGTTGTAATTTTCAGTGGATAGTGGTGTGTTGTTCAGTCTGTGTAGCATAGATCTGAATGCTGAGTGTTTGTGTTGTGTTGGATGATTGGAGGTGCTGTGTATTAGGGTATCTGTCATTGTCGGTTTTCTGTAAATGTTGAAGCTGTGTTTTTGGTTTTTGTTCTTTGTAATTGAGAGGTCTAGGAAATTGATTGATTTGTTGTGTTCATATTCTGCTGTGTATTGAATGTTTTTGTGTATTTTGTTTATGTGTGATCGGAGCTGTTCACATTGTCTTTTGTTCCCTCTGTATAGTAGTAGAATGTCATCTAGATATATAGGGATGATAGGGAAGTACCGGTACTCACTGTGTTCCATCAGAATATTCAATACATTCGTAACAAAATAGATAGAATCGAAGTATTTTTTAAAGAAGAGGCTCCTGATATAGCTATTTTCACAGAGCATGGTTTAAAAGAAGATGAATTGTCACAACTTAATATTCCAAACTATTCATTGAAAACGTCGTATTGCAGGACATCCCATCGAAGTGGGGGAGTAGCTATCTTCACTAAAAATGCTAAGAATATGCAAACATTTAATTTAGAATATGTAGAGAAATTTGCTGTGGAAATTGATTTAGAAGTTACTGGTTTGAGAGTAAAAATCGACAATAATTTCGAAGTAGCGGTGTTAAGGTATTTACAGGTCACCAAATGGGGAATGGAACAATTTTTGTGAACTATTCAATAGGCTTTTAGAGATTACTGCTACTCGTTTTACAAACGTTATTGTAGCGGGAGATTTCAATACAGACTTTGCAACACAGAATAAAATGACAAGATTTAAGGGATATTGTATAGGCCTACATGAATAACTTGGAAATAAAAGTTCATGAATATACCAGAGTCACAAGAACATCACAAACAATAATTTATAACATCCTTACTAATATAGATTACTCTAAAACAAGATTAGGCGGCTCGGAACTATCTGATCATGACTATCAAATCTTAGAGGTGGGGTTGCAAGGTCATAAATCGATTAAAAAGAGTAGAGTAATGAAAGAAATTCAACAAAGAGAACAGGGGAATATCAATTGTTTGAAGCAGAATCTGCTACAAGAAAACTGGAGTAGGGTTTACAATAGGAATAGTTTAAATGACAAATATGATAGTTTCATTAATATTTTAAGGTTTCATATTACTATGAGTTGTCCAGTTAAAAAAGTCCCTGTAAAGAACAAATTAGACAAGATTGAAGAGTGGATAACTGATGATATCCTTGCAGAAAGAAATAGGGTTAAAGATGCATATGATGAATTCAAACTATCTAGAAATATGTTAAGTGAAGATAATTACAAAGCTCTAAAGAAAAATTATACAAGAGAAGTGAAAAGAGCGAAATGTAAGAAAACAGCTGA
This sequence comes from Conomelus anceps, assembly GCA_948455865.1. Classification (NCBI taxonomy): domain Eukaryota; kingdom Metazoa; phylum Arthropoda; class Insecta; order Hemiptera; family Delphacidae; genus Conomelus; species Conomelus anceps. The sequence continues at coordinate 31,001,116 of OX418216.1, forward strand.
AATTTTGAATAAAAGTGTGTACTTTAACACAGCAGTGTGGGATGTAATAAACAAAAATAGGCAAGTAGCTCATGTAGATGCTTATACTAGTGTCCCCAGAATAATTAACGAAAATAACAAATATATTGATGATAGTGTAGACATTTGTAATTTCTTTAACAGATATTATCAACTGGTTGCTAAGGATCTTCAAAAATCTCTTAATACAGGTATTAGTGATGCAAACATGAGGAATACTGAGGGGATTCAGAACGAATTAAAATTCCACCCAGTATGCCAAGACGAGTTGTCAAATATCATTGATAGTTTAAATAATAAAAAAACTGTAGGAATGGATGGGGTATCCAGTAAAATTCTGAAAGAATGTAAAGATCAATTGTTAGACCTTTTGATTCATCTGATCAATCATTCATTAGAACAAGGTGTTTTTCCAGATAATTTAAAAGAGGAGAAGATCTTGCCAATCATCAAAAGTGGTGATAGAGAAAAGGTAGAAAACTATAGGCCCATTAGTATTTTAAATGTAATAAGTACAATTTTTGAAAGAGTAGTTCTAAATAGGTTACTTCTGCACCTTCAAGAGGCTAACTTTATCTGTGATGATGAACAGCATGGCTTCCAGAAAGGGAGATCATCAAAAACAGCCATAGTTTCTCTAGTTGAAAAACTAATAGATATAATAGATTCAGGTGATAAAGCTACTGCAATCTTCTTAGATCTGTCAAAGGCATTTGATTGTGTTAATCATAGAACTTTATTGGAAATACTGCAAAATGTAGGTGTAAATGGGGTTGAACTGAAATGGTTTGAATCATATCTTATTGGGAGAAAACAATGTGTAGACGAACTAACTACAGTAGTTGGTAATAGTATAGTAAAGAATAAATCTAATAAATTAGAGGTGCAAGCTGGAGTGCCTCAGGGGTCAATAATAGGTCCATTGCATTTTTTGTTATATGTAAACCGTTTACCTAAAGAATTAATTAGTGGTAGAGCCCTCTTATTTGCTGATTACATCACTCATTTTCAGCAATCCCATTCTAGATAATTTAGAAATAAGTGCCCATATAGGTGTGCAGTCCATTGTCCAATTTTTAAATCAGTTGAAATTAACTATAAATAGTAAAAAATGCCAATACCTTCAATTCAAAAACAAACATAATTTTAATGAAGATAGGGCTATAAATGTGTTTGTAAACGATAATTTTTTTTTTTTTTTTGTAGATTACGTCTTGGAGACTCCAGTTAAGGAGTATAAGACAAGTCAGATCAACAATATTATACACTAGATACCATAATTACTTCAATTAGTTGCGGTGAGGCTTAATTTTGATGTGAAAGGAACTCTTGTACACTATAAAAAGCTTTATCAACTAAATATTTCTTCAATTGATTTTTAAATATTTCTATATTTTCAAGACTCTTCAAAAACTGCGGTAGCTGGTTGTAGAATTTCCTACCAATATAACTAGGTTTTTGTTTGAATAGGCTACTATTGTGACTCACCAAGTGATAATCTCCTCGGCTTCTTGTATTATAATCATGTACATCAAGATTTTGGTTAATATCATTCGTTTTTACATATAAAGTAGCTTCATACACATATAAGCAGGGTACAGTTAGGAGACCAAGTCTCTTGAACAACGGCCTACATGAATCTAATCTATTTACTCTTTCTATACACCTAACCGCTTTCTTTTGGATCTTAAACACCCTATCAAGATTTTGTTTTGATGAATTACCCCATACTAAGATAGCATACCTAATATGTGACAGTAAGAGCCCATGGTAAGCTGTAAAAAGTAACTTTTTGTCATTCAATCTAGCGAGCTGTTGCAGGACAAATACCCCAGATGAAATTTTACTACATATTTTCTCAATGTATGGAGTCCAGGTCAATCGTCTATCCAACGTAACTCCTAGAAATGCAATTTTTTCTTCCTGGTCTAATTGATTATCGTTTACAAACACGTTTATAGCCCTATCTTCATTTAAATTATGTTTGTTTTTGAATTGAAGGTATTGGCATTTTTTACTATTTATAGTTAATTTCAACTGGTTTAAAAATTGGACAATGGACTGCACACCTATATGGGCACTTATTTCTAAATTATCTAGAATGGAATTGCTGAAAATGAGTGATGTATCATCAGCAAATAAGAGGGCTCTACCACTAATTAATTCTTTAGGTAAACGGTTGACATATAACAAAAAAAGCAATGGACCTAGTATTGACCCCTGAGGCACTCCAGCTTGCACCTCTAATTTATTAGATTTATTCTTTACTATACTATTACCAACTACTGTAGTTAGTTCTACACATTGTTTTCTCCCAATAAGATATGATTCAAACCATTTCAGTTCAACCCCATTTACACCTACATTTTGCAGTATTTCCAATAAAGTTCTATGATTAACACAATCAAATGCCTTTGACAGATCTAAGAAGATTGCAGTAGCTTTATCACCTGAATCTATTATATCTATTAGTTTTTCAACTAGAGAAACTATGGCTGTTTTTGTTGATCTCCCTTTCTGGAAGCCATGCTGTTCATCACAGATAAAGTTAGCTTCTTGAAGGTGCAGAAGTAACCTATTTAGAACTACTCTTTCAAAAATTTTACTTATTACATTTAAAATACTAATGGGCCTATAGTTTTCTACCTTTTCTCTATCGCCACTTTTGAAGATTGGCAAGATCTTCCCCTCTTTTAAATTATCTGGAAAAACACCTTGTTCTAATGAATGATTGATCAGATGAATCAAAGGGTCTAACAATTGATCTTTACATTCTTTCAGAATTTTACTGGATACCCCATCCATTCCTACAGTTTTTTTATTATTTAAACTATCAATGATATTTGACAACTCGTCTTGGCATACTGGGTGGAATTTTAATTCGTTCTGAATCCCCTCAGTATTCCTCATGTTTGCATCACTAATACCTGTATTAAGAGATTTTTGAAGATCCTTAGCAACCAGTTGATAATATCTGTTAAAGAAATTACAAATGTCTACACTATCATCAATATATTTGTTATTTTCGTTAATTATTCTGGGGACACTAGTATAAGCATCTACATGAGCTACTTGCCTATTTTTGTTTATTACATCCCACACTGCTGTGTTAAAGTACACACTTTTATTCAAAATTTCAGCTGTTTTCTTACATTTCGCTCTTTTCACTTCTCTTGTATAATTTTTCTTTAGAGCTCTGTAATTATCTTCACTTAACATATTTCTAGATAGTTTGAATTCATCATATGCATCTTTAACCCTATTTCTTTCTGCAAGGATATCATCAGTTATCCACTCTTCAATCTTGTCTAATTTGTTCTTTACAGGGACTTTTTTAACTGGACAACTCATAGTAATATGAAACCTTAAAATATTAATGAAACTATCATATTTGTCATTTAAACTATTGCTATTGTAAACCCTACTCCAGTTTTCTTGTAGCAGATTCTGCTTCAAACAATCGATATTCCCCTGTTCACATTGTTGAATTTCTTTCATTACTCTACTCTTTTTAATCGATTTATGACCTTGCAACCCCACCTCTAAGATTTGATAGTCATGATCAGATAGTTCCGAGCCGCCTAATCTTGTTTTAGAGTAATCTATATTAGTAAGGATGTTATCAATTATTGTTTGTGATGTTCTTGTGACTCTGGTATATTCATGAACTTTTATTTCCAAGTTATTCATGCATATAATATCCTTTAAATCTTCTGTCATTTTATTCTGTGTTGCAAAGTCTGTATTGAAATCTCCCGCTACAATAACGTTTGTAAAACGAGTAGTAGTAATCTCTAAAAGCCTATTGAATAGTTCACAAAAATTGTTCCATTCCCCATTTGGTGACCTGTAAATACCTAACACCGCTACTTCGAAATTATTGTCGATTTTTACTCTCAAACCAGTAACTTCTAAATCCATTTCCACAGCAAATTTCTCTACATATTCTAAATTAAATGTTTGCATATTCTTAGCATTTTTAGTGAAGATAGCTACTCCCCCACTTCGATGAGATGTCCTGCAATACGACGTTTTCAATGAATAGTTTGGAATATTAAGTTGTGACAATTCATCTTCTTTTAAACCATGCTCTGTGAAAATAGCTATATCAGGAGCCTCTTCTTTAAAAAATACTTCGATTCTATCTATTTTGTTACGAATGTATTGAATATTCTGATGGAACACAGTGAGTAATCAATTAGACCAGGAAGAAAAAATTGCATTTCTAGGAGTTACGTTGGATAGACGATTGACCTGGACTCCATACATTGAGAAAATATGTAGTAAAATTTCATCTGGGGTATTTGTCCTGCGACAGCTCGCTAGATTGAATGACAAAAAGTTACTTTTTACAGCTTACCATGGGCTCTTACTGTCACATATTAGGTATGCTATCTTAGTATGGGGTAATTCATCAAAACAAAATCTTGATAAGGTGTTTAAGATCCAAAAGAAAGCGGTTAGGTGTATAGAAAGAGTAAATAGATTGGATTCATGTAGGCCGTTGTTCAAGAGACTTGGTCTCCTAACTGTACCCTGCTTATATGTGTATGACGCTACTTTATATGTAAAAACGAATGATATTAACCAAAATCTTGATGTACATGATTATAATACAAGAAGCCGAGGAGATTATCACTTGGTGAGTCACAATAGTAGCTTATTCAAACAAAAACCTAGTTATATTGGTAGGAAATTCTACAACAAGGTACCGCAGTTTTTGAAGAGTCTTGAAAATATAGAAATATTTAAAAAACAATTGAAGAAATATTTAGTTGATAAAGCTTTTTATAGTGTACAAGAGTTCCTTTCACATCAAAATTAAGCCTCACCTCAACAAATTGAAGTAATTATGGTATCTAGTGTATAATATTGTTGATCTGACTTGTCTTATACTCCTTAACTGGAGTCTCCAAGAGGTAATCTACAAAAAAACAAAAAAAAAAAAAAAAAACAAAAAAAAAAAACAGCAGCTAAAACAACAAAATCTTGCATCTCTTTTACAGTGGAAGTGGAATTTAGGTTCTCTGATACACTGGAATTCATTTCGAATGATGGAGGATATGAGTTCAAACACTGCTTGATTTTTTGCAGATTCAAATGCTCTGATACGATTTAGCATTTCAATAAGAGACATATCTGGGCTCTCTAGGATTCGTTGACGAATTTCAGTCGAGTTAAGCCCAGTAACTAATGCCTCTTTAATGTGTTCATCTCTATTTTCTACAGCGGAGTCTGCTTTAAAATTACATTCTAGGCTGATTGCTTTCAATTCTAGATAAAAGTTGTCAATCGATTCACCTAGTTTCTGCTTTTTTGTTGAGAGGAGATATCTTGTGAATATTTCACTTTTCTTTTTAACAAACGTTTCCTGTAGGTTAGTAATAGCATCTTCAAACGAATTACAATCTGCTATTATCTTGAAATTTTCGGCCGACAGTAGAGTTATGAGTATACTCAGCTTTACATCCTCAGAAAATTGATTGAGGCTGAGATATGAGTCTAATGTCCTTTTCCGATATCTCCATTCCGAAGTTGCAGTGGGAGAATCAGGATCGATGACTAGTTTCCCAGGTTTTAGTATTTTCCCAAGTTCTGCGCCGTGAGATGAAATATCAATGATATCATTGGTAATTGTGCCGCAGATGTTAGCAAATAAAAAATCACTTGAAACTTCACCAGATTGTAGTATTATGTCTCCTGATCACAATTATCAAGTTTTTAATTGTCGGTCTCAATTAAATAATTAATTATTCAATATTAAAAACTCACCTTTTGAACATAAATACGGCTCTGAAAAGCCTTTATAGAACCTTAAGCATAACATCATAGACGAACAGATAGTTAGAGCAATGGAGTGCCATCAAGGATTAGTGCCAATGGATTATATCAGTGCCATCTACATCAGAACATCAATGGAAACTGGAATGCAACTGCATAACCAAACCTTTCCTAACCTGGCTAGATGTGACTGAACCACCTCTGTAAATATTTAAAAGGTTTAAAGGTAAATATTTAAAGGTATTTCAAAGGTGGTTCAGTCACATATCAAGCCAGGTTAGGAAAGGTTTGGTTAAGCAGGTCCATTCCAGTTTCCATTCCACTTCGTTCCATTCACGCAGACTACGCTTCTGCGCATGCGCGAAATGTTCGCACATCCAAAAGCCTAAAACCACAGACAACTAAATCTGTTGTTCTGTAATCTGTGCTAAAACCCAGGCTGTGGCTAGCTGGATGCAGGTTATGTATAATTATGTGCGATGCATCAAGTGATGAGATTTTGGAACAAATTGAAAATGCCTTTATTATTGAGTAGATAAATTGCATGAGTGAATAATTAATAAATTAAAATGCAAATTATTGTGTTACAAAGATTCATGCATTCTAAACACTAAATTAAAGTTAATTGCTAAAGTTAGTCATTTTGGGGCTCTGTTCGAAAGGTAGGTTTTCAATATTGAATAATTAATTATTTAATTGAGACCGACACTTAAAAACTTGATAATTGTGATCAGGAGACATAATACTACAATCTGGTGAAGTTTCAAGTGATTTTTTATTTGCTAACATCTGCGGCACAATTACCATATCTTCTGAACGATTATTTTTTATTTTTGACATGACTTCTTTTTAGAGTTTTGTAAATAAATTGTAATAACTTGAGAGACCATAACGATGGCTTTATTAGACAAAACTGTACTAGACGACTAATCAATAAACTAACGATAGCAACGGATCAACAACTAAATTAATACAGCTGATGTAATAAGATCATCTATATAAATAAAATTAGAGTTTTGTCTGTACATTTATCAGAATTGTATATTTTTTGGTTATTTTTACGTTTTATACATTAAACTAGCTATTGTGCCCGTCCTTCGTACGGATTATGTTTAGAAATAAGACTAAATATGTTTTGGCTTTTTTGATAGCAACGATCATGAAGTTGTTAGCAGCTTAGTCGATACTGTTCAGACGATACAGTTTTTTGCGGTACGGTTTTTTTACTGTACGGCGTCAACTGTACTGTGATGTTCACACGGTCCGGCTTTGCTGCTTATTGCTGTGCTCTCCTCCTTCTTCCATTGCGCTTCCTTCTTCTTCTTCTTCAGTGGCCCTACAACCGAGGACGGGTCATGTCCTGCACTAGTAATTGTCGCCAACGGTCCCTATCCAGCGATCGTTTAAATGTCTGTTCCTTTACTAAATTCCTTGAGGGCCGTCCGTTCCTATCATTTTGTGCTTCCATAACAAATGTTTTTTTTTTATGGAGTGGGGGAGTTAGCCCCACATCCAACCCCCAACCTGGAGGACCAGGGAATTTTTTCAGGTTTCCTTCCTTAGCCTTTAACAAACCAATGCTGAACTACAAGGCAGCAGTCAATTTTCTATTGGGGTTTTCTTCCCCTAGCCTTTGGATTTCCATTGACCTCCATCTGCAAGGCAGCAGTTTCTATGCTGGTTTCGGTCCACCCCAGGTATTTCATTTCCCCGGTACCACCTATATCTAAAAGGCATCCCCCAATCCGCCACCTGGGGAGGCGCCTGATAGGAGACCAGCAACTCCCACCATTGCGCTTCCAGTTCAGTTTTATTTATTCCAGTCCAGGATTTTTTTTTATTTGTGTAAGATTTTTTTAAATAAGTTTCTTACTGAAGGTTTCTCTTAAATTTTGATCAAAGTACGCAAATTCTGGTTTCAATATTCTACACATTTTTCTCTCATTATTTTTATATTAATCTGAAGACTTGTTCCACAAGGCTGGTCTCTCATGTATTAGAGAAATTAAATTTTCACAATTAATATCTTCCACTTCTGGGCACTGGAATACACTAATAAGAAGATCAATGCTGAAGAATATCAATGAAGAAGATCAATGCTGACGATCTGAAGACTGCTTCCAGCGTAATAAGCGTATCGTTTGAACATATCCATTACAATACATGTGCCACCGGAATCACCGGATACGGATAGTTATTTTGCGGTACAGCTGATTTTAGTGATACAGTTTTCGAAGACAAAACCGAATGTAGAAATCGGCTAGAACAGCTTTTTTACTGGATCCAGTCGAAACAGTATTGTGTGAAATGTACATGCAAACGAAAGCACTGCAAAATAACTGATACAGCAAATTTACTGTACCGCACAAAAACTGTAACGTGTGAACGGGCCCTTAGTAAACAACTTAGAATGTCAGCAATTCAGTGACAGGTATCAGAGAGAATATTTTTTGAGAACAGCTGATTAATATATCATGATAAATTACGTGATTTGTTCTTATGTGGTAATAATAGTGCTACCTGGCGAATTCCCAAGAGCCTAGCACAAACCGCACCTTCCTAAAATGTTATTTTTTGTTTTGATAAATTTAAATTAGAAAATTTTGTTTTTTTTCCAACAAAGAAATAATTGATAAAACATAAGATGAGCTTTGATTCACCAGACATATGTTTCCTAAAAGACTGCAATGCTCCGACTACACAAGTCTGCAGACAGCGTAAATAACGCCGCGAAGGGCCCACCATTTATATTTGAGAACAGCTGATTGATATATCATGATAAATTACGTGATTTGTTCTTATTCTTATGTGGTAATAAAACTTGGAAGAAATGTATCCAAAATCGCACAATACTTGGTTTTTAAACGTTTATTATTCTGTTAAAAAAAAAGTTAATTTAGTTTTTTATAGCTAAAGACATTGTCAAAAAGGTTTTCAATACTGATAAATAACTTAAATCCCGATCGATGCTCTCGTTTTTCAGGAGAATGCCGCGTAAAATGTATCCAAAATCGCAAAACACTTGGTTTTTAAACGTTTATTACTCTGTTAAAAAAAAAGTTATCAAAACAAAAAATAACATTTTAGGAAGGTGCGGTTTGTGCTAGGCTCTTGGGAATTCGCCAGGTAGCACTATTATTACCACATAAGAACAAATCACGTAATTTATCATGATATATTAATCAGCTGTTCTCAAAAAATATTCTCTCTGATACCTGTCACTGAATTGCTGACATTCTAAGTTGTTTACTAAGGGCCCGTTCACACGTTACAGTTTTTGTGCGGTACAGTAAATTTGCTGTATCAGTTATTTTGCAGTGCTTTCGTTTGCATGTACATTTCATATTGTATGTTCACACAATACTGTTTCGACTGGATCCAGTAAAAAAGCTGTTCTAGCCGATTTCTACATTCGGTTTTGTCTTCGAAAACTGTATCACTAAAATCAGCTGTACCGCAAAATAACTATCCCTATCCGGTGGCACATGCATTGTACCTGTAATGGATATGTTCAAACGATATGCTTATTACGCTGGAAGCAGTCTTCAGATCATCAGCATTGATCTTCTTTAGCATTGATCTTATATTCTTATTAGTGAATTCCAGTGTCCAGAAGTGGAAGATATTAATTGTGAAAATTTAATTTCTCTAATATATGAGAGACCCGCCTTGTGGGACAAGACTTAAGATTAATATAAAAATAATGAGAGAAAAATGTGTAGAATATTGAAACCAGAATTTTTGTACTTTGATCAAAATTTAAGAGAAACCTTCAGTAAGAAACTTATTTAAAAAAATCTTACACAAATAAAAAAAAAATCCTGGACTGGAATAAATAAAACTGAACTGGAAGCGCAATGAAGGAGTTGCTGGTCTCCTATCGGGCGCCTCCCCAGGTGGCGGATTGGGGGATGCCTCCTAGATATAGGTGGTACCGGGGAAATGAAATACCCGGGGTGGACCAAAACCAGCATAGAAACTGCTGCCTTGCAGATGGAGGTCAATGGAAATCCAAAGGCTAGGGGAAGAAAACCCCAATAGAAAATTGACTGCTGCCTTGTAGTTCAGCATTGGTTTGTTAAAGGCTAAGGAAGGAAACCTGAAAAAATTCCCTGGTCCTCCAGGTTGGGGTTTGGATGTGGGGCTAACTCCCCCACTTCATAAAAAAAAAACATTTGTTATGGAAGCACAAAATGATAGGAACGGACGGCCCTCAAGGAATTTAGTAAAGGAACAGACATTTAAACGATCGCTGGATAGGGACCGTTGGCGACAATTACTAGTGCAGGCCATGACCCGTCCTGGGTTGTAGGGCCACTGAAGAAGAAGAAGAAGAAGAAGAAGAAGAAGAAGAAGAAGAAGAAGAAGAAGAAGAAGGAAGCGCAATGGAAGAAGGAGGAGAGCACAGCAATAAACAGCAAAGCCGGACCGTGTGAACATCACAGTACAGTTGACGCCATACAGTAAAAAAACCGTACCACAAAAAAACTGTATCGTCTGAACGGGGCCTAAGCTGCTAACAAATTCATGATTGTTGCTATCAAAAAAGCCGAAACATATTTAGTCTTATTTCTAAACATAATTCGTACGAAGGACGGGCACAATAGCTAGTCATATTCTATTTAACTTTCCATGTGAAATTTAACGACTTGCAGTCAAATCCAGAACAAGAAATCCAGGAATATTCTATTTTATCATCTCAACATGCTATTCAGTTGTAGCTAAAGACATGTGCTGAGAAATGTTACATTTTTTACAAAATTAACATTTTTGATCATTGGATCTGATAAGAACCATAATATATTGATTTGGATTGATTGAGCAAGCTACAAGCTTTAATTTTTAATGAACTCCAATTCACTGGCTGAATATTGATAAAAATGCTGAATATTTTTTGTTAACCAGGCCCATCATCTACCCATAACTATACTGTTCAAGCCAGCGAAGCAAGCTTACAGTAAAAAAAATTAAATTCCCTGGTTAACTGGAATATAATATAAAATTATCTAGAAGTGTTCTTAAAAATTATGGTTAAAGTATATTGATTACATTTAAATGGTGTTGGTTTGGATATTCAAATGAGATTCATTAGTACTTTATGAAATTTTAGTAATTTGTTTCAAATAAAGACATTTTGGGACTGTCCCAAAGTTACCCATAAATTGCGGAAAATATAGTTTTGAGGTTTACAACTAAAATTTTCGAAACAAGAAAGTTTAACAAGAATGTAAAAATTATATCAAGGATATACTGTTTGAAATACAAATCTGCAAGTCATGAGAAGAACAGAAAATTACAAGCAAGTCTAAAAATAAAAAACAAGGTTTTGTTAAAAGAAGGATATTTTTAAACAATCTAAAGCACAAGCTTCAAATTCTTGCCAACAGGTTGCAGCAGCTGACGACAAATATTTTGGTACCATACCAGTTAGGCTACAAACAAAACGTCATTGAGAACTCAAATGAGAAGAATCACATGCTGTTCCAAAGTTACCCTTGCTGTCCAAAGTTATCCCAGTTCACGGTAATAATTACAGTAATATTATTTTTCCATTATTATTTAAATGATAAAAAATAGAATATTATATCATGAAATGAAACTGTATATTTCGATCATTTTTGACAATTGAAAGAAATTAATGAAAATCAAACGCAAGAAAAATATGAAAATTGAAGAAGCAAAAATCATGGCAAATCGTATCAAACGTCTTGCAGACCGTTTTCAATTTAACTGAATCTTCTATCACAAACAAATAACCTTGCATTTTTTTTGAGGATGAAGCCCACATAGGTCTTAGACCTGTGCGTGGGTAATGAGTTGGATGATGATGATTGATGTGTTGGACCTACAGTTTTAGGTGGGTTCCGCACCACCGGGAAGTGATTTTTACAGCAGAGAACAGTGTCTTTTTTGCTGGCTAATCTAATCGGTCACCATTACAAACAGGTCCTACAAGAACGCAGCTTATCTCTATCTGTTTGAACAGATAGCTGCTACGGCTCGCGGCTATCACTTCCCTTCACTTCATTACATGAAGTATGTAACTTGCAGAGGTAACACAATTTTACAATATACAGTACCTACCTATATATATACCAATATATAGTACAGTAAAACACCTGGATAGGGAAACTGACTTTCACCGAAACATCGCCAGTAGAGGGACTTTTCTAAGAAAAATATAAAATGAAAATTATTACTGATATTGTGGACTACTTAAATCTCAGCAGCGCTAATTTTTACTGAAGCACCAAGGAGATGATTAGAAAACTTACAAGCAAATCTAAAAATTAAAAAAAACATGGTTTTGCTAAAATAAGAAATTTTTGAACAAACTTAAGCACAACCTTCAAGTTCTTGCCAACAGACAGGTGCATTACGTTCACATTTACGTAAATGTAAAGTACACTTCGCACCTCCAAGCATTATTTCTTGTTACCGTAATTAAAAGATTGTTGACAAGTTATTTATCATCATAAATGACTCAATAGTTTTATTCAAAAGCAAATTAGCCTATACAATGTGTGTTATATTTATCACCTCTACAACTATAATATTGTTTACATCAATAAACTGTTAAATATTTTGTGTGCTCTGTCGGCTACTCGGGTTCAAAAAAATATTCATTATCTATAGAGTCTTATTTCAAGTCATAGTAGTGACTGAACTTAAAGTTTGTGCAGAATCTACAATTTAATGAATCAACATAATTTTTTTGGTATAGTTGGATCCAGTAGCTGACTCGTAAATTCGTAGCATCTGCTCATATGTATATTGATAAAGTATAATAAAAACTTAAAAAACACCTCTAAGTGGAAATTATGACTCACGTTATTGCGTGACGGCCGTTTCACTCTGTTGTCAAGAGCATCATCAGACGACCCAAAGTACACTGTGGGTCGTCTGACGATGCTGTGGGTCGTCTGACGATGCTCTTGACAACAGAGTGAAACGGCCGTCACGCCATAACGTGAGTCATAATTTCCACTTAGAAGTGTTGCAGTACACTGTGGGTCGTCTGACGATGCTCTTGACAACAGAGTGAAACGGCTGTCACGCCATAACGTGAGTAATAATTTCCACTTAGAAGTGGTTTTTTTAAAGTTTTTATTATATTAGTGGAAATAAGATGGATCTTCAAAATCAAAATGATAAAGTATACGTATATATCCAGTAGCTGACTCGTAAATTCTTAGCATCTGCTCTTAGGTATATTTATTCCTCCCCAATATTAGACTAAACCACTACAAGAATCCATGATATTTCGTAATTAATATCTGATGACTTCTCTCGCCCCTGTTTAGTCAATAATCAATTGATAGGAAATAATGAGTCCCAAACTTCCATGCGTTTAGGATATGGCAATCCACCAATCATCTTCATGTCCTTATCAAAGTCCAAATATTTGAGATTGGTGTCTTTTAATGGGAGCCATTGAACAGATGAATTGGATGGTGTTGGATTCCTGCAACATAGAAAATATAATTATTTAACCTCCATATGGATTAACTTATATATTTGTTAATCTAATATCACTCCTACCTGCTCAATTTTATTTAAAAAAATAGAGGATATTTCGCTTGCATCATAATTGTGAAATAAGGGGAGCTCGTTCACCATGAACTTGGAACTTGATGTATTGTATATATTTATCAACTCTCTCATTATGATTCATAGAGCTGATAAAATTGAATCAATAATATAATATTAAGTTTATTTATTATCCAAAACTGCTCTCTTCACACATTTTAGAATAAATATGTTACATTATTGTCCAAAACATTGAGGTTAATGTTAATGCTGAAAATTTAGATTTACCAAAATACTCCACTCGAAAAATAATAAAGTGATTCCTTTCCACTTGAAGGCAACCAATTTGATAATTCACTCAAAACTAAACACTGAAAACAATAAATAGTAGTCTATAATATCAAATTTTGATAGAAACTTTCAAGCCGAAAAACACTACCTACTTAGTAATCACTTGTTATTACCATTTAATTTCTATTCTTAAGTTGGGCGTTCCTCACCTCAATATAAAAGTAATATTTAATAAAACCCTGGAAATTTAAATTCATGCTAGTTGGTGAGATCACTGAAGACTAATAATAGTATTGTTGTAAATTTAGTCTTTTGTAGATGCCAAGACTTTCAAACTTTTTCATAAACTACAGAAACGAAAACTCACTTTCACAATGATTATAATTTCGCTTTAAATTGAACATCAACTTTCTTTTAAACTTATCAGAAACTCATCATCAACTTTCTAAGGCCTTCTCTTGAGCATAAATTTTTCCACCCAAGTGCTTTCCACTATTTACAAAGTTTCTTGCTCTGGTCAAGTACTTTTTTCTATTTTCAACATGATCATTGCATACAGAAATATTATAAAGTCTTTCCCCTTTCCTTATTTCTATCAATTAAGTTCCATATTCATCATCCCCACAGCCGAAAATGAGATATCGTAAATCATAGTTAGGATTCCATTATCTGATCTACAAATTCTTAACTTTGCCACCATCTCTTTAAAATGTTGAATATCGCCAAAAAGTCTGTATCAGGCTCATAAGTTCATCATGCATTTAGAAAACGATTAGTGATATCTATGTGTAGACAACGATTTTTTAATTTAAATATTTTCATTTGATTAGCATCTATTGATGATTAATTAGATATTCAATCATTATAATAAATAATTCAATATTTTATTTTATACAAGTTTTTATATTTCTATGATGTTTGGGTACGTTATATAGGCCTACTGAGCTCCTAAAATGATACCATATAAACCTTCCACAATCAACTTATACCGGTACCTAAAACCTTCTCACTTCAATTTGTTTTAAAATATTAAATTACAGATACTTGCTGGGCATTCACGTTCCGATTTGCAGTACGACTAATAGTACTGCTAGTAGTACTGCTTGTTGGATAGTCGACTCCACTCACGCTCCTATACTTGCAATCATAGTTTTTTTTTTGTAGACTAGGGGCTTGTAGGGGCAAAAGCCCCTAAAAAACCAAAATACATAAATTTTTTATCAACCTTCAAATAAGCAATGATTTTCTAGCATTATAATATAGTTTACAACACAAACTGTATACAATATATTATATACAGTAGATACATTTACATTTAAATGGTGGTTTTTAGGGACAATAGCCTCTAAAACAGTAAACTTTTTTATTTTGAAAATAATAAGTATAAAAAACAATTAAAATTTGGTTTAATTCAAGTTTTATTTACATGAATAGAAATCACTACTTACTTATTGCATTTGATAATTAGTCAGAACCTCTTGATAAACTATGTTTTTTGTATATGAATTGTTTTCTGTATTGTTCTGTTCTCCTGTATTTGCCATATATACTCTGATTCCATCTGATGACCTTACTCTGCTAAATGCAACATATAACTGTCCGTGTGTAAAAACTGGTTTATCTAAGTAAACTCCAGCTTTCTGGAAGGTTTGGCCTTGTGCCTTATTGATAGTTATAGCAAAGGCAAGTCGTAAGGGAAATTGCAGTCTTGACATGTGGAAAGGCATGTTAGGATCTGTTGAAATAAGCTTTATTCTAGGCAAAAATATTATATTTCCCTTTCCAGATCCCGTAATAATTTCTAATTTTATGCATTTCTCAAACATGCTTAATACGATTAACCGCACGCCATTAACCAAACCTGACCCCTGCTGTAGTTTAAAAGTAAACAAACTGAATTCATAAAAAGTACAGCTGGCTGAGTACACAGATATACAACTATGACAACTCTGTGGCACAGCTGTTTTAATTTCAAAAGATGTAAACAAATTAAACCCCATGTTGTTTTAATGGGAAAAGTTTTATTCTGTTGCGAATTTATGGTGAAAAAATAAGAAAAATGAATAGTTTTCCCTCAAAATTCACGTCAAGACCTTTAAAATAAGACCCCTCCCATCCTTCTACGGCCATCCAGTCACTCACAATTTCTTTACAAAAATTTGACTTACGGAATTATATATTAAGATTACGTCTTGGAGACTCCAGTCAAAGAGTATAAGACAAGTCAGAGTCAGACAAGCCAAATTAATTAAAAGATAGATTTTTATCTTAGTCAGCTGTGAGCATCGCTCTCGAGCCAAAAAATGTAACCGAAGTTGCCCGAACTTGCCCGAAGGTCAAGCACTGACTGAGATAAGCTGGACGACTTTGATCCGACTCCCCCACACACGCTCCAACACCGTCGACATTCGGAAGTCGTCCCTCTAGTCGTCCATCTACAATTCCAACTATCCAACAAGCCCATTCACGTTCCGTTATCGGATCCAACCTTGGAGGTTGGACTGCAAGTCGTACGGTACTGCTAATCGGAACGTGAATGCCCAGCTCTAACAGATTGATAACAACATTCTGTAATTGTTCAGAATTTATCATATTCTTAGTATTGGATTCAAAACACCATAGCCTGCCAAATTAATTAAAAGATAGATTTTTATCTTAAAAGCTTCCACGTGATCTTGATTCACTTACGGCTTCAGTTGTTCTCTTGGATGACTAATTTTTACAGAGAATTCTTAAAGATGAGTGTTTCATCAGATGCATAAGTAATTGAATTATTCCATGAATAATTGAACCATATAAGACCCATTAGGCTACAAGAGTTACAATATTACAATCCTAATTGTAGATATTCATTGCTTGATAAATTTGAAATTATGGGGTAACTGTTCCTATTTCTTGATCATCCAATATCAATCAATACCGTACTGAAATTAGTGATGTATCATTAGGCCCTATCGATAATTTTGTATGCCATCTTTAATGTAGACCTCTTCTATCTTAATGAAAATCTCACATATAGGCTATGATTAATTGGGTCTTACAATATATAAAGGTTACAAGTTAGTTCGAAGTTACTGACAATTGAACAAACTGACAAATTGTCAGTAACTTCGAACTAACTTGTGAGATACGAGCCGATATGGCCAAGTTAAAAATGAATGCTGCTGTGCAGAAAGGTCTCCATGGTCTAGTGGTTAAGGCGCCCGACCGGCAATTGGGAGGTCCGTGGTTCGATTCTCGGTGGTGACTAATATTTTTGTACAGTAGCATTCATCGATTTCCATCAGCTATTAAATATTGTTGTCAATATCCGCCATTGCGGGGGTCTTCAGTGTAAACTGATAGCAATTAAAGGAATTCGAAATTAATAAATTCTATATAAAGGTTAGTTTGTATTACTTTTGTAATATGTCGTTACATTAAGTACTTATAAATGTCAGATACACGAGCTACAATCATCATTGTGTGTTAGATGAGATTTTTATTGTGAATTATACCCTGTATTGTAATGGACGGTGTGTATCATGTATACAAATAGTAAAACAAAAATAAAGATTGGAATATACAAGTAAATATACATTTTTTCACCAAAAACTTTTGTACCTTGCGCAATTTGATAAAATTTGTCATTTCTCACCCATTAGTTGCAAAGTTGCCCCAAAATGTTGTCAAACGTTTCACCATGAATGCTTCAGGATCAGTTTCATTGAATTTTGGAAAAATTTTCGATATATAGAATAGATAAATCAGTTCATCATGATGAGTTGGTCCTGAAAACATGAGAAATTATAACAGCATAAAAATAAATAAGACATAAAATGTACATAAAATTATTTAAAAAAATTGTAATTAAAATGCAACTGCAATGGTTCAATTGGGCAATGATAGCCGCGAGCTGTAGCAGGTAACTGTTCGGCCAGATAAGATGAGACGCGAGCTCCTGGGCCCTCTTTGTAAGGGTGACCAATTGGTTTGGCTAGCAATAAACACTGTTTTCTGCTGTAAAATCACTTCCCGGAGGTTCTGAACCCACCTAAAATTGTAGGTCCAACTCATCATCCAACTTATTACCCACGCATAGATCTCAAACATATTTATGAGGGCTTCATCTCGAAGAAAAAAATTGTTTTGTATCTTTTTTGAATTTAAAATTCCATTGTTTAATAATGTAGGGAAGTGATAGCCGCGAGCCGTAGCAGGTATCTGTTCAATCAGATAGAGATCGATAAGCTGCGTTCTCGTAGGTCCTGTTTGTAACGGTGACCGATTAAATTGGCGAGCAAAAAAGACACTGTTCTCTGCTGTAAAATCACTTTCCGGTGGTTCGGAACCCACCTAAAACTGTAGGTCCAACTCATCAATCACCATCATCCAACTCATTAGCCACGCACAGGTCTCAGACCTATGTGGGCTTCATCCTCAAAAATGTGTATTGATTATTTATAGATGGTTTAGTGGGCTTATTCGTAGTTGAAGACTCATGATTTATCACAGATACTATACAGATTGAAAATAATTGCTTATAGCCTACACAGAATAAGAACATCCAAAATACGTGTGATTACTTATAGGATTTGCTGAAATAACAAATGGGTTATTGGCTCTATGTGAGTAGAAGCAATTATTTTATATTCATAAACTATTCTTTCTTTTTCCAGAGGAGTTAAATTCTTCTTGAAGAGCACAGATTTGAGACAGCTGAAAATACTTTCCACTCACCCATTACTTTTCCTGTTCTTTCATCTTGTGCATGTCCAAATCGTCCCAAGTAGTTGAACATGTAGAAATAGACTGGAGCATTGTTGTATTTAGCCAACAGTTTGGCAGTTGTGTGCTCTCCATGAATAATAGTGGCATCAGCAAAGAGCTAGAGAACAAAGAAGTCAGTAAGATTATTTGATCTTATTGTTTTACAAAAAATGAATTCAAGTATCAGAAAAGATTGAATATATTTATTTATAAAAATTTAATTTCATGATCAAAAGTATACTTCGTGCTTGTTAGATCACTCTTTTCTAAAGATAAATCTATAAATATTTTCTTATTCCTTATAAGAGCAGTCATATTAGAATGGACCCAAATGCATGTTGTTGATGGAACTATTTTTTTTTCAAACTTAAACATCAGTTGAAAGTTTCTTCCATGAACAACATAATATTCCATCGTACAACTTTTGTATTTTCTCATACGTCTGCACTTGGGGTAATGGTGGACAAAACTTTATACCGTACTGTATTTTAATATTATGGTAAAAATTGTATCCTTGGACCAAAGCTTGATGAACTTGAAGTAAATTATTCCAAGGTTTGTCATTGATGAATAATATTATTTAGATAATAATTAGTTAGCAATAATAATTAATTTGAATAAATATAAATATTTTTTGCATTGTTATTCACAAGTATATTTATTGGTTTGTATTTTATTTTTCTGTATTCTACTTATCTTTTGCGTTTTTTTTCGAGTTTCAACATTGACTGTTGCTTTGAAAACAATTTTTCGACTCCATTGTCGGAAATTTTTCAGAGCCAATGTTTACCAAATCCAAGCGATATTGTATTCAAATTTGAAAACTAAATTTCCACGGCAACAAAGGAAGTTGAATCTAATCCTTCTCTATAACAATGTATACATATAAGAAAAATGCTCAATGAACCTTAGAATGAAAGTCATCACTATAGGCTATGAGCTATTTGGAGAATAGTTGCCTACTTTCTAGCAGTTTTCATACAGGATTTTCCTCGTTTGGCCCGTCATCGCGTAGGAGGAAAATAAATTTCGCGTTTCTCAATTCATTTTTTCCTTTCTATTCACCGCCCCTTAAAATTTGCCACTCAAATGTTCAATAAGCTCCTCGCCTAGTGATCCATTAGAATAATTTACTTG
The DNA here is from genome assembly GCA_948455865.1 of Conomelus anceps. NCBI lineage: Eukaryota > Metazoa > Arthropoda > Insecta > Hemiptera > Delphacidae > Conomelus > Conomelus anceps. Next base: position 31,020,622 of record OX418216.1, read on the forward strand.
GGAAATGATTTCCCAATAAATTCCCAATTATTGGAAATGACAATGCTCAATTACTATTCGTTCATACTCACATCTCCTATTCCATCTATTGTGTTGTTGTTAATAGTTCCATTAGTCAGATAAAACTTTTTAAACTCGTCTGTTATTTTCCTTTTTTCTTCTTCTGGTTTATCGTCATACAGAAAAATGACAGGAGCAATTTTATAAAAGTTGTCATTCAAAAACTTCAGCTCATCTTCAGATGCTTTGTCTGGAATTCGAAAATGATATAAATATTTGTTGATAAAAGAATGAATTATGTCTTATCAAAGATTCTAGAGGGCTGTAATGTTTTCCATTACGAAATAATACTTTATGAACAATCTCATATCAAAACTGACACTGTGTTTCTATTTTAATTTGGATTCTACTCACTGGAAGAATACATTTCACTTCTGAGGAGAACATTCATAAGCAGGCAGATTGCAGGCTGATGAAGTTTCTCCTCAGAAGTGAAATTGATTTCTCCTGTTTAAGTGAGTAAATCATAGTTCAAATAAAAATACAGTGGCAATTTTGATATTGGATTATTCTAGAGGGAATGAACATTTTGTATAAATTCATACTAATAAATCTTATAAATTCTTGCTAATTTCTCTATGAGGGTTTAAATCATTGCACAATACCAAGAACCTTACATTTTTTTTAAATAAATTGCAGTTTTGTCCCGATCATAATAGTTTGGATAAATTCATCTAGGGTATAGTCTAATAAATATATTATGTAGGCTCAATATTTTTTTCTTCAAATGATAATAAGCCTGGGAGACACTTACAGGCTGTTCTACCTCGCCGTTTGAGATTATTATTATTGTTACTATTATTATTATCATTATTCATAATATATTATTATTATATTAATCTCTTAAAATTTGAGGCAATCTAATAAAATGTGCTGAAACGTGTTAAAGGCTGTATGACATTTTATGCAATGTCTAAAAATGAATCACATCATACGGAATAAGTAAATGTGTGAAATTTAATTCCTACTATTGTGAATTCTAAAAGCCTATAGTATCCAGTATAAATTTATATATATACAAATATTATTATAAAACTCACCACCATGAATTCAATCAACGAAATAAGAGAATCAAATAAGTAAGTCAATCATATTTCAATAAATTTCAATCAGGGTTTAATGTAGTTAGCGTAAATCACAGCCGTATCACACTTACACATCCATCCAGCCCATCCTTTGAACTCATCTTTCACGATACCAGTTACCACAGGCACGTGGTTGTATTGTTTCGTTTTGATCAATTCGACTGGATCATCCAATAGGAAACGTTCCCCAGATGTGTTATGATTCTCAACTACAGGCCCAAAAACGACGATTGGCAAGTTATAATAACTCTGAAACACGAATGAAGCTATACATACTGTACATTGAAGAGCCAATAAATTGTTCATAATAATAAGATTAAAGTTGTAGATTGAATTCAATATTCAGCATCTATCACAAATTTCTCAAGAATAAAGGCTACATTTTAAGCGTATTTTTTTCTTATTATTGTGCACTTACTTTCAGGCTCGGTATGGTACTATAAAGAAGGACTACACTCAATGACAATAATGAGATACTGTTTCTCATTACTCTCTACGTAAACCAAAATTAAATTCCTTGCTGAAAACTCCTATTATTGTGTCTAAGCAGTCGACTAAATTTGATCTGTGATTGAAAGAAAACAATTTCTAATTAGCATGGATGAAGCAAAGAATAGTTTTATAGAGACTCTGTTTTTTTTAGAGACTGTTTCAAAAGTTTTTGTGTGAATATTTCAAACCCATTCTTTGACTACCAGTTATTACATCTTCCATTGATCGTTTGAGGAGATTCTAAAATTTCTTGAACAATTATATAATACTGTTGATATTCAATAAACTCAAGTGTTTTTCAGGAATCAATATTTTCTGACGGATAAATATTATTTTTAACAAAAACTGTGGATTAGATTCAATTTGAATTAGAATGGTTAGAAATAATAGACTTTTAGCTAGTCACGTTATAGCTCCTTATCAAAATTGAAAGAAAATTTTTTTATACTGGAGTCCCAATTAACCGGAGTAATGATGGGGTAATGATGATCCCAGAAACAAATACCCCGTTAGGCTATATTTATCAAAAACGTCATACCGATACCGGACATATTAAACTGTGATTATGATTGTAGCTGTAGCAAACATGATTCTACAATAATTTTGCTATGACAAAATCCTCTTATTTAATAAAATTTGAACTGCGTTTAAAATCGTGGTCTGTCAATGTATTCCTGTCTTTTTCTTAGAAAAAAAAAACATTTTCTGATTTCCAGTTTCAGAAATCGCTTGTAAATATCCCAAAGGTTTAAAAGCCAATCCCTGATTAATCAAAATTTGCCTATTTATCTCACCCTCATAGCCATGTACTGATTGGTTATGTTGCTTGCTGGGATGCTTCTTAGACAATCAACCATTTCCTTGCTCGTAGTTAGTGAGCAATTGAAAAGTCCAGCTAGCTTTTTTGTGAACTGCAATGGATCTTTGGAAATTAGTCCTCTTTGAGTTACTCCACAGCTCATTGCTACAACTCTATGGAACAGACCTGAAAGAAGAGTAACTTATTAATAAATTGATATCTCTACCAGAAAATACTAGGCTAGTAAAATCAAGTATTTTTTAATAAAAACTTGAAAAACACTGTTATATTTATCACCTCTATACAACTATAATATTGTTTACATCAATAAACTGTTGAATATTTTGTGCGCTCTGTCGGCTACTCGGGTTCAAAAAAATATTCATTACCCATAGAGTCTTATTTCAAGTCATAGTAGTGACTGAAATTAAAGTTTGTGCAGAATCTACAATTCAATGAATCAACATAATTTTTTTGGTATAGTTGGATCCAGTATAGCTGACTCGTAAATTCGTAGCATCTGCTCATATGTATATTGATAAAGTATAATAATAACTTAAAAAACACTTCTAAGTGGAAATTATGACTCACGTTATGGCGTGACGGCCGTTTCACTCTGTTGTCAAGAGCATCGTCAGACGACCCAAAGTACACTCTGGGTCGTCTGACGATGATCTTGACAACAGAGTTAAACGGCCGTCACGCCATAACTTAAGTTAATTTCCACTTAAAAGTGTTAAGTTTTTATTACATAGTGGAAACAAGATGGATCTTCAACATCACAAGTATTTTTTCTTTGAAAAACAATCAATTACGGATCAAATGCTTTCATTCTCATTGAATGCATTTTTATAGATAATGTACGATGCATCTGAATGAGTGTTTATGTAAAAACGAGTGATATAGGACAAAATATTGATGTACATAAATATAAAATTTGAAGTCTCTATGTTAAATAACTTAAGTTAAATTCCAGAATTATTCCAGGAGATGCAAAAACATTTATTTTCTAAAAATCATTTTTTGTTTGTTTTATGATTTTTGTTCTCATAAATGTCATTCCAAAATGTAATTAGTTTCTCCTAATTAGTTCAATGAGTTGTTCCCTTTCACCCCTTTAAACTTTTTGATGACTTATTCCCACTCACCCCGAGGTCGTCTATTTATAATAGACAAAACCAAGTAGGCTAGTCGGTTTTCATTTAGTGTCACAACAGCATCAGGTTTTCAAAAAATCGTATTATTTATTAACTTTTAATTTTGTAAATTTAACGACTTGCAGTCAGTTTTAAATTGTGAATATATAATAATTGTACTAACACTTCGATTTTTGGACTTCTCAAAATACTGCATGAAACTTCTGTTTCTTGAAAATGCTAAAGATTTTTTGGTGTACTACTAAACTTTCTTTTTACCTTTCGACATGGGGGAAAGCATGTGATAGTAAGTGCTGGCAGAACCAGCGCTGTAACCAACTATAGTGACACTGTCAGGATCTCCTCCGAATTTGGAGATGTGACTCTTAACCCAGCGTAGAGCGGCTACCTGATCCTTGAGTCCGTAGTTTCCTTCCGCTTCCTGATCACCAGTGCTGAGGAAACCTGAGTAAAAACATCAAAACTTATAATCTTATTCACCCATTTAAAACTGAGAGATCGTTGGAAATATAAAAAAAATTAGAAACATGACACTACACATTGTATTGATTCATAGTGAGCCGTTATAGTATTTTAAAGTTCCGCTAGTGAAGAAGAATTTAGTTTGATTGCTAAATTTTTTCTTCCAGTTTGATCTTAACTTAGCTTGACTCTCAGACAATACACCTTGTATTGATTCATAGTGAGCTTTATTATGTGATTCGTAAGTTCTTGTGGAGAAGAAGAATCCAGCTTTGATTTCTAAATTTTGTCCTTCAATTTGATCTTCAATTTTAAAGATTAAATTTTAGTTATTTGGGTGTTGAACTGAATAATGAGAACAAGATGAGTTTCAGCATAAAATAAAGATTAATGTCCGGAAACAGAGCGTACTTCGGTAACTTGAAACTTCTAAAAAGCAGGCTCATTTGTAATATAAACATATAAGAGCCTAATACATATGGCGCTGAATCTTGGAAATTAACGAAAGGCAAGAATAATCTTGGTGTACCGTTATTTAAAAGAAAAATTCTTAAAAAGATTTATGGTCCTATTAAATAGGGAGAAGAATGGAAAAGGACAAAATCAGAGCTGGAATCATCGATACACGGCCGTAATATTGTACGTTTTATAAAGGCACAGATACTTAGGTGGTTTGGGCATATCTGCAGAACGAGTGAAACCAGAATGCCCAAAATAATCTGCAAAGTGTGTAGCTTTAATCAAGAAGGAAGAAAGGCAGACCAAGAATAAAATGAAATCAGAGAGGATCTCTTGAAAGTATAATATAGAGAATGGAGAGGGATGAATGGTGATAGAAATGCTTGGAGGAGGCCAAAGCCCATATTGGGCTGTAGAGTAAAAAATAATAATTTTTGATCTTCACTTAGCCTGATTTTCTTCAGACAAATGCAGATGAAGTAAAAGTCTGTGATGCTTTCCATGACGAAATACTTTATGAACAATCTAATATCAAAACTGACACTGTATTTCTATTTAATTTATGGTTTTTACTCACTTTTACTGAAGATGGGATGGATTTCACTTATAAAGAGAAGCTTCAGGCTGATGAAGCTTCTCTTTAGAAATTAAATGCATCCCTCCAGTATCTCCAGTAAAAGTGAGTAAAAATCATGATTAAATAGAAATACAGTGTCAGTTTTGATATTAGAAGTAGAACTTCACCTGAAGTCTTTAAAGGTTAGGTTTTTTTTTAGAAAAAGTATGGCATTATTTGCCCTTGAAAGTAGTGGAGTTTTCACCCGATGAGTGATGAAAAAGAGTTATGGTTTATCACAAGACTTTAAAGATCTATTAGTGAATTTGTAGATTTATGGCTCAAAATTAGTGGAACTTGGATAATAATAAATCACAAAATAAGTTTAATGCTTGGTGATGTTGAAGATCCATCTTGTTTCCACTAATATCTAGTGAGTTAATTTCCATTCAAAAGTTGTTTTATTAAGTTTATATTTAATGCTTGGTATTCTGAAAAATACTCATAAATTATTATTCTTATGATAGTTCATCAAAATGTTCTACTTATGGAATTTAGCCTATTTTGCTCCCTATTTCTTCAGTAAAATGTATGGTGGTATTTGAATATACACTATGAACATAAATAATCATGTTAGCTCTATTATTTGTATTCTATTGAATGAAGAAATATGTCAGAATATGAGAAGATTGAAAAAAAAGTCGTTTGAGCTTCAGCCATTTTTCTTTTCTTTCTTACTGAGTATATTATACGTTGTATAATGATTGCTTACAGAGAGATGTATAATGTAAATATCATATATAAATAATCAAATGCAAGTGTGATGAATGGCTGAATATTTCATTTTTCATGTAATAGTCAATCATATTATTTTGTTTGCTAATTCTGACTATTTCAACTAGAGCCATTTCAATTCTGCTATAACTTGCCGTATCATAGGATAGCGAAATAGGCATGAAATATATATGTATTCCTGGATAAATCTTAGGAATGGTCGCTTTTTAAGAGACTTGGTTGAAACGTAGTCGACAGCTTGAGAAGCTTTATTTTGGAAAATGAAAAATGAGGTGCCATTCAATTGAATCAATAAGTGCAATCAACAAAGCTGAACAAAAAATTCGATCTGCTACTTTCTTCAAATACATTACATGGCTTGTCAAAATAAACTTCAAACTAGACAGCGACAATGCATTAATTATTTCAACTGCCCAGCCCAAAGACGAGATGCTTCATCAATACTGTAGGCCTAATTCCAAACATTAAGATATTGGGCCTACTATTTTAAATATACTTTGACATGGTAATCAACCAGTTTTTTTAAATGTATTTCCTTACTATAATAGACATTATGTACACTTTGAAATGTATTTCCGTATTAATAGAACAGGCCTAACAAGTGCCCGTTCGCTTATAAGAAGTCGTATATTCTATTATTCTAATTATTATTCAGCATAACAACTATTCAGTTACTAACTATTCACGTCAACTAGTTGAGAAGGCCTTCTCAATGTTTCGTCTATGCATTACATTGCTTTTGAAAAAAATATTACGGATTCATTTGGATATTATGAGTAGGCTTATTCTCTTAATCAACTCAACTGTTAGCTAATCCTAAACACTTCAACAAAGAGTTTTGAAATTTCAGTGAGATTTTGTTATTATGAATTATTGTTTCTGATCGAGGGTCAGAATTAATTATTAATTATTGAGCACCTATGTTTCAAAACTTGTATGAAATGGGAAATTCAAATCTCACTCACCTAAAGCATCCAATCTGTAATTGATTGAAACAAGAACAACATCTTCATTCATCAAGTAATCTGGTCCACCCCAATAACTTGCTCCAGTCATAGAAAAAAATCCACCAGGATGAAAATAAACTATGACAGGATATTTTCCGTCAACCTGCAACAAAAAATCAAATTTTCATGATAGAGGCTATTGAAATGTTTCTCCAAATTTCATTTAGTAACTGCTGCAGCCTCATAACTCCTTCTGTTCGAAAAATCTCTTTACTGATGTTGTGAGAAAGCACTTTGGATGAAATTAGAACCAAAATGGCTAGAAGAAATTATTTGTTTCACCCTCAATTGGGGAAGTGATAGCTGAGTGCCGTAGCAGGTATCTGTTCAATCAGAGATAAGCTGCGAAACTCCTGGGCGCTCTTTGTAAGGGTGACTGATTGGATTGGTCAGCAAAAAAGACTGTTCTCTGCTGTAAAATCACTTCCCGGTGGTTCGGAACCCACCTAAAACTGTAGGTCCAACTCATCAATCACAATCATCCAATTCATTACCCACGCACAGGTCTCAGACCTATGTCGGCTTCATACTCCGAAAAAAACAATACAAGTTGAATTTTATTAATAATTTGCTCGTAACCTTCATTATTTGGTGTCCCATGCAGGTTTACAGGGGCACCTGAAACATCGAATTCATTCAACAGTTGTGCATTGTGTAAAATTTGACGCTTAAATTTGATTTTGTTCATATTTATATTTTTTGACTTCAAATAGTAGGCCTAATCAACTATCAACACTTTATTGTTTCGTGAATTAAATATTCTGTTTCATACTGTTGATGTTGATTTTGTAAATAAATAGATTCTTAATCTTTTCTGATTAACAGAGAATTCTGTATGAATAGCTTTAAAGTGAACAGAAAAATGTTTAAATCTATCTCTAGTCCATGTAGTAAAATATATATTATAGTATTATTTTTTTACCTATAAGTTATGTATATTATTATCACACATTATCTCTCTCGTGATTATCATAATAATTTTAATAATTATTTTTGTAACATTTATTGCATTTGAAAATAAGAAAGTATTATAACTTAGATAATTATTATTTTTTCAAGAGCTCATAGGCCTACTGCATTACTTGATAACAAGCATTGTCAGCAGTGTCTTCGAATATTATTCTCCAGTTTATAAGACATTTCAATTTTAACTCTATTGTGATTTTTCATTTTGTCTCATGTAGAAAAATTATTAATAATTTATTGTTGATAATAATATTGAGAAATGAATAATTTTGCTGTATATTTGAAATAAAATATTATTGCAATTCAAAATTGTCACCGTATAAGAATTACTGTAGACTAATGTTGTTTTATATCGGAATTCTAATACAAGTCAATGTTATTAATTATTGCTTCGCTTATATGATTTGATAATGTCCTGTATTAAACCCTTCATTGAAATTGAAAGGAGCACTCGTTATTATTTAGCTGATCTGAACTTAGTCGGAATATGTTTGTGTTGAGCTGGTATAGAACAAGCATTCTAGCTAGGGCATGATTAGTTTCAAAGTTAATCAAGTGTAACCTTGTGCTTCACAAGGTTTTAGAAGTTCACGAGTGAGTCTCAACATGTGAAGTTATAGTCCGTTTGTTATCCAATATAGCTTGGCAAGCAGAACTGGAATTTCATGATGTGAATTGGCCAACTTTTGCAATTCAAATCATTTTATAATTTCAAGGATTTTGGTGTAACTCACTGTTTCTGGATGCCTTCATTAAAAAAAACAGCAAACCAATACGCCTACCTTATTTCCTTTTTTTGCAAGTTCAATTCTAAAAATTTAAGTCCACGTTAATTTGAGCTTGTAACTTAATATCCACTACGCTTATGAAATAATAGAAGCCTCAACACATAGTTTTTACAATGGGGTTTATACGATAATTTTGATAGAAAATATTCTGTATTAATTATTAGTTATTATAAAAGGATTTTGTAATCATATTTTGATTAATAAATCTTGATTTGATTTTGATTCATTAGCTAGCCCCGACTAGTCAACAAACAAGCTAGAGTCAACTTACAAGCTAAGGATTGGAATTGGAAATATTAAAGTATTTAAAAACAATTCAGTGAATATTCAATTGATAAAGCTTTTTGTAAAGTGTACCGTACAAGGTTTTTTTAGATCAAAATTGAGCATCACCTCTACTAATTTAAATTGTAATTGTGGTAACTGGTGTAAAAGATTGTTAATATTGCATATAACTATAGAAGTTATAACATATAACTATATAATATGACTTATACTCCATAACCGGAGTCTCCAAGATGTAATCTTAAAAAAACTTGAATAAATGAAAACTGCCTTAATATAAGATAGCATACGACCTTATCGGCCTTAGAAATGCATATCATCACTAATAAAAATACTGGTATGAACGAAATAATGTCTTTAATGCTTTAATATTGGTAGCACTCAAGTCTCCATTCAGAACGAGGTTTTGCTTACAAATTCTATTAGCACTGGCAATATACAAAAGAAATCAGAATTTTGTAACTATCCTGAATTCAAAAGTAGAGCACTTTCTCATTTTATTCAATATGTTTTGCTTTATCGAGAGTGAACCGGAAAAATCAATTAATTTTGTGGAATGGATTTCAGTATGAATTCAATTAGCATCTAGAAGTTATAATGATAGAATTATTTATATTTTTCATATACTTCAATTAATAATTATTACTATCGTTCATTACTATCTTATTGAATTAATAATGAAAAATCAATACTGTGAAACAAGATATATCTTTAAGCACATACGTTTTTCGTGTAAACATTCAAGTAAAGACAATCCTCGTTGTTTGGTCCCACTGCTTCTCCACCAATTTGTGGACAGACTGGACCGTCTGTGGTAGCATCTCTAACACCTCTCCATTGCTTAATTGGAACTGGCGCCTGAAAATAATCAAATTGATAGATTATTCAGCAATAGTTTAACAAGAACTTCAGCAAGAACTTATAAAACTCTATCAGGATATCTTTCTTCAAATGGTAAATATTGGCAATATTTTATCAAGAACTTGAGCAAGAACTAATAATATTTTATCAGAATATTTGAACTGGCACCTGAAAATAATCAAATTGATAGATTATTCAGCAATAGTTTAACAAGAACTTCAGCAAGAACTTATAAAACTCTATCAGGATATCTCTCTTCAAATGGTAAATACTGGCAATATTTTATCAAGTACTTGAGCAAGAACTAATAATATTTTATCAGAATATTTGAACTGGCACCTGAAAATAATCAAATCGATAGATTATTCAGCAATATTTCAATGAGTTCTTTAATAAGAACTTATAACACTCTATTGGGATATCCTTCTTAAAAAATGTTAAAATTATATTTTTTCAAATGATAAATATATTGATATTAAAGTAAAAGTATTGCTTTCTCAATCTAAACAAAAAAGAATGTTTGTCTCAAATTTTGTCAAGGAAATACTGAAATGCGGAGTTGCATTTGATGCATTATTTTACTCAGCTAAGCCAAAATGTGAAATTTAATTGAAGAAGTTAACGAATATGAAGTCAAATAAAAAGAGCCTCGAGTAAGACCTGATGTTTGTGTACTCCGAATGTATCAGTTTGATTGTTCTATGGAATTTCAATTTGAGTTTAGTTGGAGACTATGTTTTGTAACATACCGTATATCTGTTGCTGATGAGATTTTTCATTTTTAAACCCCCAACATTCTTCTATTTTGAATTCAATTCAATTCAATAATTATTTATTGTCACAGCAAGCGCACACAAATTTATACAAGTTCAGTACCAGTATGTTAGCATATATTTATTCCGATTGTTCTACATAACAAAATGTGGATGTCATCAGCAATCATAACTTAGAGTACCTACAAGTAATTATCATGACTAACACAATTATCAATTACGGCTCTCATCTCTCATCATACAAAATAACCTGCACAAAACATTAGTAATATTTGATAATTTATAAAAAATTCATAACTCAACAAACATTAACAACCTTCAGTGACAACACAATACAATTATACAAATAACCCGCCTAACACTGTAGCCTATATTATCAAAAAGCGCCGACAGCAACAACAAAGGGATAGTCCCACATGAGTCATAGACTTAGTGGGACGAGTACCATTCTATTAAATTAATTCGTTATTCTAATTCTAGTTCTAGTTTTGAAGGTTGCCTTCAAGAAAAAATTGATCAATTATAAGCATCAATCATATTGTGTATAATATTGAATTAGCTATTGGGAATAGACATATTATTTGTTAAATCTCCATCACTTTTATAGAATCTCAATTCATTTTTTAAGGCTAGCCTAAAACGTTCACTGGTATTATTTATGTTACCTTAAATCGTAACTTTCCAATTGGAGGCTCAGCGTAGGGAATTCCTTTGAAAGCATAAAACGTCTCATTGGTCCAAGTTTCATTTTGACTGCCCTTCAGCTGACCTAAACGAGTGTTGACTATCAAGTTTGAGTTAGTTTTTTGAGAATGGGTGAGACAATCACTAATTAGAAACGTTTCAATAACTCCGAATACTAGCAGATAAGCATTAAAAGGAAACATCATGAACAATACTGGCTCGATTTGAAGTTGGCAAGAGAATTTATAGCTGTTATGACGTCATGAGCCGATAGTTGTCAGAGCTTCCAAGAACCATGTTTTCCTGTTGCTCTCATGATGACATGATAATAATCTAGCGCTTTACGATAGGATAAAGGTTTTATTACTTTTTCCTCTAACGATTTGTTGACACACAATAGGAGTATGGTAATGCATGCGCATTGATTGTGCAATACCAAAATTGTCTAACCTTATTGTGGATAAACAGAGCTTGCTATTATATATTTCCTATCATAATCTAGTAAAAGATCGCGTGCAACAATTGGATTATCATTAGAAATTATAAGAGTATGCATTTTACTTAAATTATCATCAACTCTATTACTTAGCGATATTTTTTTCTAAACACCCAAAATAATTTTAGGAAATGCAAGGAAGAAAAGAACATTGTATATCATTGGACCATTGTATATCATTGTAAAGGACATTGTATATCGATCTGCGCTGCCCATTCTATCAACAGTTATTCCGGTTACATTGATACCAGGCACTTTTTATTTATTGTCCTCCTCTTCACTCCATCTTCATAACTCTTAAATGGTCATCCTGAATGTTCTAGACTCGAGACAACATTATCTGTGTAAATAGTAACATCGAAAAGCCTATGGAGATTTCAAGAATTTTCCAGAATGTTCCAAATTACGCTATCAGTTTCCAGAACTTCCTGGAATACTTTCAAACAGTAAATAAAGAGCAGAACTTGTAAACAGTAGTTCAGTTGTTATTTGCTCTTCAAAACGTTTGTATCTAGTGACAATTTGTGACAGTATAGACATTGTGATAGACAATTGCTCGTGATAAGTTTAAGTGGTAAGTTCATTGACAGTTGTGGAGATCCTTTTTGTGGCACAATACTCAGTGCTATTGTTGTGATTATCAAACACTGTGACAGGCACTGAGCTTCAAAAGTGTTCAGTTATTCATTCATTGATTTATTGACCGGTCTATTGATAGTTAGTTATTAGTTTTTCTTGTGTGACATGACTTATTTGTGTGTTGTAAGTAATTTGCGTGAATAAAGTTTGAGTGTTAATTTCAAGTGTGGCATCATTATTTTAGTGATAGAACCCATAACAATAATCTCACTAGTATAATCTTTAGCATAATAATCTTACTAAATAATATTTTTTAGTATCTCAACCTTATTCAAAGGTTCATACAAATTTGACAATGTATTTGGATCAATATACTGCTGATGCACGTTCTGCACTTCTGAAGAAACTCAGCACACTGATTTAATACACTGTATTGAACAAGCAAGGAGCCGTTTAGGTCGGAATATAATTTTATTTGTAGTGGCGAAGGTGATATTGTGGAAGGTATCCATAATGAATAATAAGACGATATTGTCACAATCACATTTATTAAAACTTTGAAATACTAGTTTCGGATTATCACCATTTCGGATTCACCATTATCAATCTCAAACAAACTAAAACTCTATAATATAATTCAAATAATTTTGAATACAATTCAAAATAATTGTCGATCAAGAGTGGGCTGGTGGGCTGATCGATTTATTTATGATCACATCATAAGCAGAGATGCGTGATGTAAGCAACATAATATAATATCCTTTACATTCACAAGGCAGCGTGCTTCAAAAGTAAAGCAGGGCAGCATCACCTGTATCTTGAAGATTATCCTAGTGTATGTATGTGTAGGCCTTTATACGAGATACATTTTCGTAAATATTGTACTGTATTAAAGAGTTATTACATGTGTTTTCATGTACTTGGTGCAGTTGGTATTGTCAACCTCGTCTCACCTTAACTATTGTGCCGAAGGCATGAGATGATAGCAAGTTTTAGATTTAACTCAAGTTATGAATCTAATGCGCCGTGTTCATGCTAAGGTTAAAAAAGGCGTGGTGGAACTGTCCGATAAAATTATTACTTCGAGAACTCATCAAGTACGGTACTTTAGTGTGGCCATTTCCAGATTTTCTCGGTGATATAGGATTATATTGAACTGGAAAAAATCGATAAGATTGGTGTGGCTATCATCAATTTTTTTTCGGTTTCATAGCATGATACTGAAATTGAATAATCTATACAATTCGTTTTTCAGGCCAAAAGGAAAGAATGAAAAATGAACAGCCAGTGAGGTATTATCGAGCGGTTAGTTTGAAAAACTTTTGTTGGCCTAATTACTACAAAAACGATGTAGGCCTTAATTACTACAATCGTCGGGGAAATCCCCACTGTTCAATGGTGAAGGGTTTTGATGGAATTCTTTGGCTATGATTGGGAGGATTGGGTCGAAGAACTGTAGGTCTTTTATTACTGAGAACAAGAATGGTATTTTGTTGGACTTTTGCAGGTTACGAATTTAACCAAACTCTACGCCCGATAAGCTAAGTACTGCAATCATTATTATGGATTGGGAAAATGTAGAAGATTATTTTAAAATAACCTGGAAACATGGAGTTTTCGCTGTCTTTTTAAATTTGCTAGATGCCGCACAGTTTTATTAGATTCCAATAATTTATTTATGATTGTTCAATGCGTCTGTAAATTTCGAATTTAACCTAATTATATCAAAGATTTATCAACCACTAGCTGGCCCGACGCGCGTTGCTGCGTTCTCATAAAAATTTCTTGATTTTATTATTTGTCACCTCCCACTGAGGTTACATTTCAAATTTCAACCTTCTAGGACTATTAGGGAAGAAGTTAGTCCTAGGGCTTTTCCAGCTGATCCTTCGTTGTTATCTTACACAGTAAGACCTTACTCACCACCTCTCAATGAACATTTCAAATTTAAACCTTCCATGACTATTAGGGTAGAAGCTAGGTTTTTTATTTTGTTATTCGCCACCTCCTACTGAGAATACATTTCGAATTTCTAGCTGCATTGGTTAACAGATGTCATCAACCCGGCATAATTACATTTCATCATACCCAGTCATATGTTTCCTACATAGGCTACAGCAAGGCTCCGACTGCACGGTATCCTACATGCAAAGTTTTTGCGTTCCAGACAGCCTAAATAAGGCCGCTAAGGGGCCTGTCATATGATTAAAAACTGTTGACTTCTATCAAGCTGTTTGGCCGGCAAGTTCAGTAGGTTAGGTGAATGGATGATGATTTGCAAAACACACAAACAGCTTGTCCATCGAAACAGCATGTGCAGCAGATCGAAAAATTTCAAATTATTTTCCATATGATTAAAAGATCCCAGTAAGCTAGCTAGCCATGTACCCGTGTTTTGCATAGGCAAAACTTTAACCCCCTAAAAACACCCCTAAAATTACGAATTTTGAAAAATCCTTTCTTATTGCACGGTGAAATCCTATAAGGATTGTTCATACGAAATTTCAAGTTCATAGGCCTAGTAGTTTTGGCTCTGCGTTGATGAGTGAGTCAGGGTATCATCCTTTTAGAGATGAAAGACCAATTAATTATTATATTTCAAATGCCATCTGACGAAGTTTTTGAGTTGTTCATCCCTCAATCTTGGAAAATAGAGTATTATGTATGAAAATAATAATGATCCATACTATATTGCCTATTTTGATTTTTCAACAGCATGTAGGTTTCCATTCAAAATGAAAACATCATCTAAAATAAGTTGAATCTTTCCAAATAGATAGATTGGTATTATTTAAAAAAAAATAGATGATTATAAAAAATTAAATTTTCAGAAAAGGTTCAACTTTAGCTTGATTAAAGCAATTTGTAGAGGTACTTAAAACTTTGAAGTTTTTTTTTGTGCTGGGGCACTAATTTTGCTTTGTGTCATGATAATAGATATTTATCAGTTTTGTTTTTTTCTGGAAGATTTTTATCACATCAACATTGGATGTTGCATCGATCCATTTTTGATCGATGATGGATCATTGAATTCAGTTCATATCAATGCAGTCCACTTAGTTTATTGAAAAGAATTTCACTCGATTGATTGCTTGATGATTGATTGAATGAATGATTGATTGATGGGTCAAGAAAGTGAGTTACCCAGTTGAACTTCAATTTTTACAGCAAAGAAAATAAACGCAATTTGTACCTTATTGGTAAACTGACATAAATTCCAATTCATCTGCTGAGTAGAGTGAGAAACGAAGATGTTTTCGTATGTAGCCTACAGTATTATTATATGATTGAGAATCTATAAATACTGTTGAACGTTTCTTCATATTTCCTTATCAGGCGCAATTCACCGTGACATAGATACGTTCTTCCGAGCACGTTCCGCTCATCTGTGACAGTCCACTAATACTCTACGCTCTTCAGGAAAAGTTTCGTAATATTATTGGATATCTGAATATTACAGGCAATCCCCCCCAACACCAATTATTGTCTCTGGCCCCAAGTCAACAAAAGCTCTCTGGAACTTGAAGTGGAATCAAGAAGAAACTTGTTACGCAGAAAGCCTTAAACCTCTTTGCAAGATACGCCTCCCGGGAGTTCATTTCATTAGGGAAAAGTTTTCTTCCCTTCAAATGCACGGGCGAAAAACATCAGTGAACTGTAGTTTAGCCGTTGGAGCACTCGATACGCTCATCTCTGAACTTCCATCAAGATTCGGCCTTGCTACGATCATAAAAACGTCTATTGATTCTCCACCCTTTCATAGTTAGCTATTTTGCCTATGATCACGGCACGCCCTTTTCACTTCAACGTTTTATGAACGAACAGAAAGCTGTAGACGCGATATCTTGAAAATGGAGTTTCTTTGAATTTGTCAAGTAGCCCAGCTATACTATAACAGTGTTATTGAGAGAATGGATTTTGTAGGGCTGGTGAAAAATGCTAATTAGTGACGATTGATAAAGTTGTTGCTTTTTTTTTACTGAAATTTATTCATGGTTGAAACGATACAAAGTATAAGAATAATTTTGTAATCATATAAATACCATAAAATAGAATCTACTTACAAATTGCAGACTAAATAAGAAAACACAACAGTGTGCTGTATATAATAAATACAATATCAATAAATAAATAATTTCGTGTGGTGCACGATATCTAAATCAGTCCCACTGGCTGATAATGGTATTTTAGAGAGTAGAAAATACGATAATAAATAAATTGAAGTGAACAACTTCTATTTTATGTATTGATATCAAACACTTTTTTACAATATACCTTTTAAATTATTTTGTTGTGTAAACTATTTAAAAAAAATATATATTTCGTGATTAGAATTATACATTTTAAAAATAAAAACTATCACTTTCATCTCTTTCTTTAGCTAACAACGGAGAAGGCTGCCACCAGCTTTTTCCGGTCCAAATATGAGGAGCTATAAAATTTCTCAACAATTGTATTATTGTTTTCTATTGATTATAAAAATGTTAATAACATCAATCAGGGTTTGTTGGTTGGACTCAGTCTTTTGGAAATACTGCAAGCATTTGATTATTATTATTAAGATTATTTTCAAGTTTATTTGTAGTACTATTATAAAGTTTTTCTCGAGCCAGGTATATACAATTTTTGGTACTCCCTTGATTGCTTTTGATAGTGCATACTCGGCTTAAAACGAACGACAAAACGAGTAGTAGCACAAAACACATCGTCTAGAACTAAGGCCTCATTATATATAGTCTATACTGTATAGTGAAGTCCTGCTTTAACTCGCTTGAAAGTCTCTTCATCTGTAATGCGAAGGTAATCTTTGAGAATTATTAAGCCGGAAATAAATTGTGTGTTCTGTGTTTGTTACAATCCATGAGTATAAATAGTCGACGACAGGAAAAGCAATCACATTTTTCTATTGAATTTTTGAATTATGAACGCAATTCCAAAATAATAAACTTAAATCAAAATGTTTGACATTCATAATATTAAACTTCTGATTTTTGAACTAATAATGAATATTTATGAACAGTGAGGCTACTATAATGATTCACTGGAATGTACAATAACAATAAATCACAGATAACAGTAAAATTCAAGATATTGTGTAACAATTCGATAAATTCGATAACAATATCGTTCCTGGATTTCTTGTTCCATGACGAACTGCGTTGTTAATATTAACTTTTCATGTGAAAGTTAACAATATCGTGTTATCTGTTTTTAATTGCTTATTTTTCTGTAAGACATTACTGAACAGTGAGTGTTGTGATTATTTGTGTAAATAAAGTGCGAGTGATAAATTTTAAGTGTTGCCAGCGTTATTTTAGACATAGAACCCGTAACAATATTTTGAAAACAATCAATCGTTGAAGTTCAATAGAATTATTGCAGCTGAAGATAGTATTTGTTGAATTTGAAAAAGATACTTTCATCATTTTATATTGTGATTAATATTATTGTATAGTAAATGTATTTCCTAATCAAATTAGCTACCTATGCCATGTTATTTGAATCAATTAAAATGAAGTGAAGCGAATGAAATAAATGGCATTGGATGAAATAAACATTTTTCTTAAGTTCTGTCAATCAGAAGTTTGATAGCATTTGAAGTGGGTTGGTTACCAAATTTTTAGGAGATTTCTACTTCATGTGTACCGTACAAAAATTGGTTTAATCATATTTATGATGAGATAGAAAAAATATTCAAGTTTCCAACGGGAAATATACAAAAATACCAAGCAGTATATTACTGTTTTTTTGCTAAAACATAATTCACTGACGAAGAAAGAAATGATAAATTCTTCCATAAAGGAGTGAGTGTATAAGAAGTAAGTCAATGGTCATCGCTTAAAAAAATTGATATAGATTTGTTGTCATCTTACAAATTAAGTCAACTAACTTATTAAAATAGTGAACTTATTCATAAAAAATTATGTCATTATTAATACCACTTTTTAAATTGTTGGAAAGCATAATATTGCAATAAACAGCATGTTTATTTTGTATAATCTCGTTTGACCGTGACAATGATATTTCCATATAAGCTGCAGCTCAGTGTCAGTTTGAGTCATTCATGTTTTGTTATCTATAATTTCCAAATTTTTGAAGCATGCCAACAAAGTACCGACATTTTCGATAACCAATTTGCGTTTCAGTCCCAGTTTCTTGACAGTTATTGACAGATAATAGATTATTGTAATATTGTTTTCATCATTAATTTTTTACTATGTACAGTACAATAATTGTTGTAAATCCCCAAAAAATAAAGTTCCTGACACCAGCCACATAGAAACGTACAGTAATGAGCTTGTTAAATTTGTTAAAATATATAATAGAATGATTAGGCTGTTTAGTATCAATGTCGAATAGGCTGGAGGTACATTTCACAAATATTATTTAAATTTTCTTGTTGGTTTCCATGACGGAATACTTGATATACTGGAAGTTAATGTTATTTCACACAATTATTGCGTCTAATCAATTAACAAATAAAATTGAGCACTGATTGTCAGAAATCTCCAAAGTTAACTTTTTTTTGTACTGTAACAACAACAATACAATAACACTCCAAATAGAATTCGGTTGGGTTATTAGATTCAAGTTGAAGATGAATAATGAATAATACAACAATTAGAATTAATAAGCGCTATATAGATATTTGAGGTTGAATGAATTTTAACCTTTTCCTACTTTGTCCTAATTTTTTAGCAAAAAAAGAAAGTCTTCATTGATTATTTCAATAGTCTCTGCAACTTCTAATCACCAAATTAAATTTTTCTTAATAACTCATTTTCTCAAGTCATTTTATATAGTAACTCAGTTTCTCGATGGGATTGTTGTACTCATAAAAATGAAGAAAACACTTTGTAATGAACATAGGTCCTGAAATGCTTCATTACAGAGTTAGAAATGACAGAAGTTATCTATCAATTTACTCGTTCAGAAATTTGTATTGTCTATTTGAGTTGTATTCTGGACAAGTTCTATGTAAAATAAGCTGAAAAATAAAAACAAAAACATAAGTTTGATAGCAGTATCGGTAGCTATAGTATTTGGTGAAATATTCAACAAATATGCAACAATGGCCAAGAAACACGATTTCAGAGTTCGAAGTGAATAAATTTAGTTATAATTGTACAATAAACCAGTATTTTCTCTACGTTATAATTTGCAGAACAAAAAAATGTCCAGTCATTCAATAACAAAATACAACCCAGATTTCATAGAATAGGCTTTTATTGAAATGAAACACATTAATTTGGCACAGCTTGCTAGCTTCAAGTGGTTTGATTTGGTAGCCTAATTTAATGAGGCTCAGGTGATTTTTGGATAATATAAAGCTACATGAACACATTTTTTGTTCAAAATTAAATTCTCTCCAAGTTATTACCAAGAAAAATACTGATTCAATGTACAATAAAGAAAGTGTATCCTCTTCAAACTTGAAAATCCGTGTTTTTTCGGGTATTTTTGCATATGTTGCTTTTTTATTACACAAATTTTATAGTAATTACTCGAATATGATAACTCGAATCCAATGTGACTCTATTTCCATTGACTTACTGAGAAGTGCCATGAGACTGAGAGGTGAAGAGAACTATAGTGATTTGACTCATTCGCATTCAAGAATCGTATTCAGCAGGATACAATTTGGGAGCAGTAGTATAGTAGGTTAAAATTGATACGCTCGCATGAATGATAAAATTACGTGAATTCTATTGAGACCTGCTTCGACTGCATGACACACGTTTTCCGCCCAAAACTTTTCCAATATTTTCCAAAACACTGATTGCCGCAATTTTTACGTGGATTGATTTTACAAGTTGAACAGCTCCATTCATGAATTGGACACTTTTTAAACGAAAAAATTAATGACTCAAAATTTTCAAAAAAGGACTTTGGATATTGGATATTGGGAAATAATATCAACCATTTGAATGAGAAATGGATTGTGAGTTTAATTAGAGTCAAACTGTCATGTGACAGTCAAATGATGGATTTGAATTGAAAGAAGTTATTAATTGCACAGATAATCATCGAGTACAATGTTATTAATTTATTAGACACGATGCAGGTTGATGCATTCTTCCCACACTCACTAATAACTTGAAGAAAATATGAATTTGATTGTCTGCTATTATTGGACATAAACCAATAAATAAGACTGATTTTTTCTTTTTGAAGATTACGTCTTGAAGACTTTTTGAAGTATTAGACAAGATTAATGAAGTCAGATGAGCAATAAATTATATACAATATTACCATTCTTTTTTCACTGGTTACCCCAATTACATTTTTAATAAGTTGAGGTGAGGCTCAATTTTTATCTGAATTGAGTGAAATCTTGTTGGTTGTTTCAGTTTTGAAATTCAACTTACAATATAGGTGGGAAATTTCTCTAATCTAATCAATATTATGCAGACCAATCAACAGGATTACACTTGATACATTTTAACAATACAATTTTAATTTGACATATACTAATGTTTCAATCAAACTAATTTCTTTATATAGGGTATTTTGTTTAATTATATCAGTTTAATGGAAAAATTTATTCTGTGAGAATCCTTATTATCAAAAAATAACTTTTTTATCACACAAATATAATTAAACAAAATACCCTTAATAAAGAAATTAGTTTGATTGAAACATTAGTATGGAGAAATAAGTTCAATTGAAACATTAATATGTCAAATTTAAATTACCTCTATTGTATTTCTTTATTTCCCAAATTCAAAATCTGTCAAAAAATATAGTATAAAAAAAAATATTACTGTATTAAGATTCAACTTATCAGGAGACTTTTGATTGATGTTGATTAACTCCTTAATAAAAATAAAAACGGTTAATATTTGTCCATCACTGGTTAATTGATGAAATATATGGGTGGAATTGACAAATATTAATAGGTTTTATTTATAAATAAGTTTTATCCTTATCGATGTATTTTCGTTACATATTGTCACGCCTGGTTCAATATTTTAGCAGAATTGAGTATTTTAAGGGGGATCAAGACACAAAAAACAGAATCAAATATTTATTAAGAAATAGAATAATACTGTACCATTATGAAGATCTAGCCTAAACTAACCTTCAGACCAGCATGCTTGTCAAAAACTTATTAATTATAGTAAAACTAAAACTTCTCATATATTAGTTTTAATATATCATTTTGTAATAAGATAAAGTCTATAAATCATATTTTAACTCTGAAATTTAATAAAATTAACACATAGAACTTTCACGAACACGTGCTAAAAACTCAACTTTCAAACACGGATATTTAAAAAACGACTGAATTTTATGAAAAACAAAATTTAGAGCCAGAAAGAGCAAATTTTGTAGAATATTACCTGTAATTTTGAAGTTCAAATTCGTCAAAAAAGTCACTTTGTAAAAAATTGTATCAAACATGTAGAGTTAGTCAAAAGAATGCTAGTAAGTGTAGAAAAACTATCTCCTATTAATTGAAATAAATCAGTCACAGCTTTTATGTAAGTCTCTGTGGGATTATATTTAAGTTTTAGGATTTTTAGTGTGGATCCTTCAATTTTGTAAAGAAATTTCGGAATTAATTTGACTGATTTCGTGACGTAGACGTCTTGATCTGCAGATTATCAGCCCACAGGTATAAAAGCGTCGAGGCTGATGCAAATCGAAGCAGTCAAATTCCGAGCTTTCAGGAGAAATCCACGTCTGTTGTATGTGTTATTTGTGATTTTTGTATCCGGTGAGTCAAAACGTTCACTTTATTGAAAGTCATTAGGGCCTACTTATTTCAATTTCTAAATTATTGAAAAGGATTGTGAACATAATTTTCAAATTCCAATTTAGACTGAACTTTTTATCAAATCAAATTTTTGATACTGTATTTAAATAAATTTAACTAGAATCCAATTTATGAATAAATTTAGGACAATCATATCTCAAAATCACTATAAACCGGCAGTTGAATAGATTGAGTCAAAAACGAATAGATTCTTATTTTGTGAAAGAGGCCTTATCTATAAGTTTCTTGAAGACTGAAGTGCAGTTTGAAAGACTTTAAATTCCTGATGATTTGAAGAAAATCGTAGAGGTGACTACTGAAGTGCGTCGAAATTTAAATTTTATTTATTGTAAAATTTTACTGTTGGTCTTGCCACACCTAAGCTGCCAAAAAACGTTCCAGATTAGGTCGGCTGAACGAGTTCACCGCCAAACAACACCCGGTGGCGAACTGTAAACCGTCATTCGACGTTCGAGATCCATCACCCGCACTGGCTCGAGCACGGGCCGTACAAGCAGCCACATCAGTTACTGAATCCAGGACCGCATCGACCGTCCCGAGTCCATACGTGTAGATCGACGCGCTCTCACATCGCCTACGATTTCATCTGTGCAGGAGCTCAGAACACTTCCAGGGCACATCAGAAAAAAACCCACGGCAGTTCCCTACCGCCTACCTCCGGAAATCCATCAAATCAGGTCATATCCATAAAGATTTTAAAACTAAAATTCAAAGAACTTTAAAATCAGAAAGCCGATGCTATTTCACCAGTTAACCTCCTCTGATAAATTTTCATAAAAATGTAGATTTAATTTAATTAAAAAAAAAGAAAAATCCAATATTTTTTGGTGTATTTTTGGATGAATAAATGTAATCAAGGTTATTGTGTTATAGTTGACCTTGTTCTTATTCTGATAATTTCACTCCATCAATTTTATGTCACCATACATGACAATATAGAAAGTTTGTCTCAAAAAAGCAATACAAATTAAAAGTGCCAGATGTAATAAAAAAATTTTCAAGAAGTACATTGAGTACTTCTTGTACATCAATGTACTACAAGTACATTAATATGTAACATATCAATTGTATCAAAAGAACAATTTTACCACAGGTACTAGAAAAGGGTGAGGGATTGCTCTTTTTGAATGTGAACAGATTTGAATCAGAAGTAACAGTCATAATCGTGGCAAGTCTGAGTCAACAGTTCGTAGCTAGCTAAGAGGCTGAGTTGTAGGAGATTATATTCTGGCATGAATTCCAAAGCTTTATTCATT
The DNA here is from genome assembly GCA_948455865.1 of Conomelus anceps. Lineage (NCBI taxonomy): Eukaryota > Metazoa > Arthropoda > Insecta > Hemiptera > Delphacidae > Conomelus > Conomelus anceps. Next base: position 31,043,963 of record OX418216.1, read on the forward strand.
CAAACATGTGTTATTCATGAAAATTAATTGAATTACAATGTAACGTATAATGTCTGACGGGCTATGTTTGTGTTGTGAGTGAATCATTCGAAATTAAATTTAATCTAGGAGGACAAGACATATTTCTAACTAAGATTACAAAGAAAGTCATAAAATTAACCAAAGCATACGAGATCTAAATCGATCCATTGGCTTCGAATGACATTATAACAAAAACAAACTAATTTCCAACGGACAACTAGAACGAGTCGATGTTGGTAGTCTTTCATCTCTCCACACTCGTCACTTGAGTGAGCTAAATCAGATATGAGATGGGGGCAACAGTTTGTTGATTTAATTTTGCGGCAATTTCACTCACTCTCATCTAGCTTTTCAGTTCAATAAGGTCTATCCAAACAGAAACAATTCCAGTGAAATAGATCGCCCTCGCAGTGTACAGTTAATCTAGGCTAATCGAGGCTAATCTAGGCTCTTGGTTGATCTACGTTTGCTATCCCGTAGTTGAAGACTCTCTTTTTTACTTTCTAATGATCCTGAAGGGAGAGTCTTGATTCTAATATGAGAGCACTCCATCACAATAAATGACCCATTTCAGACAGACATGTTACTGTTTATGTAATGTTAATATTGTTTTTTGATCATGAATGCAAAATATTGTACATTTACATGAACAGAGTATTCTAAACAAGTTGTACTGTAGCCTTATTTTTTCTTCAATCTCATAATAGGGACAAAACTCATCTTCTATATAGTTTATCACTTGTAATTAAAAATTAAATGTATTATCTGACTGAAATCTTAATATTTAATTTGAAAATATTTTTTTTAAACATGTTTATAAAATAATAAAGAGCTCAAAATTTCACTTGAAGACCTGGAAACGAAATACGGAAATTACCACAAGCGGAAAATCACTAGACCTCAACGGAAGAGCCGATCAAACGACAGGCACTAACAGGTTGAATAGTGAATTCCTGTAAAGAGCGCCAGAGGTAATCTGAGAAGTACTGAAGAGAAAAACAAAGAAAGAAGTATTATGACGAAGAGTGCTTCGAAATAACATAATTCTGGATGAGAATTCTTCATTTATAATTATATAATAAGTTTTACAACAAATATAATTTTTTTAAAAATCATAGCACAATAACATGGAGTTCGAATGATGAGTTTTATCCATATCGATTAAATGTTATTTAAATGGGATTTTGATTGAAAAAAGCAATACATTCAAATTAGATTAAAAAAAAAAATGCCAGATATTATTCAAATGTTCGAAAGAATGTTACCATTACAATTGTATCAAAATAACACCACATTGTATCAATGTCTCCACAACAATTAAAATAATTTACAAAATTTCCCTAATGCCAAATAAAATAGAATGTAATGTAACAGCATAATTTATTTATTTCTCATGAATTTCCACAAAAGGAGGAGAGAGTCATTGTTGACTACCGAAATAAAAATGATGAGGTCAGTGAAAATTCATGACAAGTAAAATTGTGCTGAAAAAAACGAGACTGAGGGCAGTCGGCGTAGAGTACGGGAGCTGGCTACATCTACGGCAGATGACCCGTTCCACTATTCCCTGCTGAGCGAGTGACCGTTTGTGAGAAGATTAAATTCGTTCGGGACAAGCTCATTAGCGTATATTATTTTTATTATAATTATCAAATAAATTTCAATTATTTTTATAAACTCACTCCAAAGTCATTTTAATAGTAGCATCATGAGATGCAATAGTTCTCATGAGATTAGAGTAGTACTAGAAACTCTCGTATGCCAAGCGTTACCCCTTTAGCAAATTAACAATTTATTTATTACATACCTACTCATCAAATTTTTATTAATTTATCACAACAGCAAATGTAAGAAAACTAAAACAATAACATGATACTTTGATTAAAGTGGTCTCTGTAGAAGAATTCAAGAGTGCTGTAATGGGGCTCCACCACTAATAAACCCATTAGTTACTATGAGACTAGTATTCTAATCATAAAAATCTTCTTATCATGATCGATAAACCCTTTCAAAATGGATGTTTTTCTCTTGAGTAAATGCATTCTAACTATTGATAAAGGCTATGGACTATCGTCTGAAAATTTTCTGTCTGAAAAAAATTCATGGGAGTAGAACCGCAACAAGCGCGGAGAAAAACATCTGAATGAAATGCTTTTGACCAAAAGTCCAACAATAGAACAAAAAATAGAGGATGGCCAAAGTTGAAAAAGAAAACGTTGAAACTACGAACTATGTTTGGCAAGAAGTTGAAAATAGTAATAAATAAACGGCCAACAACAAATATCTGGGCCAAAATCAAGAGCTTGAAATTTAGTAAGTTTGTGAACAAACTTTCTCCTTGAACGGAAGGAAGTTGGGGCTCTACTATTCGTAAACATGGTGCCAGTGACTACATTTTTTATCTCTGCATGTATGATATCGGTAAACCAGTTTTTGACAACTTCATTTTATTTTTCTTATTCATTACCAAGATGAGACAAAATTTGAAAAAAAATTATGGTGTAGTTGCTAGGAAATTAATATAAAACAAAGAGAGGCTAATCCTTGCCAGAACAAATTAAATACGTAAATTTCAACTGTAGGAGAATAATAAAGATTATTTAAATAAATAAAGACGTAAAAAACAGAAGAAAACCTATACACGCTCCGAGAGGACGAATGAATCATTGTTGTGAGGGATCCAAGTCAATTTATTGGCCAAGCGATGTATAAGTGGAATAAGACTAGTTTTGAGATTTATGACTTAAAGTTTGAGAAAAACATGAAATTGTCTAAATCAGGGGTTCTCAACGTTTCAAGCTCTGTGCCCCACTTTAAACACTGATTTGAGTTCACACTATCACATTCTCCATATGTGATCAATACAAGTAGTACAATGATTGAAATATGGAACCAAAGCTGCTTATTAAATAAAAATATAGATGATTCCATTCAAAAAATCTAGTATTACTACACAATCATATCTGCGCCGAAGAAACCGTTCGGCTCTACAAGAAACAGTTCTCTCGCTCTTGCAGTGTTGCCAGACGTCCGACAATTATCATGTTTCTACAATAGTCATGTGTTTTAGTAGCGATAGAACATACAAAAAAATGCGATAATGTCAAAAATATTTAGATAATACCACAAAATTGAGTAAATTTCAGTTAGTTTTTCTTTTTATTTATTTATTTTTTGTTGAACAACTCACGCCTCCCTTGAAGTTCTTCTACGCCCCCTGGAGGCGTGCCTCCCAGGTTGAGAACCCCTGCTCTAAATGATGTATGAGTTTTCTATTAGTATGGCCAATAAGAAATGAATTAAAATTAATAAAAATATGAAGTAGCTGAACAAAGTTTTCCATATTGTCAACAGTTAAATTGTCTTTGTAAATAAAAGAGTTAGGACATTTCAATTGTCTGTGCTTAATGCACCAATTATAAATATTTCTAAAACAAAAGGTGAATAGCAATGCCTAATCAATTCAATAATAAATAGTGTTTTTTATCCCGTTTGATAACAGCGTTCGTAGTAGTTCAGCTAATAGAAAATTCAATAATCATCCTGATATACAGTGCCTATAAAATTAAGAAAAAACTGGTTAAAATATTAATAAATGTTAAAAAATTGATAGAATTATCACTGAATTGATAAATTTATTCTTCATTAATAGATTAATCTTTATAAAATGTTAATAGATTTTGAATTCTCATTTTAATTCTATAAATTGCACTGAATACGTTTGAATTAAGTCGAAATTTATTAACATTCATATTGATTTAGCAATTGTGAATCATTGTTATATTCAAGAATTAATTCCATATTTTGGAAATGAACACTCACATTTTTATGTGTGGCAGTTGGTTCACTCTTCGTTAGGCCTAATGACATGACTGTGTCATTGTTACACTGTCATAAAAATGAATTTTGCATTGATTCGAGGAAGGAATGATTAATGCACCGTAAATATGAATTTATTCAACCAGGTTTTAAATGACAAAAGAAGAAATCAACTCTTTTTCCCTCTTTTCATCACTATTTCTTCGGGTTTCTCCTAGGTTGGTGGAAAGAAACAAGCGTATACTGGGCGTTGCAGTATAGGCCAAACTCTCCTACATGATCACCATCAATGCTCTTAATGACCTCATACATCAATGTCACTGAAAGTTTTGGAAACCTCAATGATTATCGTTCCTTCATTTATCGTTCCCGCCAAGCAAAGGAATGAAACAAGACAATGTTGGGTTGAACGGAAGAGAGTACTTTTTGAAATTATAAAGAGTATCCATATTGCTTCTCACAAAGATACATTTTCAGCTCTGCAATATTGTAACTGATTGTAGTGTCTTCAAATGCAATTTAGAATATTTTAAGTATGGAATATAAATGAATGTTATCATGAGTAGGCCTATATGTCATTTGCTAAACAATTCGTTGTAATTTTAGTTGTACATTATTTTGATGAAAAAATGATTTAATTTGATTCCCATTCAACGCAATCACAATGTGAAAACTGAATTTAATCCATTAAAAAGTGAATTTACTCAGCTGGCAGTACTCTACAAGTTCTGTTGGCTATTGAGTTCTTTTACAATAAATAAATCTGTATGTTGAATCAATATAAACCAGTATATAGTCTATATTAATTTATATCTATAAATTTCTGTACTTGGTAGAAATATGTATACTAATTCATATATGTAGGAATTATTCGTAGAAATTATTTAACTTCATGAATCAACAAATAATATTTTTATTTGTCCTACTTACAACGAGAATATTTCATAGACTAACTTTCTGAGTTTGTTATTTTCTAAATATTCTGATTCAACATATGATAATTATGTTGAGTTCACATATGTCACTATGTTCAGTTCAGCATATGAGCTTTTCCTACATTCGGCCATTCTGATAAAGTGGCTTGTCCTCAAGCCTGGAAACGCAAAAAACAAAATAACAAAACACAAAAGAAACAGAAATTAGGATACAAACAAAATTAAATAGATGCCCAGGGCTTCATGAATTCAGCGTGTGTGCTGGTCTTCTTTGGCCCCTCATGTTCTCCAACACGCTGCACCTCATATGTATCATTCTTCTTTATCCTGGTGACTTTATATGGGCCTAAAAATGCGCCTCTCAATTTCCTTCCTGGTCCAGCTTGCGTCCTTTTAATGGCCACATAGTCGCCAATTTTATATTGTGATGGTCTACAACGGCGTTTATTGTAGACCCTCTTATTCTCTTCTTGAGTCTAACCTGATCAACAACCATAAGCTCTTTAAGATCTTCATAATCTAACACATCCATTCCCTTAATCCACTCACTTAACAAGTCATTCAAGTTCAATGCAAAATCTCGCCATGTCTCAGATTCATTTTTTCTCAAAGAACAGAAGTTTTGGCGGAACTGTTCTGGACTTAGCTTGAATCTTTTAAGTAATAATGCCTTAATATGGTCGTAGTTGTCTGCCAAATCATTAGGCTCTCGAGTAATTAAGTTTCCAATCTCTAAAGGGAGAAGCCCTAATAAGTAGGTAACCCATTTCTCCCTAGGCACATTCACTTTACTTATTTGTCTTTCAAACATGATTAAATATGTGCTAATATCCACACTTGAATCATAACGAACGATCATTTTCATAAGGTTTTTCCTTTCATCATTGTCATAAACTGTACCATTATTTTTATTAGCCTCAATTTCTAATTTCTTGAGTTCTAAAAGATATTCCTTTTCTAACCTTTCTTTCTCAATTCTTTCTTCTCTTTCTCTTTCTTCTCTTTCTCTTTCTCTTTTTTCTCTTTCAACTCTTTCTTCTCTTTCTTTTTTTTCTCTTTCAACTCTTTCTTCTGTTATGTTTATTAACAAATTTTCAATGAATTCCTCATCATAGTTTTCAGAATCTTTTATAAGTGAACATATCTGTGGCACTTTAGGGTTGCTAGGTAAAGTAACATCCAACTCCTGTGCCAATACTAACAGATCAGCCTTCCTAGTTCTTGCCAAAAATGCCATAATAAGTATGTGTTCAAGTATTAATAATAATACTCACCGAAATACTGTATCCAATGTATTTTCTTCAATCCTGAAAACTCTCTGGATGAAATAACTCAATTCATCCCGTTCATCAATATCGGAACAACTTTCCTTGGATGAAATAATTCTTCAATCCCAAAAACAACTCTCTGGATGAAATAACTCAATTCATCCCGGACGAGCCCCCAAAATTGTAGGAATTATTCGTAGAAATTATTTAACTTCATGAATCAACAAATAATATTTTTATTTGTCCTACTTACAACGAGACTATTTCATAGACTAACTTTCTGAGTTTGTTATTTTCTAAATATTCTGATTCAACATATGATAATTATGTTGAGTTCACATATGTCACTATGTTCAGTTCAGCATATGAGCTTTTCCTACATATATATATATATATATATATATATATAGTGATATAGACGACATACTGGTTTATATTGATTCAACAGTTTGAGTTGTGATGGAAAAAGCCTGCTGGTAATCTGGTCTACGTTATAAGTTTTCATTATTACCAAACAAGATTCATTTCCTCATCACTTGTCGAAAATAGCTGTTAATTTATTCGTTAACAATGGGGTCAACATACAAAAATGAAAAAAATAGACAAGGCTTAAGAGTTACTAATTTGTCAATTAACTTTCAAGCATTTAAAGTTAAAAAAGTACAGTAAAAAAGTAAAGTTAAAAAAATGAGAGAATATGAACTTTTGATAAAAAATTAGTTCAATGTCCAATCCTGCTCAACATACACAACAATTCGTTTTGGAAATGGTGATGGAAAATTCTTTGTCATGAAAAAGATGGTGTAGTTGAAAATTACGTTTGAAGTAGAACTTTCAGGGCGTGTGTTTTGTCTTCTGAAGCAAAATTAATTAATGAGAGGAGTGTGAGAGTTCATTACTCACTACCAGAAACTTCATCGTAGACTTCATCTTGCCCCAGTAATGCTTAACAAGGCAGAATAAAATTTCAGTCTCCATTGGATTTCACATTAGGCTGTGAAAAAGTGCAATTTGACAAGCGAGTGTAGCTTTATGCCAACTCCGTTATTAATTGATATTCGTGATACCAGTTACTAAATTAATTGTGGTTCGAATAAACTGATAAACTCAAAAAAATTTAAAGACTCTCATGATTCAACAAATTAGGATTTGAATGAGATTTATTCCAATTAAATTTGATTGATCAGAATCAAATTCTCAGCTAAAATCGAATCTGAAATCATCATTGAAATGAATATTTTAATTGAAAGTTGGAGATTGAAATATAGTGAAAAATTCATGTACGGTAGCTCAAGAGGTATTGAATTTTATGGACTCATAATTGAGTTTCATTGAGCTGCTGAATTTCGTGTTACAGAACCAGATTCAACAAATTTCCAAATAATATCAGGCGACAAGTGTAACCTATACTCATTTTAATTCTCAACTTGATTGGAATAGACTGATCAGGATTTCAACTAAGTTATTTTTTCGAAGCTATTAATATTTGATTTGATATAGAAAATCTAGATCATCAAGATAACAATGTAATAAGATATCACGTTCATCGATAGTCAACATCAAGTGATCATTTAACTAGCTTTTCTAGTTCAAAATTCATTCAATTCCTTATTGAGTTCTTTCGGAGAGTGCTCAATAGTTTTTTGTTATCAATCAGTGCTCTGATCATAAAATTAATTAGAACTCTGACATGTATGAATAATGACACGTCAGATAATAGAATTGTCTGGGTTTGCCAATTTAATTTCGTCCAATTGAAATATAATACAATTGATTTCATATTTTTTCTCTGAACAAGATTCTTTCACAGAAATGAATGACGTAAAACTTCACATTCCTCTAATTTAGTAGCAACTCGACTTGAACAGCAGAACTTCACACGACTGCATGACACTTATAAACTCATAATAGAGTTCCATTTATACATGACACACGCACATTTTTAGTTGCGTATAACTCTCCTGTACAGGCTACAAAAATGCTAGGGTTAGTCGGGTTGTTTCCTGGAACTGATAACAAAATTGTAAACCAATAGCATTACAATGGGATTGGAGTTAGCCAAATCAACGATTGGTCAATGTACTCTATAAACTGTTTGTTTCGAATTGAATTATGCTTGAGAAAAATTGATAATTTTATTGGAAAACAAATATTTGAAAACAGCTCTGATTGACGGGTATCAAGAAACAGATTCAAAGAGATGTTAGTAAGCATGCATGAAGGATATGAAATTCTTTTTCCCTTTCAACTTTTTTCTAAGAAACACTTAGATCTCAATCGCTTGTTCTGGTGTAAAGAGTGGTTTATAATTCAAATTCCCACTATCAGAATTTATGTAACAGAGTGTACGAACTGTGAGCTGGAGATAGTGAATCCGAGGTCAAGGCCATAAGATTGAATGGCCGGTTCCTAGCAGCTTTATTATGGAATATCTGAACTCAGAGCTAAGTAATATTTTGAAGGGAACAAGCAAACTCGTTAGGAGAATCCCCAGGCTGTTACAATAAGATAGCATCGGGCATTGAATGTAACTGTAGGTTGGGACTGATCCTCGTAGTGTCGGTGACTTTAACTCCATTCAATTTATATTCATTTGATTGTAAATATTACATTGTTGGCAATTAAGGTCCATTCCCTATGGTTGAAATGGTTTCAATTCGATTGGGAGAGTGATTCTGCAATACATCGTCTTGTTTACTTCGAAAACTATTATTTCCGTTCAATCGAAGAAATTCTTTGAGTAAGAAATTCTTTGAGACTTGTATAAAAAGGTATATTCTCATATAATCAAATTGTTTTTCTTGTAAATTTAGTATATCGATGGAAAACTCATAATGTTATCGAATCCAGTAGAAGGCAATGGAATAGAATGCTAATAATTCATGCTAAAAATTGAGTTTACTAAGAAAGATTGGGATGTGATAGATTAATGAATAATTTATTATTCAGTTTAGAGACTTGTATAAACTGCGGGCAGCTTCGCGATGGACATTTTGTTGAGCCAATTGTATGGTAGACTAATCGTAGTAGTGATGTGCTATCTCTTTACCGTAGTAATAGTAAACTATCATTTTTGATTCTATTCTATTTCGTGCATATTTTCGAGTTAGCTTAGACAAGTAATAGCCGCGATACATGGCACGTCAGATAAGACAAGTCACGCCACCTGGGCCCTCTTTGTAAGGGAGGCCGATTGGTTTGGCCAGCAGAAAAGACTGTTCTCCTTTGTAATCACTTCCCGGTGGTTCAGAACCCACCTAAAACTCCAGGTCGAGCTAATCAATCATCATTTAACTCATTACTCACGCACAGGTTTTTAACCAATGTGGGCTTCATCCTTTGTAAATAACAAAGAAGGAAAAACAACTTGATTACTGAATAATTATTACAATAAATAATTATCATAATAAGATACAGTGATTTTATTTATGATGGGTTATCTATAGTTTATATTTGACTTTTGTGTCTGATTATTCATGTAAAGAACTCAAGAGTCACAAATTGACACAATAATATTTGGATTTCGTAACTTAGAATTTGTTCTACAGAGAATACCAAGAATCCAATGAATCCTTTTTCCAGGAGTTTTTGACATATCCGGTATTTATCCCCACTTTTATGTTGAAATATGCCCCTTTCCACTATTATTTAGACATATGTCTGTTTTGTGTGACCCCTCCTCAAAGAAGCGCTTGAGCTATACAATTGAAGTTGAAAAATTGAGCTTCATATACGAAAAAAGTAGCAATCGATGCTCACTCTTTATAGCTATATAGGACAGAAATTGTAATGGCTATAATTAATAATGCTAAAAGTTGAGTTTGTATAGAGAGATGTGGCGTGATGTGATGTGATAGGTTGTGGAATAATTTATTTTTCAGGTTAAAGACTAATATAACCTGAAAGCTGATTCGTGATGGACTTTTGTTAAACCAATTATTGTACATTGGTGTTAAAAAGTATAGTAGACACTTCTTTGTATAAAAATAAAAATGAGGTATGAACTAGAACGCATTGTTTCGATGTATGTTTTCATAAAACATGTTTACGAATGGCAAAGTATCAGTTATCAATTTACTCGTGAAGTCAAAATCATTCCAATTAGAAAGTATGAATGAATGTCATACAAATGAGAATTACCAGGGAGATACTGTTATTGCTTGGAGGAAGTTAACAGGAAATAGAAAGCAGTTTGCATAGAAATCGGACAGGACCTAACTTCGGATTTAGAGTCTAAAAAGCCGTTGCAGCGGTGTAGGGCTAGCTTTGAATGTCCTTGGTGGAAATTTTCACGAGCAAACTTGACTAATTTGGGCGAGCACGTAGCTGATGAATGTGAGCGACAGAGCAACATTACCTCCCAGTCTGCTTTGCATTCCAATGCGGATACAGAGACTGCGAAAGCTGAGGGACGTAGCTTTCAAACTTAATTTAACGCTTTTTTATTTGTTGGAATCCATTCTTGCAATCAAAACTACTTTTTAGTTTTTTCATAACTCATTCTCAGCCACCAGTCTCATAACACTCATTGACCGCCTTCGTTTCAAGTCAACCCGTTTTGCCTGTTTGTAACGCATGTTAGACCAAATTCGCAGTGATTACTAAGTAAATGGTAATTATAAGAATTCAATTAATATTGTTCTATAAATTCATTCATCAGACTTGTGAAATCTCAAGGTTAATAGAAACTTTGGTAGAATCTGATCTGATTTGAGCAATCATATGTATTGAACGATATAAGTTGATAATGCATGATAAGACTTGGGAGTTGTCACAGCCACATCTATTAAAAACCGTGAGATACTAGTTTGTTTGAGATTGATAATAGTGTAACAACCGAAACTAGTATCTTACGGTTTTCAGTAAATGTGGCTGTGACAACTTCAAGTCTTTTATTCATTATGGATATCTTGCACTACAAAAAAAGGTAAAACATAAGTTGGATCAAAATAGAAACGCAGCCTTGGTTACGTGATTGACTTCATGATTGAATCAAGGGCTAGGTCTGATGATTGTATTTAATTTTGCAGTGATGATCATCATTGAGGAGATTCATTACCTGTAGGTGTAGGTTTCTCTGTGCAAGCACCCTCAATCTCGGGCGTGAGGTCTACTGTTCTCAAAACTACTAGTAGTCCATCTTTAAGAGCTTTTTCTATTAAGGGTATTGGGATAATTTATTTGAATTTCATGGTTTTGATTATATGACAACTATGTGAGCTGTAGATTGGCACAAATACAGATGTGATATAATATAATATCTAAATATCACATTGATAAATTATGCAATAAGTTAAAAACACGATTTTACAGAAGAAAAAAAGATAATTATATATTGATTATTGAATGAGAAGCTAAAAATTCAATGCACCCTTAGAGAATCTTTGCGGGGCTGCGGGCTCAATTCGTTTATAATAAAAATGAAGCATACTCAATCAGTATGAAAACAGTAAACTAAAAAATTGATTTTTTTTTAAAAGGTGATGCACAGCCTCTCTCTGATTCTAAAAATAAAGTAAGTTATTTGCAAATATTTTATATCAAAGTGCTCATATTGAAATTATTGATAAGTATTACTCATATAAAAGTTGTATTCCAGACTACAGTTTTGTTGAATGAAGAAAAGTCGAGCTATTCGCTTCATCAGTTACATTAGGTTATACTTGAATTGCTTTTACTACTGGGAATTTGGGGATGGTAAAATGAATTATATAAATGTTGTACTTGATGCAAATTCTACAAGGCTACAAGTTCATACAAAGCAAAATCATTGAAGAATTTTTATTCAATTTTTATGCTGATAACGCCTACATGAGTCTGAAGACTTATACGTGGGCAATGAGTTGGATTGAGGAGAATTTATTCAACCATCTCAAAAATGCATTGAACAGTTTCAATTGTATGCAAAGGAAATTATTTCTGGAGAGTCAGTGTACCATGTTGATTGCATTATTGAATCAAATCATAATCAAAAGATAGAAACACAGACATCTCTGTATCTAATAAATAATCCCTTATCTATGACAGAATATTGAGGAATGCTCTATTCCTGGATTTCTTGTTCCATGACGAACTGCGTTGTTATTATTAACTTTTCATGTGAATTTTAACGACTTGAGGCCTCTGAAGATGGATCTCAAAGATTCGAAAGCGCTCGGCCTACAGATTAAGTAAGTTATACTTATTCTTAATGAATATTTGACTGTAAGTCGTTAAAATTCACATGGAATGCTCTAGAGCATATATTTATAGCTATATTTATATAACCGCCTGTAATTATCAAATCCACGTGGTATGAGATAGAGTGTGTTGTTTCGATAATTGAATGTTTTCATAAAACAAACTAACAATCAGGTTGAATAAGTTTGCTTATTGTCCAGTTGAATTGAATTGTTTCTGAGTTTCTGAAGCGTGTCGTTTAACGCCCACAAACTTATGATGAGATGAAACTTACTTGTTCAGAGTGGATCTGGTTGATTCATTTCACGCCCTCACACCACTATCTTGTTATCCCGCGTAATCCTTATTACTACTACCTTCGTTTGCCTTAAAAGTATGAAGATGTCAGATTGATATGTAATTCAAAAAAACATTAAATGGCAGTTTCTTATACAAAAATATACTAAAATTTGGGTAGTCTGTTATTATAAACTAATAAACTTCTTATTAATTGACGTCAGAAGTTTTTTTTTTGAGGATGAAGCCCACAAAGGTCTGAGACCTGTGCGTGGGTAATGAGTTGGATGATTGTGATTGATGAGCTGGAGCTACAGTTTTAGGTGGGTTTCGAACCACCGGGAAGTGATTTTACAGCAAAGAACAGTGTCTTTTTTGCTAGGCAATCTAATCGGTCACCCTTACAAAGAGTGCCTAGGAGAACGCAGCTTATCTCTATCTGATTGAACAGATACCTGCTACGGATTGAGCAGATACCTGCTAGTTGATACACTGTTGTTCTTTGCTTGCGGCAAAACTCCAGCAGAACTTGCATATGTGTATTCATATAGTAATATTTATATTTATATATTTATATATTTATATATTTATATATTTATATATTTATATATTTATATATTTATATATTTATATATTTATATATTTATATATTTATATATTTATATATTTATATATTTATATATTTATATATTTATATATTTATATATTTATATATTTATATATTTATATATTTATATATTTATATATTTATATATTTATATATTTATATATTTATATATTTATATATTTTTATATTTATATATTTTTATATTTATATATTTGTATATTTATATATTTATAAGTGTGCTTGTGTGCTGGAATGTATGTTCTCAAAAATTCTTTCAGTAAATAATATAATTTTGTTTTCTTTAACTACTTTAGACTACTAATAGCTGTAAGACATTGAAATGTTCTTTTGTTGTAATTTATTTATTTGAGAATAAACTAGCTATCTATCTATCTAATGTATGTAAGTAAGTATGTCTTTTACTTATTACTTTTATAATAGCCTATATAGTAAACTAACTTATATAATGTCCTACATTACTTATATACAAAGACCATGGGGGAAAAAGGATGAAGGTCCAAAATATAAATTTTTGAGAAACTGAGATTTTAAAGTTCAAAACGCTCTAACAGTAAACAAATCATTAGCAGGATTTTTTCCACTGGTGAATGATGTGTACAGTATCATTGATGTACAAAATAAACAATTTGATCAGCTGTTATACTTTATATTTTTTTATTAAAAAACAAAAGCATGTTTAAATACATTTTTAACACAGAAAGAAAGATGAATGTCTAAAATTCTACTTCTACTCATGGGACAATTTGTCAAAATATTTCTGCACAATCTCAGAGCAAAATTTTTTTAAATGTTGCAGGTCATTGTACTTGTTTTTATTTATGGGTAAAAGGTTACAATATGCCAGTGATGGCAAATTAAATGAGCCTTCTGGAAGAGAAAGCTGTCTCCTCTTAGGAGCAATTACTACTGATTGTTTAAAGGCACCATTGTAAGAGCTTCGGAGCAGTATTAGGCGAGGATGATCAATAGTGATTTTCATTTCACGAATAGGTCTGCTCTTGAATGAGCATTTTTTAATATAAATTTCAGAAAGAAAAGTTGTCCATCCCTTGAAAATTTTTTGATCTGAACAGTCAACGACAATGAATGGCTTTGGACTTGTTTGTGAATTACACACAATGTCATTCCACTGTTGTCGAACCTCAATGAGGCTTTTTTGATTAATAAGTCCCATATTTTTATCGCATTCTAGGTATGAGTGTCCTCTAATTGGAAAAACAACACTTATAGAAGTAGATCTTTTTACAAAATGCACTATATAGTGCAGCATTCTAAAAACTGTATAGTTTTTATTTTGTCCTCAACATGAATCGCAAAAAATAGTTAATTCTGTAACATTGGAATTTAAATGATTGAAAATGTAGTCCCATAACATTGAGCACACTTTGTCAGCACCCTTTTTTCCTGATGTTTCAGGGTAGGTGAAAAAAAAGGATTCAGAATCAGCCAACTGATGAATGTTGAACATGTAGAAAGAGAGTTTTCTTCTGTAGTAGGCATCATTAGTACTGATATTTGGAACATCCAAGTTTTTTTGAAAATCCATTGTAATAGCAACCTTAGTATTGTCTTTCTGGGAATTAATTTCTTCTAATCTTTTGCATTTGTAGAACACTTCACTCTTTTGTAGATGTTTCACTGTTCATTGTTCTTTTTCACCAATTCCAAATTGATCTTCTGCTTTGTAGACTCACTTTTACTAGGATCAGCTACACTAGATTGAAGGGCTTCAACTTGAACTTCGTGCTGATCACAAAAACTACAAGTATCTGCTCTGGGATATCCAAAACCAATATTAAATTTTGTGTTGAACAGTTCTCTGTTCTTCTTGTAGGACACTTTCACTGTAGGATATTTCTCCTTGAACATTTGATACATTTTTGTTATATTGAGTTCTTCAGGTAAGTATAGTTTTTGAGAATTTTTCAAGTTATAATGAGATTTTCCATCTTCAAAAGAGCCAATGTGCTCAATAATACTATTCATATCTTCATCTGAAAGTCTTTGAGGCCGTGAATTATGTTTACCATGCATGTCTATAGGAGCACTTCCTGTTGATTTGAGTCCATTTTGCAATGTCTGTATCCTCTTGGCAGTTATTGCATGTAATGAAAGAAATGTTTTATAACATACAGGGATTTCTGCCATTAAATTGTCTCATAGAATTCTAACCTTCAACCTTGTAGGAATAGGAAAAAGAATGGAAATCAGCTTCATTTTCAGGCTTTTCAGGGTGATGCCGAACTACTGGTTGGTAAGATATCAGTCCACATAGATACACAGATTGTTCATCATATGACTTTATAGAATTAAACTTTGAAATAATTGTCTTTCTCTCTTCTAAATTAACTTTCTTAAAGCATTTAATATGTAAACACTTACAGTCCAGACCAATCTCATGAGTACTTAACCTTATTTTCTTGGCCACATCCTGCATGCGACCATACAATTTTCTTTTCTTTGATGACTTGAGTCCATTACTGTTGCTGTCAATGCCTTCTTCATTCTCCATATTGTACAATTAACAAGAATAAACTTGAAACTACTACTTTAAAATAGTTTAGACTACCACATACACAACAATAATACTGAAAGTTAGAAGAACAAAACATGCCATACACAGACTACAAAATCAGCAGGAGACAATCAGCTGCTACATTGCAGACGATGGTTTGTTATGGAGCCTCATCTTTCTAGCCTGCTCCCACTGGCACCATCATCTTTCTTCCCCTGCACATGTAACTTTCAAATGACTACCCTTTGTACCCTCATCTTTCTTCCTATTTCCAGCTGTACTATCGTTTTCCATTGATTAGTTACAGTCGTATAACTCAATTTTGAAAAAAATGGACCCTAATCCTTTTTCCCCTTTTTCCCCAACTACCTCTTTGTAAGATGTGGAGGAAATACGTGTATGTGGCATAATATGGGGATATATTATGACCTTTGTTGTAATGGTACTGTAAATAAATTGATTGATTGATGAAATGCCAAGCATTCACGTCCTATATTGCCAAGCAACCCGAAACTTTAACTAATGGGTGTGAGTGTAATGTTTATATGTAATATATACTGTATATTATAATGCGTGAGTGTAAATAGAATAATAATTGATGTAGCAAAAAAATTAAGTTCAACTCATAATTATTTAATGTGTATATCTCACATAAACATCAAGTGGGAATATCACATTGAAATGTTCATAATATGAACTTAACTACAAAAAATATGTAATTGGTTGAGACAGCAGCTATCAATATTGAATTAAAATATATTTTTTAAATAGATAATATGAATCCTGGGAGCTGACTAGATTTCACACAGAAGAATTATTTCTAAAAAATCCCCTCATTCTCTTTATAAACTTATCTTAGGACAGAGTTCTTGTTTTCAGGGACAATCATTGTTCCCTTTTAGCACTACTTTGAATTCACCCAGATATCACAATCATTGATCACCCTAAATCCTTAGTCCAAAAATGTTGGACTCTTTACTGTCTACTGTCTTCTATAAAACTATTGTTCAATGCACAATAGAGATTTATTAGAAAAATAATTACATTATGAGGTACATGTTTCTAGAAAGTATAAAAATAATGCAACACAAATTTTAATAACCTTTTAATGTGAATCGTCAAGTTACACAAAGCAGTGCCATAACTACAGGGTCAGTCTATGGGGGGGGGGGGGGGAATGATCAATGATGTTGCTGGGAGGGTTAGACTCTCGGTATAATAATTACAATAGTAATTTGTAATTTGGAGTAGTATACCTCTAACGATAAATTGAAGCAATATACATATACATGGCTTTTTACTCCAAAACGGGAGTTTTGGGGTTCGGGGGTTTTTCCCCCCGCGAGGGTTCGGGGGTTTCTCCCGAGAAAATTAAAAAAAAAATCCCCTCTCTGAAACCACAGTTCAAGTGATTCTAGGCATTTATTCTTCTAACATAACACTTCAATACACGTAATGTGTCAAAGTAAATTTTATCTAGTTCTTGTGTTATTGTCAATGGGAGATCCGGACCTTACTTTAATCTTCCACTTTTCTAAATTTGATCTCTCACTGCTCCTGATTGGGGCACAATACAGTACCGTACCGCAGACTACTTGAAAATTTATTTCAATAAAATTGAGGGGTACTCCTTGGAAACGTCTATCAAATAAAATTCCTAAAAAAACAAATTTTTAACGAGTCTTCTTTTAATCTTGCCAAAAGTTGTCTCACAATGGCCTGCTAAAATTCCAAATTTCCTTTGTCTAGGGGTGGGAGATGTCCCCCTGATTCCTTCCCATAGTTACGCCACTGGCACAAACTGTTCATGAAAAATGAAGTTAACAAGAAAAATTACATACATTATTTGCAATTGAAAAACTATTCATTCAGCCAAAATATCCCAATTTTTTTTTTGAAGATTCATGATTTAGGCTCTAGGGTGATTATCTGAGTGAATGCAAAGCAGTGCTAGTAAAACGAGTTGGCTTTTTTTGTCATAGTAGTTCTCAGCCAGAAAAACAAAAAAATAGTAATCCAGAAAAACCTTTCAGAACTGGCATCATTTTCAGACCAAGTACTGTAGTACACAATATTTTTAATAGAAAATTAATTGTTGGTCAGGCATTGCTGACTCAATTTTCTCCCTTGTCAGTAACTTTGAGAAACTCATTTTCTTCTACTTTTTATTTTATCCTTATTTTCCCCTCTTTTTTACCCTTTTTCGTCTTTTTATTTCCATCTCTCTCCTACCAATTTCTGTCCTTTTAATTTTTGTCGTCTCTTTTCCACATTTTCACTGTTTTCTATCATTTCCATTTGTTCCTCTTTTCTTCTTTTTTCCTTTCTTCTTCTTCTTCTACCTAGAACGACCAACTTGAACCTGAACTAGAAGATATGATGAATCAAGAAACGGATCCTCCTTCTGCATGCCCATTGAAGAAAGGAATTTTTAAAACTCCATGTAACTGATGCTAAAAAAAATTATTCGCGCTTCAATTTGAACACCAAGTTTAGCAGAAGAGCGAGCCTGATCAATGCACTCGCAGCAAGCTAGATTGTGCTATTTCTTGGTTTTTTTTTGTTTTTATTGGGTAAGTAATTGTGAAAATGAATGGATCAAATATATTCTTTCAAATGAAATTAATTAATTATTAGTTTTTGATCGCTTTTTAGTTAGAGTTGAAGACATGAGGAATGAATATGAACTCGTAGATATCGCAGAAAATTGAAAATTAAACATTTATTTACAATGTTATTCTATACTAATATAGCTCGAAAAATTCTTATTTTGTTACATTTTTAAAATGAATAAGAATATACATCCAGTTAATAGTACTGAGAGGATACTCAAACATTTACATAATCATTTATTGAGAAAATGTTGATGCCTTTATTTTTCATAGCTTGTCAAAAATAAAGGTGAAGAAGAACAATCAAAAGAATATTATTTCCATTGCATACTATAATTTTCCATCTATAGTTTCAAATTCAAGCTATAAATTTTCGTATATTTTTATATATGATGTCATACCACTGTAATCTCGCTTTCAAAAGACAATGATTAGATAAATAGACAAATAGATAACTTTTGTCTTCATTAAATTTATGCACATTAATTAAAAAAACAGAAGTAAAATTAGTGTTTGTTTAAAAAAAATAAGGTAACAAAATTGAAGTATTGATGAGATTTCATCAACTAATCATGGAATGAAGTATCAAGTGAACCAAATTATGAAATACTTGCGAATTATCCAGAAGCTACCTACAAATGGAACATCATAATAATAATGGCCGGAAAAACAAAATTCGAAAGGTAGGAAGCTTTCGTATCTTTTTGCTTTGAATAGCTTCAAGCAATGTCTTTTCAATACAATAATGATGAATAATAGAATAAATATTGTTTTGGATAAGTTTGGGCTTTCAGATTGGGAAACAGAAGAATCGTGGGCTTTATGAACAGTTCCGAGACATTATACTATAGTGAGTTATTATTCATAACAAAGTGTAAGTCTGGTTACGATCCACACCGCATTTTTCCGTTTTGATACACTTTCATGTTTAGATAATGAATCATACTGATGTACTAACGAGTCATATGATTTAGAAACCAGAGCGCTGTTAAACGACACAATGGTACGGATCCGGTCGTAAAGACTAGGGTGCCAGGGAAAAAGCATATAAGTCACAAAATGGTCAAAACATGTTAAGTCCATACCCAGACTGATGAAATCAAGATCTATCATTTGGTCATAGTAATACAAGTCAATCTTGCTTACCAAAGGAGCTATAAGGTTTTCTCAAAACAGTATAAGTAGAAAGCTCTGATATGTGACAGGGAAGAAGCAGACAAGTCAATCTTGTACTATGTTTACTTTGTTATTATCAGCTGAGAGTTGGGGAAAAAGCAGACAAGTCAAGTTATACTTCTGTAACCCATGTATATTCGGGTTGCCTGCTGGGGAAAAAGAATAGGGAAAAGGCAGACAAGTCGAAAATATGCAATGTTTTTTCAATCTTCATATTCAATAAAATATTATTATTACATTAATAAAAATATTATATGAATTTTTATATGAAGATGTAATGCCAAATTGAGCATTCTTTCATTATTATACTACTTTTCATCTACAATGTTATTCAAGCAGCTGTTTCCTTTCTGTGGCATTGCTGAGTGTTTGATCACATGAAACACAACGTGCAACAAAAAATTTGTATTTGGTGATTTCTTTCATGGAATTTTTAATTCATTGTTCAATCGAAACCAAGTGCTAATGCTGAAATGGAGATGGCGTCCACATCTGAGCTGATATTGGAAATGGCACAAAAACTAGGTAAGTTACATTATCTTCTCAGACTCATTATTCTCTTGATTCCTCAAGACTTGCTGTTCTGTATATTCTAAGCATGATATTATATTTAAATTTGCACTTTGATGGAAGACAGGCAGAAAAAAATGTTCTGTTATCTGCTGTATTGTCATCTACCTACCTGGTGTTTTGGAACCCACCTGAACAGTAAGCCCATCATGTTTCACATAAAATGCCATATGGTGAGGTGGAACTGCCCTAATTATTATTATGCAATGCATTTCACACTATTTGTCTCCCATCAAATTTGAAATTTTTCTGGGTCAAGTGTTTTAGAGACTGTTATTTTTCATTGAATGTATGTTTGATCTATCTCAACCGACATTATATTGGGAATTATTTTGATTCGTCTTCTTTATTAACAGCAATTTTCTGTGGGTAAGACTAATGAGTCAACATATTTTTCTACTTCTCATGAACATGGCCCATTGCAAAATTATTCATTCTTGTTCTCAGGGACTTCTGGAAATGGCAATGATTATGATACTCTCTCCAATCTTATCAAGGGAAGTAAAACTACAAGAAGAGTGGAGGAAGTTTGGAATAACAACAATGGAAATGAAAATTATGGTGAGCAACATATACTTTTAATGATAATCTCATAATATCCTTTGTTAGTGAGATGATTTTTACTGAGACCAGAGGATTTTGAAAGTTTTATTACAAGTTCACAGTTATTAACTTCTTGTTATTTGATTAAATTGAATGCATAAGTATAAAAACTGTATATAGCTTGCAGTAGTCCAGAAACCATGTTGTATGGACTCATTTTAACAAGGCTGTAGGTCTGGTATAGTCCTTAGATCATATTCACCTACTGCTCTCACACTTCTGTGCAAAATTATTAATAATAGTTTCACTATTTATTTATTATTTTGTTCACAGGAGAATCTGATTATGGCAGTCTCTCTGAAGCTTCATCTGATTTGACTAAGGAACAGATTTCTACAGCTAGAAAGTGGAAGACATTTAAAATAAACAAGAAAATATCATGATATCAGTCAGAGAATGGAGTTGAGGAATAAATTACAGGTTAGTGTTTTTCCAGAAGAACAGAAGCGAGAAACATGGTCCAGAGAGAGAAGATTGGCTCAAAGCGAGATAATGAAGGAAATATGGAGAAGGAGAGAAGCTGATGATGTATGACAAGTTGGGAATGACAAATGCTGTATTTAGTGAACTATTGTGTTCCATAGTAGGCCTATACAAAAAAAAAATTCGCAAAGAACCGTAAATTCATTCTTGAATTTAACCGTTCATTACATTAATTTTCCTTCAAAGAGGAGTATGTGCGGAAACAGCAAAACTGGACCCCAAAAAATTCATGACAAAACTAAACCAATATCAAACGAGAAATAAAAAATCTTATGGATTTATTGGAGCTCATTACACCATACCTGCATCATTCCTACAATAGTTGAAGTCAGTCCCCAACATTCTTCCTGACATCGAAGAATGTGTTGAATAAATGAAGAATTTACTTATTATGTTTGTATGTATGGAGAAAGTACCATAGCCGATTCGATTGTAGGAGTCTCTTCAGACCTCGACGCTATGTTTTAGTCCAAAGAGCGTACTACACAAACGAGGAGTGAGCTAGTTGGTGATTGCTTTCCTCACTGAGCTAACAGAATTGTATCAGTATGCCAAGCCCACCGAAACAAATTCTGAAGCTCTATGCTTGACAGTCCACTCCCACCTTTACACAGGGTCTGGCTGCACAGGCGAGTGTGTAAACTATCTATCACATCTCTGAGCTACTTCCTGCTACTTATTATATTAATAGTTAATTCTGATTCTTAAATAATAGCGTTTTTAAATAAAGTTTTTTATTTTTTAATAATATTTTTGTTAGTTTGAGTATTCGCACTAGTTTTATTCATGTAATATTTCAACAAAACTGATGTTAAACATGTTACATACATAATGAGAATTTTTATAGTTCATATTTTAGAATTTTGTTAATGAATGTAACCTTTTTCTTATAACATGTAAATTTACCTTTTAACTTATAATAATGATAGAAACTTTTAAAAACATAAATTTACTTTTACCTTTGAAATGTAACTTTTTTATTACTTATAATTATTAAATTATTAATATTTTCTATTACTTTTTTGAAAATTTATGTGATTGTAGAATAGAATATTGGTTTTGGGTTTGGTAGTATCATTTTCATATCAAATTTGGACTGTTTCTAGCCAATATTCCAACATAACTGATTCTGAACATGTAGTTTGTCCTGCTCCTAATAGTATAAGTCATGATATTTGAATGGTCCTTATAACATAAGTCATGTAATTTATCAATGAAGTCGAATTACTTTACCAACAATCAATACATTGTTTTCTTGTGAGAAAAACAGGTGTTTAAGCATTTGAAACATGTCAGTTCCAATTGTTCACTTAATAAATTAGTTTTTTCCACTTCCTGAAAAATATGGTTTTTTGACTTATATTGTTTTTCCCTAGCACCCTAGTGATACATGAAAATATATTATTATTAGGTTATTATGACAGGCTTCTCATATTGAATAAATAATGGAGTTTTTCGATGACCATATTATCCACTGCAATAGAGCACCAAGGATATCAAGAGTTTTTCTTGGACAAGGATACCGGATTCAAATTCAGGAGTGGGAAATTGCGCATATTATTAAAAGGGAAGCCCGATGGTAGCCAGCATACAATAATGGCATACCAATGTCCTAATGTCAAGTCGGGCTTTGGTCTTTACCTAACGGTTTTGTCATGTCACGATGATAATTTTATTGATTTGCCTCTTCCATTTATATAGACGAACCATCACAGTTCACAGTTCGGCTCGAGCCGTGGTGATGAACGGTTGTTTTCGTAGCTGCTCAGATAAGCTATCTGTTTTTGCTTTATCCTGTAGAAGTTGAATGTGCCTTACTGTGTAGCTCTCCATTAACCTAGAAACTTTGTTAGCCCATTGAAGTTTTATAACATAATTATAAGTTAGTTCAACCCTAAAATTTACTTTCACTTTCTCTTCTAAATTTTATTAACTCCTAAAGTACTCATAACTCCTAAACTAGTCAAATCATAAATACTTTATCGTTGATTATCGTAACGTAATGTAGGCTAATATAAATTGTCTGATATTATTAAAAAAAAAAAAAGATTTTGAGAAAAAAGGACTTTATAAACTGAAATTTGTAGAAACATACTAACTCATTAACAAACTTAATTTCAATTTCAGACACTATTATATCTTTTTTAAATTAGTAATAAATAATAGATATTAAATTTAATTTAATCGGCTCAAAGTAATAGATAACTGAAGTGTAATTATTGTAAAATTGAATATATTTTTGTTAAACGTAAACTACCGTAGCCGGAAAGATATTTTCTACCTCCTATCTTTCTGTGAATTATAGAAGGGAAGCTGAACTTGGATCATAGATACAAATATAGTTTCGTTACAGAGGCTGAAATATTTCTGTAGAATCGGCAGGCTGCTCTGTAAAATTTGTAAGCATTGCATCTTGTAACAGTCGCTCTTGGCCCGGATCAGGACGGGGTACGAGCGATTTAGAACACAGACTATTTCATTTTATTATTTCGCCTGGGTGTTTTGTGATTTTGAAGTTTTCTTTGACTCATCTCTGGCTGAGTTGATCAATTTAATCTGAGTTAATCTGGCTTTTTAATCAATTCATAATATATTCAATAATATATTAAAATATAAAAATATTTAATTATCTCATACTTAAGAAAAAAAAAATATTCGGAGTTGTACTCCAAAGAGTCCATATTTTAATAATTTCTATAACTATCCTTAACATACCGGAATAAATCTCAATTGTAGGAAAACCGTACTTTTCTAAACAGATAACAACACCAGAAGAATGCAATAACCATCTCTTTTTTATTTATATATAATAAAATAATATTAGAGTTGTTTGTTTTAAGTGTTGTAGTCTTGCGCAGTTTTTATGTCAGTGTCTGTTATCAAATATGGATTGGGTTGTTTTGAATAGTTGTGAATAGGGAATTTGGTATGGAAAAGATTGAGAAATTTTTAACCCAACAAAAAAAGCCTGGGCTGATCGTTAAAGGCTACAAATATAGGCGTGATTCACGACGGGCTGATGATAGCGTGGTGTGGCGGGTGCTTGGTTCGGTCGTGTTCAGCTACTGTAAGAACAAATTTGAGCGAGTCTAAAGTTTTGAAAGCTGATGGTACACATAGTCATTCTCCGTCAAAATCTCCTGAAGTCAACAACAGAATGTTGAATTCACCAATCAATGTGGAAAGGATAAATAAAGATCAGCCAACTATATTAGTCACCAGTAGTCCTTACTCACCTGTAGGAGGTGTTGAATCTGACAGGGTAGCAACAAAAAATGCAGCGGTAAACACACTTTCATATCGAGGAGATTTTCCATCACCTCGTATGCTTTCACTGAACGAATCTCTGAGAGAAGTTGAGCTTCAACAACAAAGAGATGACATTATCGCACATTCTATGAGTATACAGATCGAGTTGGAGACTTGTAGAAGGGAAAAAAATTCTTTATTACAGTCTCACCAGGCGAGGATAGATGAACTTGAGTCAGCCCTTGAAAAGCACGCGTTCTTGAAACAGGAAAATGATAATCTTAGAGTAAATAATACAAAAATGATGACAACAATAGAAGTTCTAGAAGCGGATAACAATCTGTTGAGAGCCGAAAATAAATCTTTGAAAATTGAGACAGAAGATCTTAAGAATTTCTACTCACCGGGTGACACCTTAATTGACTCATCTTTTGACTGTGGTGGGTTAAGAACAAAAAACTCTTTAAATGCTCTCACCCATACTACTCAATCAGGTGTTTCTGCAATAAATAAAGATATAGGTGTAAATTATGGTACAAAAGAGACTCTTTCCAGAATTGACGGGACTAAAAATAAAAATATCAGAGTGAGACTTGATCATGAGAGTATTGAACTAAAAATGAACGATGGGATCGAGACAAACAGAAATAAAACGGAATCGACTTTACAATCGAAACAAAAAGATGAGACTAGTTCCAAAAAGAAACCCATTAATAAAAATAAAATCTTAATCTTGGCCGATAGTCATGGAAGGAAAATTTTGGAATTTATTGGTGATAAACTTCCTGATTTTGAAGTCCAGGTGTTTTTCAAATCAAATGCTACACTAGAACAAGTACTGGAAAGAGCTGATGAGCAAACGGAAAATTTTGGTCCAAATGATTATCTGATAGTTATGGGTGGCACTAATGACATTGAAACTGAAACACTTCAAAATGTGAATAAATTCAAAAAAGTACTTGATACTTTAGTTCCTATAAGTCTTAAAACCAACTTGATAATAACTACTATACCAAATCGCTTTGACAGGCCTGAACTAAACCATTCAATAAATGAGATAAATCACATAATTCATAAGCATGTAAACACAATAACAAAAAAGAATGTCAAGAGAATAGGAATATGTTTTTTAAATGAGAGATTAAGTAGAGAAAATTTCACCCGACATGGGCTTCACCTCAATGGATCAGGGAAAGATATTCTGTGTACCAGACTGGCAGAAATAGTTGTTAAGAAATCACCTAACAGAAGCCTAGTAATGAAAGAGTCTTTTTTATTGAGATGGCTGAGGAAGAAGGTGAAGCCTTGATGTCTCCAGGTGGAGTCATCCAGTATGATGGGCTACCATTACTGAGGGTTACAGAGCGAATTGAAAAAGATACACTGCACCTGGAGTTTACTGAAAATTTAAGTCTAATACACCAAAACATACAATACATTAGTAATAAAATCGATTTAATAAATATATTTCTGAGAGCTGAATCCCCGCATGTGGTGGTTTTTACTGAACATGGTCTCAAAGATACTGAAATATCACAGTTGAAGTTTGAAGGCTACAATATAAATGCTAGTGTTTGTAGGAATTCGCACAAGAGTGGTGGTGTTTGTATTCTAGCAAAAAAAAAACGATTGAAGTACGTAAGCTCTCTTACTTGGACAGTTATTCGATTGAAATGGATATGGAAATCACTGGAGTAGAAATGGGAAAAGGGAGAGAGAAGCTTGTGATTGTTGGAGTGTATAGATCACCAAATGGAGTTTGGAATAATTTTTGTGAGAGAATGGATACACTTTTGCATGTTTTGACACACAAGTATGATAATATTATAATTGCTGGTGATTTTAATGTTGATCTGAATGTAAAGAACCCAATGAGTGATATGTTTAGAGACCTTTTTACTGTAAATAATCTCAACATAAAAGTAAATGAGTTTACTAGAATCACAAGAAACTCTCAAACAATAATCGACAATATTATAACAAATATAAATAACAGTGAAGTTGTAGTGAAGAGCTCGGAACTATCCGATCATACATTTCAGTCTTTGAGAGTGAGGAGTGATCCATATATATCGAGAGGAACCAGAAAATGTGTTAAAGAGGTTAGAGATATGAGTGATAGTAACCTCAACTGTTTAAACATGCATCTATCTAAAGAAAGTTGGAGACAGATGTATAATAAAATTGATCCAAGTGATAAGTTTTCAGAATTTGCTAAAACTCTTGATTATTATTACAATGTTTGCTGTCCAGTAAAGAGAATTAAAGTGAATGGTGCAGACAATAAGAATAAGTGGATCACAGAAGATATCTTACGATTGAGGGATGATGTGAGAAATGCTTTCAAATTATTTTCTCAGAGTAGAGATACAATGAAAGAGAGAGAATACATCAACTTGAAAAAGTGTTATATCAATGAGGTAAAAAGAGCTAAAAGTAATTGTGTTGTAGATATTTTGAGTGCATCAAGCAACTTGAATAGGTCAGTATGGAAGATCATAAATGAGGAGAGATGTGGGTCAAGGCAAGATAATCGGAACAGGTGCATTGGCGAAATCATAATGGAAGAAGGCACTGTGTTAAAAGACGGAAACGAAGTTTGTAATTATTTAAACAAGTTTTTCCAAAAAGTTGGCTCAAGAATTACAGATCCAGAATTGATTAATCTTAATGGACCATGTCTTGAAACAGTGAATGATTCAAGTCCTGTCGAAAAAATGGTTGCTGCTCCTTTCACAGAGATAGAAATTGCTAAAATTATAGATAGCTTAAAAAGTAAAAGGTCAACTGGTCTTGATGGAATCTCCACAGTTGTTATCAAGTTCTGCAAAAAGTATTTAATTGCTCCACTAACAGTTTTAGTCAATAAATCTTTGGAGCATGGTGTATTTCCTCAGAAATTAAAGGAGTCGAAAATAGTGCCCATCCACAAGGGTGGTGAAGAAAACTTGGCCAATAATTTCAGACCAATCACTGTAGGAAATGCACTTGGTAAAATATATGAAAAGGGAATGTTGATTCGTTTTGTTGAACATCTGATTCGAAATAAAATATTATCAGCAGAGCAACATGGGTTCCAAAAAGAGAAATCTACCAGGTCAGCTATCGCGTCTCTTGTCGAGGGTATAATCGATATGATTGATGAGGGTGAGAAGGCAGTAGGAGTTTTTCTCGATTTGAGTAAGGCTTTCGATTGTGTGGACCACTCTATCTTGTTGAAAAAGTTGGAATTTGTGGGAGTAAGGGATATTGAGCTTGAATGGTTCAGATCCTATCTTGTGGGTAGAAGTCAGTGTGTGGAGATGACAAGAGAGGAAGATGGGCAAACAATTAATTATAGATCCGAGAAGCTTATAGCAAAGACAGGAGTACCACAGGGTTCGATCCTTGGACCATTATTATTTATTTTATATATTAATGATTTACCACAGGTAATATCGAGTGGTAAGGTTTTAATGTATGCAGACGACACATCCTACATTTGTAGTGCACATGATGCGGATTTTTTAGAGATAGATACTTTTGTCAATACTCATGCCATAGCCCAGTTTCTCAAACAACTCAAACTGAAATTAAATGAATCTAAAACACAGTTTCTACAGTTTAAACACAAGAATAATCATAGAGAAATTAGAGAAATAAACGTTGAAATAAATGGAGTAAGTGTTGAGCAGCCTCTGTATGTGAAGTTTCTGGGTGTCCTGCTGGATCAAAACTTGTCTTGGGATCACTATATTGATCAGCTGTGCAGTAAAATTTCATCAGGAGTATTTGCACTTAGACAGATTTCAAGGTTGAGTACCGGCAATGATAAATTGACAACTGCAGTATACCATGCCCTCATTATGTCGCATGTTCGTTATGCAATATTGGTTTGGGGAAGCTCCAGCCTCCAAAATTTAGAGAGAATTTTCAGGATACAAAAGAGAGCTGTGAGAGCAATAAAAGGTCTAAAGCCACTAGAGTCCTGCAGAGGATATTTTAAAGATTTAGGACTTCTAACTGTGCCTGCCCTGTACATATTTGAAGTGATTATGTACACTAGAGACAAAGAATTTATAAGAAATTGTGACACGCATAAGTATGACACCCGAAATAAATATAAATATGCTTCTAGGTACCATAGGACAGCCCAGTATGAGAAGAAACCTACATACATGGGTATAAAATTAATGAGTAAACTGCCGTCATCTGTGAAAGAGATTAAGAACATGGATATTTTTAAGAAAAAATTGAAAGAATATTTAACAGATGGTGTCTACTACAGTGTGCAAGAATTTATGGATGAAAATATAACAGAATGTTGATCATGTGAATGTTTCATATAATACATGTGTGTGTGATTTTCTTTTCTTTTTTTTCATTCTTTGACGATTTCCTATACTCTTGAAGAGTCACCAGGAAGAAATTTAAATCAAAATCAAATCAAGTACTAAGACAACCATCTTACTCCCTAATCTATGAAAAAATATGTCATTATTGATTTTTATGTTGAGGTTGAAAAATATAAGTTTTATTTCTCAAATTTGATTTACGGAATATTTTTAGTAGAATGTTTTATTTTGAAACATGCGGTGTTATTGAAGGAGCAATAGACGTTGATTAATTCTGAAGTATTTCAATGCCAAAGATGAATTCATTTGTCGTTGGCCTTGAGATGCTTGAAGCATTTTTGTTATTAATTTAATATCCTTCTGAAGTTATATGGAGTGGGTAGATTGTCAGTTAGTGAGTTTGTGGATGCAGGTTGGAGTAGGAGCTTCCATCTTGCATTGACATTTTGCCACAAAAGGTAAGACCTCAACCAATAACTCTACAATTTCAATTTATGTGCTAAATGATAGGCTGATACACGTCAATTCATTAACATCTCTTGCTTTATCTTGAACCAAAGTTGAGAATATTTAGTTCATGCCAAGCGAGTTGCAAACCCCATTTTCTAGTAAATTAGAATGATTTCTATGAGGTCAGTCCAATAATTTATAAATTAGCGGGGGAGTTGTCCAAATATAGTTACAATTCTTCTTTGTGTGAGTGAACATTTCATTTAGACTACACAAAACATTAAAAAGAATAATTTAATATAAAAATGGGTAAATACGGGCTTCCTTCCTGATGAAGTTCTCACATGAAATCACACTACAGCTTAATTGGATAGTTGAACAGTTCGCCTGGCTCCATTCTGATTGCTACTTGATAGACATTACCTATGCATTAGCAATCACGAAAGTCTTGCGATGTTGTGAAATTAATGGTTTATCTGATCCCGTTGTGATTATTGATGTTGCTCACGTTGTAGGCCGAATCTGTAGCTGCGGATATTATTTGAGTATTAGTTTCCCCATCTTTGGGATTTGAATTTGGCGCTTCAGCAAGCCTCCACTCGATAATGCTCTTCATGATGAATTTTATCAGATTCTACTCAAGCCAACTACTATAATTATACTAACACTGCTGTATTTTAAATTAGCTCAATGTAGTAGGCTACCAATCATCTAAGCCTAGCAATAAGGCAGTAGTCAACCAATCAACTGAAATTGAATTAAAATTCAATCTTAAATAATACTAGCTTCACCCCTTGTTTACCTGTGGGGAGGGGGGAAGAGCTCCATTCAATTGAACCAGGAAACTTGCTTCGCTCGCCTTCCAAAAGTGAAACCATAAATGGGAGTGGTAATGCAGAGGTAACATTATCCAGAAAGTAATACAATTTCATTCATCCTGAAGAGATTTTGCCTAGAATTTTTCAACACAAAAGGGCTGATTGTTTTGTTATATATCCCAAGGGCACCTTTAAAATTGATGCAAAAATAAATCACAAATATATCATCGCTCTCAAATTCATTTATTTGTCATCTATATAAATAAAATTCGAGTTTTGTCTGTACATGTATCAGAATTATATATTTTTTGGTTATTTTTACGTTTTATACATCAAATAAGCCGAAAATAGTCTTATCTCACTTTCTGTCTGTCTGTCTGTCACGGCCCCAAAGGCATTTTAGGCCGCCTTCTCCTCAAAAACGAGAGGATCGATCGGGATTTTAGTTATTCAACAGTATTGAACACTTTATTGACAATGTCTTTAGCTATAAAAAACTAAATTAACTTTTTTTTTAACAGAGTAATAAACGTTTAAAAACCAAGTATTGTGCGATTTTGGATACATTTTATGCGGCCTTCTCCTCAAAAACGAGAGCATCGATCGGGATTAAAGTTAGAAAATTACACTTGAATTGTTGAGTTTTAAACGCATTTGAGCATGGTTACTAATGCACTTATAATATTACATGATATACAAAATAACAAGGTAGTTCAGATCTGGTTTAAAATAAATGATTTCATTATCTATTTAGATTTTTAGATAGTCGGAGCTCTGCTCCGGTGTGCTCCGGCTGAAATTAAGCACTGGTTCATGAAGATTCAAAACTTTATTGCGGTTGTAGAGCCTTCGAATTCTTTTTTCATTTCGATATTAGAGATTCATGTTTTAGAGCAAGAAAAATTATTTCTGGTATGCTATTTAAAATTTTCTACCAGCGAAAAGTACGCGGTCAATAATGGAAAAAATATCACAAACTTCATGAACCCTCTTCATTAAAAAAAAGATCAAGAACAAGAGATCATTACAACAGAGCTTTGATAATAATAGATGGAGCTTCAATTTCTTTTTCCAGCTTTTTGCGACTATAACAGTGAGGAGTGGGGACTGAGCCTTTTTTACCACTTTCCAGCTAATTTGCTTCGTTTCTCCTCCAATCATGTCGAGTACTTGGCTCAAAGCTTCCTTTTACTTTCTTCCACCAATATTCATCCAAATGAAATGATTATTTCTTGTATTCTTGAGGATCGATTTCCATTATCAGTCTTTTTTAGAACCAAACGTTTATATTTGAAGATATATTTTTAAGAGCTGAATCTTTTCATATTGATTACTGTTTGATCTCAAAATTTGGATTTTTATGTTCCACAGTACTGACACACTATCTCCCATGATTCTGAGGATGCTTTCACAGTGGAGCATCCAATTCTCGATGTTTATCATGATGATCATCATCACCATCGTAAAATCAAACACATGCTTTGGAATGGTGTGACAGATAATACAAGAGAATAATATAAGCGAAGCTTGAATAATTCATGCATATCACTATCTTACACCATTTATACACCTACTATGTGAACTATTATACAACATTTATAAGTTCCTTATACTCTATTATTATTTATAAACATTTCACTGCATGTGTTTAGTTTTGCGATTATGATTATCATAGAGTAATCTAATAACAAAACTGACACTATTTCTATTCAAATTATGAAGTTTTACTCACTTATACTGGAGGGTTGCATCTCACTTCTAAAGAGAAGCTTTATCAGCCTTATCAGGCTTCATAAGTCTTATCTCTTCAATAGTGAAATGCATCCCTCCAGTATGAGTGAGTAAAAATCATAATTGAAGTAGAAATACAGTGCCAGTTTTAATATCAGATTAATCATCAAGAATTTCGTCATGGAAAGCATCACAGATTTTATCATAGTGTTTTAGATGCTTCATTGCCCAAGCACCCTCACCCCCTTGAAATCTTCAATAACAAGGAATGTGTTATAACTTGTACAGTGTCTGTACAATCCTCAGTCAGCAAGAGTAATAATAGAATAATAATAGAGCAAGAGTCAGAGTCAGAGTAATAGTTTTCATATATTTGGAATGAGGAGTCCGTTTTGTGAAAGATTGTTCATCAAGTACCTGTATTTTGTCATTCTTCATATTTAATCGGTACATTTCATGTTGCCGGTCAGTAGGACAAAATTAATAAGATGGAAAAAGATCACGATAATAAGTTACCGGTACTGAAATGGACGTCAGAGAGTGGTAAGGTATCATGTGTTTCTTGTAAAGCTCGCTCTACATTCACATAGTTAAAATACTTCTAGTTTGCTACTCGCTTACTAATGGCTACTACATGTGTGTTTTTAAAAACGAATAATAATTTTTTATTGTTTCATGTTTGGAGTGGCCGTAGCCGAGTGGCACTATTTATCACTATATCTGTAACGCCCAAGTTTCCATCCTAATGCTAACCGACAGACTTTTCCTCAGGCCCATTCCTGTATTTTAAAGGACACGTTAATTAAGCCTTTCCATCCCGGATGCTAAAAAGTCAGGCGTTAAGTCACGACAAAAGCCCTGTATCTATTCAGGTGCAACTTGAAAGTTTTGACACCAGGCCTGGGAAAGTGCCGGTTCTGGCTCAGTTTTCTTGCCACGCCCTTTCTAACCGAACAAGACCTGCTCAACCTAACCTAACCTAACGTGGGTAAGTCAAAGTTGATTCAACCCAACATTTTAGATCCCCGAAATTCCCATTTTCATGGGAGTTAAAAATCATGAAAAAATTTGAAATTTTGAACCCCTCAAGA
This sequence comes from Conomelus anceps, assembly GCA_948455865.1. Classification (NCBI taxonomy): domain Eukaryota; kingdom Metazoa; phylum Arthropoda; class Insecta; order Hemiptera; family Delphacidae; genus Conomelus; species Conomelus anceps. The sequence continues at coordinate 31,076,722 of OX418216.1, forward strand.
CAGCACAAATTTAATGGTATCATCCTGCTCAGATTTTCAAGACACCCCAAATTCATATATCAAATAAAAATTTCCGATGATAATTAATTGGAAAAAAATAATAATACATTTTTGGGTGTAGTCGCCTGCACTATAAGCAGTGCCGGTTCTGGCTCACTTTTTCTTGCCACACCCTTTCTAACCTAACGAGGCCCGCTCAATCAAACCTAACCTAAGCTAACATAGGTAAGTCAAAGTTGATTTAATGTGATCTATCAGATCTCAAAAATTCCCATTTTCATGGGAGTTAAAATTCACGAAGAAATATGAACTTTTGAACCACACAATCTAGCAAAAATTGAATGGTCTTATCCTGTTAACCTTTTAAGGCACCCCAAATTCATGTATCAAATACAAATTTCCAATGATAATTAATTAGAAAAAATAATAATAAATTTTTGGGCATGGTTACCACACTATAAGCAGTGCCAGTTCTGTCACAGTTTTTCTTGCCACACTCTTTCCAACCTAACGAGACCCGCTCAATCAAACCTAACATAGGTAAGTCAAAGCCGATTTGATGTAATCTATCAGATCCCAAAAATTCCCATTCCCTTGGGACCTAGTGCTCCCTGAAAAATATGAACTTTTCACCCGCTCAAGTTACATCAAATTAGACAGCACCATCTTGTTCAGCTTTCCAAACAAATTCAAATTCATGTATCAAACACCATTTTCCAATGATAATTAATTGTTAGTTTGAAGTGACTGACAATTGAATAAACTGACAAATATACATAAACAGAATTTATTAATTTCGAATTCCTTTAATTGCTATTACTTTATACTGAAGACTTCCACAATGGCGGATATTGACAACAGCATTGAATAGCTGATGGGAATCTATGAATGCTACTGTACAAAAATATCAGTCACCACCTGGAATCGAACCACAGACCTCTCAATTGCCGGTTGAGCGCCCTTAACCACTAGACCATGGAGACCTTTCTGTACAGCAGCATTCATTTTCAACTTGGCCATATCGAATGCTGCTGTACAGAAAGGTCTCCATGGTCTAGTGGTTAAGGGTGCTCAACTGGCAATTGAGAGGTCCGTGGTTCGATTCCCGGTGGTGACTGATATTTTTATACAGTAGCATTCATCGATTCCCATCAGCTGTTCAATGCTGTTGTCAATATCCGCCATTGCGGAAGTCTTCAGTATAAAGTAATAGCAACTAAAGGAATTCGAAATTAATAAATTCTGTTTATGATAATTAATTGGAAAAAAAGTTTTTGGGCATAGTCGCCCACGCTATAAGCAGTACCGGTTATGGCTCAGTTTTTCTCAGCCACGCCCTTTTCTAACCTAACGAGATCCGCTCAACCAAACCTAGCATAGGTATAGTTGTACAGTCCAAAGTTAATTCAAGCAAACATTTTAGATCCCAAAAATTCATGTTCCTGCAGGAACTATCGTTCCTGGAAAAATATGAGCTTTTGAACCACTCAAGTTAAATTAAATCAAAAGGTGTCATCTTGTTCAGCTTTTCATGAAAATTCAATTTCATGTATTGAACCCTAATTTTCCAATGATAATAACTTGAAAAAAATAATGAAATTTTTTCCCATGCTCACATGTTTTTTCCCACACTCTTTCCAACCCAACAAGACCCCACTTAACCAAACCTAAGCTGACCTAGTTTAGCTAAGTTAAAGTTGATGTAAGCTAACATTTTAGATTCCGAAAATTTTCATTCCTGTGGTAACTATTGTTCCTGGAAAAATATTAACTTTTGAATCATTTAAGATGGGGTAAATGCACTAATTTGTGCAATTAAATGGTATCATCTTATTCAGCTCATCAAGGCAATCCAAATTCATGTATTGAACACCATTTTCTGATGTTGATTAAGGAATAAAATGTTGATACAGTTCTAGGAGTTTTGTATCTTAAAAAGTCTACCGATATATCTTTTACTGTAAGGCTTATACCTCACAACAGCTTTAGGAATCAACCAAAAGAACTACCAAGGTATACAAGATAAAATTATACAAAAAACGCAAAATATTTTTCCACTCTCTAAAGTCCATTTCAGTTTCTTATTATCATGATTTATTTCCACCTTATTATTAAATAGTTTGAATTAATTTAGAGTCAATTTTTATTTCATTTTTGTTTTAAACTTAATTTATTTATAATGAATAATAAGACGAAATTGTCACAACCACATTTATTAGAACTTTGAGAAACTAGTTTCGGTTGTTACACCATTATCAATCTCAATCAAACTGAAAACTGAAGTACAGAGAAGCCTTATATATACTGTGCATGGAATGATACTATTGGCTAAGAGGGAAAGAGGCTGACTTTAATCGGACATTGTGATTGGTTGTCAAGTCACGCCCCCTGGTGGGAGGAGTAACAAGCAAAAATACGAGTCAAATCAATAACTAAACACTGTGAAAATCAAGAAAGTAACAAAAAATTGTAATAAGGCTAGAATTTAATCAAACTAAAATTAAAAAAATTAGAAGCTCACTGAAGTGCAATCAAGGTCAACTGAGAAATACACATAAGAACTGCTTTTTAAAAATAGGCTGGAATTATAATGAAACCAAGTTAGTTGTATTGAATTGGTTAAAATAAATTTGGTCATTTGAATTAGTTATGGAATCGTTTTTTACCAACTTAGTTATCTCCAAAGCTTCTAAAATGTTCAATTGTCTGCCTTTGCCAATCAAATGCAGAAATTCAAACATTTTCTTCAGCCTTGAACTTGTGTCCATTATTAATGAGATGTTCTGCAAAATTTGAATCTCCTTTTTGGGTTTCCCAATCCCTGATATGTTCATTTACCCTACATTTGAAACTTCTACCAGTCTGACCTACATAACAAGCATTACAATCACCGCAATTCAATTTATAAACCCCACTTTTATCCCAGATATCAATTTTGTCTTTACTACGCCCAAATAAGCTCTTTAAAATTGGTTTGGTTTGAAAAGCTACATCAAAACCGTTCTTTTTCAGTTGTTTTCCTAATTTATAATTACTAAGAAAGTTAATTTATTTAAATTTAAATTATTCTAGTTATTGAAAAGTTACAATACTCAGTAGTATAGTCTTCATTATTGTCAAGCCATTCTTACGATCGTTCTCTCCTCTGAACTTTCTGTGTAGAGTATTTACTACTATTTTTGGGATAGTAACCCAAAATTATTGGGAATGCCCAGAACTACTCAATAATTATTCTGAGTACTTCTCCAGGTTTGATCCATGATTTAGGTAGTAAGCCTAAGGTCTAAGTAGAATTTTGAAGCAGGCTCTATGTGGTCAACAGCCGTCAACGCAGTTAGACCTCAAAGGGATTACTAGAATTAACTGAGGATCTGAGAAATAAGAAGTCAAATGCTAGTCAATAAGGAGTAAGCACATACTCATAACCAGTCCTCGATTTACATTTTTTCCGCCCACGTGCAGGAGACAAGCAACCGCTTTGCAGTACTTATTTCAACTTTTACGAGCCTCCTTTCGTGCTGACCATCTTGTGTTACTGAGAGTTCTGAGAGAAAGATTTTCCGAGTTTGAATAAGATCGTAGAATAGCTCACCAATGCGTCAAAGAAGAGAAAAGTGGAAAGAAATCTTCAGAATTTTGCAGCATTCAGAAGCTCTGGGTTCTAATAAATTTAGGAATGAACAAGGTAAAACAGTGGTGTAGCAACGGGAGGTGGAGGGGGCGGACCACCCCGGGTGACAGCTGGGGTGACAAAAAGCAGATCCAATAAGGTTTTAAAAGGTATAGAATGTTTTTTAATAGATAATTTTTTCTAATAAATTGTAGAGGAAAAACATTTCTGATTTGGGGTGACAAGTAGGGACAGTTGAGACTTCTGATGCGGCCAATCACAGAGCAGGGGGGCGTGGCCACGCCCTTCCCCCCTTCCCCCTCCCCCAGATCAGCCATTTTGTAAACGCCCACCCCTTCCCCCTGTCCCAGACAGCCATTTTGTTTTTTAAGGTCACCCACCCCCCTTCCCTATGTGCCCCCACTTTATTCCCAATAGATTAAAGGGGGACCCCCCGCAAGCACCAATGAGAGAGGACCTTTCCCCCGCCGGAAGGTCGCCCAATAAATATAGAACATGGATTTTATATCTATATATACATGCTTGCAATTAGTATATCTATGTTTGGGCATATCTGTAACCTATATCTGTATATACAACATACGCATCTATATTCCTATATATACTTGCTTGCAATTACTATATCTATATTTGCAATAGCATCAACCCCCGCCCCCGCCACTGCTTTAGCTATTAATTGCAGCTGCACACTTGCTACCTCCTGCTGTGATTCTCAAAGCCCTCTCTCTCTTTCGCACGTGCAGTGTTAATATAGCCCCCCCGCCCCCAGCCCCAGACAGTGCTTCAGCTATTAATGACAGCTGCACACTTGCACCCCCTGCTGTGAAAAAACAACTACTTTATAACGTTTAAAAGCAGAGCACGTGCACAAGTTTTATGTAGATTTTTTATGTGACTCATTAAGCTGTGGAATAATAATCCTCTCTCTCTTTCTTTTGAAAGAGAGGTTATTTCTACAATACCTCATGCTGTTTGCTCAAATAATCCGACCCCCACTTTCTCTCTCAGGTCATTAACCTTTGCATGTATAATCCTGCCTGTGAGAGAGAGAGACGCTTTCTCTCTCAGCTCATTTGAATTTGAAGGTCACAAACATGTTTCTTCCTGTCTGTGAGAGAGAGAGAGAGAGAGAGAGAGAGAGAGAGAGAGACAACAATTCAATTAAAATAATAATTCTATCTTTGGTTCACTGCACATTGCATCAACACTAAAACTTTTCCCCCATATGGCAATGCACGTGCCACGTTCTGTTGGTTTCCCCCTCATGATTGAAATTTTTTACATTTTCTTTCTGCTAAATCATATAGAGCATCCCAAAGTTCGTTTGTATCTGAAATAATTTGTATGGGGGAATCATTAGAGCATCCATAGTGGAAATGCCCAGCCCCACCTATAACTATATCTAAGAGTTCATATATTTCAGATAAAATAGGATAACAGAAATTCTCAGTTTTTGTTACAAACAAAGTTCCATCATCTGCCTCAGTTGAAAATTTAATATGCTTTGCAATAATATCAAACTCGCTTACTGAAATAGCCATCAGTAAACGGGATAGTTTTTTAAATTTTGAATAACTGTAGCAATACATCCTTCCTCTATGATAGTTAAACGCATACTGAATGACCGGCGGTTTGTTAGTTAGAAAAAGCCTCCAAAGGAACGTCAACCTCACCGCCTTATTGGAGGTCACTCTTTTTTTATTTGGGTAAAAAGAGGTTCCCACAAGCCTAGGTCACATAAACTTGTGGTATGGAGAAAAACCCATTGTAAAAATTTACATTTCTTTCAACTCTACTTGTCCGTTCTCATGTTCACATATTAATACGAATTTTCTCTTGTTAAAATCTGTCAAGTTCTCGTTATTTAATACACTTTTAAATTTATCACATAGTAATAAATCGAAATAAGCATCTCCCTCACTGTCAGGATCGTCAAGATTTAGTAACACTCTGCCTGTACCATAAATTATTGCGCTTTCAATGGTTAGATATGAACCGAGAGGTACTGATTCTAGAGGCAACACCTCACGTGCCAAAGCATTGAATGCAGCCGTATCGAAATGTCTCATCTTTCCTAATGATTCAAGTTTCTCAATTTCACTCCTTTTATGCATTCTCCCCAACACTGTTTGCGCAAGCGCACTTTGTAGCTTCTTCCTCTATTCGAATCAGCTTATTCACATCGAGATGGTATGGCCTATAATACGATAAATATTCGTAAACATCATTCAAATTTACAGTGTTTAAAAAAATTTGTTTCAACTGCATCGCAAGCCCAATGTTTTCACTCGTAGAATTTCTAATGACATCCTCACACAAGTCAAACCACTCCAGATATTCTCGTAATCTGTTTTCCAACTCTTTATCCACACACATCCACTTCTGAGGATCCATTATCTATGACTGATTATTTATACAGCGGGATTAATACCGAAAAATTGATAGGTCTTCTACCAAGTCCCACACTACAAATTCTCACTTTGTGTGATTCCAACTCATAACCACAGTAAACGCATACGACCTTTTTTCCATCATAGTAAAATCCTTGTCTCGCATAATTTCTTTTGCTTGTTCTACTATAAAAAGCGCAATTCCTCATACTTTTCATTTGATTATTTTCACAAGTATAATCCCCCTCCTCTCCTATCTTTGGAAGCGTGTTAGATGTTAATAGTTGCAAATAATGTTGTGCACTTATTAGAGCGCATCTCCCACCTTCTACATTTTTGTGTATGTTACAAACCTCAAAACACCACGTATCTTTAAACTTTGTGAAATTAGGTTTCGCAAAATATTCCGGTATGCTACGTACATCATTATGATACTTTTTCAAAAATGCCGCTTTTTCTGTTCCAAAAATGCAATCATATGCGCTGAGATATCCACTTATCAATGAATCTGTAAACTCCGTCTCCCCCTCATCCCATAATATTTTATGATAATGTTGTTCTAACCAGGTAGCCTCGCAAAACATTTTCCAGCTCAAAGTAGATTTCGGAAAAGGTGGTTTAAAGTGTAGTACCACATAATTACCAGCCTGATCAACCAGCGCGAATTCTTTTAAAATTATTTGATTATTATCTTCCTTAAACCAATGTAGATCTGCAACAGCAAAATTCTTCTTTTCTTCCATGTCACACTGTATTCCCACTGTACGTGTTTTTCTGTCTTCACTAGCCTCAAAATCTCCAATCGCCTCTTGAAACAGCGAAGAAGTCGACATGTTGCTCTCTCACACACGTCCACACAAATGATAAATAAATCTCTTACATTTCACCTTTTATATTTTAAACATCCCCTACCGGCAATTTATTGTACTTCTCTAACTAATGAGGTTAAAGGTGTGTATTCCATTATTGAATCACTTATAAGAATACAATATGCCGAAGTCGAGTTTGGTAGTTCTTTACTAAATTCCATATCTAATCTTATATCTGTGGATGTTTTCAAATGATCAGATTGGTGTGAACAGTCAATCACAATTATTGGTGATTTTTCGCAAAACGCTTTAAAATCAATAGCGTTCCCATGCTCTGCATTTATAGAGCTATTGTAGTAACTCGGCGCGAAATCTAAAAACATGCGGTACATTATCTGCTTATTCCCTAACAAATTATCGTAGGGATAATATTGACTGTTTAGAAATAATTTAACATTATACAACTCGCACGAATCAAAATCAGACAATGATTTATTAATAGCATTTTTCCGAGCCGTTTGAAAGGCTAAAATTACATAGCGTGGAACATCTAAATGCGATGATGTTTTTATTGCCCACGAATGAATTCTCGATGTCGCCATGTTTGGAAATTCGTGAATCTCCCATCTTCTAAACGCAAGTTTTAAAGGACGATCAGAATCGAGTAATTTCAAAAATTTCAACCTTACGTGATCTTCCAAATGGATGTATGGAATTTTCCATTGCAACTTATCAATCGTTAAAGAAACATTTGTAGCCATTGCCGATTCAACACAGTTAAGATCCGACACACTTCTCAATAATACAAGCTCTTGTTTCAAGTTTAAAATTATTCGTTGAAAATCTTCGAAAAATGGTAACAAAAGTTTCAGCGGTATGCAAAAAATGAATTTATTATCCGTCAACTTATATCCATCTCTATCAAATCCTGCCAATTGGTATGTATTTGTATCGAAAACATTTTTCAAAAGCAATCCTTTAATTGTAGACGTAATTCCGACAAGTCTCGATTTCGCTACTTGCTGTCCCACCAATTCATAACGAATCTCATCAAACAGATAGCCTACTGCGTTGCTGACAAGTTTATATTCGGCATGCACCGGTGGATCCTCGGGTTTTGCACCCGGCTTTGTACATTTAACACTCCCCTCAATAAATAGAAACGATTTACAAGGTAGTGTGTATATATCCTGTTGATTTACAGGAAGCCTTACTTCATCTGAATTACCTAGTTTCTGTCCAGAATATGTTGTGTGCATGTGAAATTCGTACTTAGTAATATCCGAGTAAAATTGAATTTGACTATCGACATCTAGAATTTCACTTATTGCGGCTCCCGACATTTTTCCAATTAACTATAAATCCCAATTTTTCTAGTATTCTCGCGTTTTTAGCTATTAATCTGTTTTTCGGCATTAACGTAGGTGTTAACGCTACTGAGCTTAAACTCCTACTGACACTTTCTCTGTTCTCATCTCGACGCTTAGGTATGGCATTGAATACAATAAAACCCATCTTCTAACTTTTCTCACGAATATGTAACCTCACAGTTATACTATCCCCTCGAAAATCAATAAGTGATCCGTCTTGATTGGTTACCTTCACATTAATAAATTGAATTCTGCGCGTATTGAGAGGTACATATATAATTTCTGCGGGCGTTTCATTAATCAAATAACCGGGCGGTACCCTCGGCAGAAATTCGTAAATAATATGCTTTTCATCTCCGTTAGCGAAGCTTCCACATGCTAAATTACACAACACCACGATTGTATTAATATGGCTGATCGAGACTAAATGATTTGAATAATGCCATGTATTTGCATCGAGTAGAAGTTTATCAAACCCGAGTGTCTTACCAATTGAATCGTCAAAAGTTAAATCTACTGGTTTATCAGAATAAATTCCAACTTTCATAGTGTTATTATTCAGTTGTATAATGAGACGCTCATCGCTCAAGTTCAATTTCAACTTTATAGCGCTTATTATATTATCAATTTCGTACGATCCTGTATCAAGATTCACCAGTTTATCTCCATATTTAAAACTAGAATTTTTCCCCCTTATTATATTCGGTATACTATTAAACATCCACAAGTTAACCAATCCAATTTCCCATTCGCGATTTTTATCCAATTCCAGAGCGTGGTTTAAATTCTCATATAGACTTGTTTTTGAGGTTAAAGTAATAACAGCCATCCCTCACTCAGCTAATGCTTTCAACACAAGCGTAAAATTACAACTGGTTAGCAAGAAACAAAATCACTAGGTGCCCACAAATGTCTGTGTTTACCCGCTGCAATTGGTTGGTATTATAGAATATTTTTACATTATTTTCTTTTTCCCAATATTTTGTCAATTCGCGTGGCGGTTGCAAGTCACCGATCGGATCAAAATAATACACATTTTTTCCTCGTTTAATATATGCAGTCCAATGTGTTCCCATTCCAATCTGTTTGTCTAAATTAACAATTGCGAGCTCATTATTTCGAATTTTACTCGGAAGTGCATCAATCATATAAATACCCCTTAGTGGAATATCTAATAATTTGCACCATTTTATCAGGTCATAGTTTGACAGTGGACCATTCATCTTTGCGTTTTTCTCTGTCTTTTCCTCTGCTTTTTTCCACCTTGCTTCTTTTTAACCTTAGGAAATAGTGTTACACCATATTGGGTGGGGGGTACTAGTATTCTTCCGCCTGTTGGATATGGTTTCAGATAAAAACCACGACCAGCAATATGATTTTTTAACCTATTGATTGCCTTTTGTCTAATACTATCACTATTCGTTTTTCTAACTCCCCTCGTTTTTCGTTTTCTCAAACCTCCACCAAATGCAGATTTCGCTTTCATAATGTTTGTAACAAGATAAGAATATGCTCTCTCAGATAACCCCGTTTTTGGGTCCTTGAAAATTTCCCAAGCTCCATCTGCCAAGTGCCTGTCAGCCTCCGCTCGCGTCTTGTTATCAGACGCTCGGGAGTAAACTATGTCGTGCATCTTACATAAATCATCAAGACGGTTTATAGGTTTGTCTCCACGTGCTAACCTTGACCTTAACCTTGTCCCAGGTCCGCAATACGAATAATTAGGTAAATGAGCCTCGAAATTAAGGTTATCCACCCCCTTATTTATCATCGTACCCAATACATTGCCAATTTTTGATAAAATACCTCTACCACGCTTACGAACAGAGCAGCGCTTTTTCTTAACAGTGTTCATCCTTTAAAGGTTAAACATAAACTGAACTGTAATTACTACTACATAATTGATTAGTTTTCTTCAAAAGAAAATTCGATTTTTCATTAAAAGTCTTGGCACAATTTGCAAGAACGCTATAGTATTTGTAGAAATTACAAACTGTTTCTCGCTCATCAACCATAAATTTATACCAATGTATCAACCCAATTTCAAAGGAAATTGCTGTTTTATAATACAAATTAACGCAAGATTTAATATTGAATAAAGTGTGGTTTCTCAGTGTAGTTGATGTTCCAAAGGAATTGAAAAGAAATTGCGTATCATTTTGCTGTATCAGACTAGATGGTGCAACACGAAAAAGTAATAAGCTATTAAAACAGCATAATAGAAATATAAGTAGTACTATCGTTTTCCACACGTGGCGCGCTGCCAAAGTACATTGCATCTTGACAGACGCAAACAAACTGATAAAAATAGAACTCTGTGTTGAGGCGAGCACGTGCCAGCATAAACTTCCTGCGAGCTTCCTTCTTTTAGGTGCTCACCTACTCCAGTATAAAAAGAGGAATGCTCATCGCATCCCGCAATCCTTTTTAGATTGTCGCGCACACCGCTAAAAGACCATTCGCGTTTTGAACGTCATAGTTATCGGATCGAAAAAGTGCGATCATCTTTATCAGTTTGAAAGCGTCACAACAGTTTGAACTTTAGCTATCCGCGCACAGCGATAAAAGACCATTTGCGTTTTGAACGGCACAATAAGAAGAGTGATCATTTTGAAAGCGTCACAACAGTTTGAAACAAAGGTGAGCAATAATAATTCAAATCTTTATTTTACAATAAAGCCACAAAATAATCAAACTCATAAAAATTATCTTCAACCCAATCACGCATTTTTACAAGTTTTGGGCTAATACTGTCAGTGCAAAAAATCTTGGAGCAAGTACTATGAACATTTTTTTACAATCCCATTCTTAACTAGCTTTCTTCCAATGTTGTATTTTCGAATTTAATTTGAAATCCCCAACAGTGAAAATAATTAGTGTGAACGCATATAAGCAAAGTAATTGCTCAATAATATTTACAATAAATCTTCTCACACCTTAATGCAGACGACACCTCCATAATCTGATAATAAGTGTGCATAATCCAAATTTTTAAACAGCAATCTGATCCATTTTCCCTATTTTGTATGTTTCAGTTCCAACTAGAGACGTTCCAAGTCTACAACAGAGCGCAAGTGATTCCTCGGCTTCCTTGTCGTGCAGGTTTGTTTACTTTTTTAATTAATTCTCCTCCTTCTCCTCCTTCTTCTCCTTCTCCTCCTTCTCCTTCTCCTTCTCCTCCTTCTCCTTCTCCTCCTTCTCCTTCTCCTCCTTCTCCTCCTCCTTCTCCTTCTCCTTCTCCTTCTCCTTCTCCTTCTCCTTTAAGACTGTTCTTATTATATATACAAAACGATGCATGACACAGTTTTTTCATATTTGAATCTGCAATAATTACTTTACAATATACACATTGCAAATAACCCGTTTTATGTAGAAAAAATCCATTACTCGCGAAATATTCAGCATTTCTTTTAAAAACTAATATCCTCTTATTAAATGAGTTTGACCAGTGAGGCTTTGATCTTTGATAAAATGTCTTTATTCGCTGGTCGTAATCCCGAAGATTATTAAAATTTTCATTCTTGATAGAAATATTATGCATTCTCCTCCACCCACAATTCGGACTATGTTTTTCATGTTCTTTTTCGGGATCATCTGTTATTAACCATTTTTCCAAACCAACTAAACAAAACACGCACTGCACTGAGTCTGGTGGCGTCTTGAATACAAATCCCAGTTTAGCTAAATGTTTAGGTGATAAAAGGGGAGATTCGAATTTTTTCCATCTCTCATCAAAACTCAACAACCTCAATCTTTCGTACATTAAAACGTGTGATTGATCCATAGTGTGCTGATCAACTTCTAATCCACTACTAACTTGTTTGTTTTAGATCAGTTGTACCAGTGGAGTGTAAGAGAGCACACATCTGAGAGAGAGCATACATCTGAGAGAGAGCACACATCTGAGAGAGTGCACATGTCTGAGAGAGAGAGTGCACACGTCTGAGAGAGAGAGAGAGAGCACACATCTGAGAGAGAGAGAGTTCATCATTTGCCATCACCCTTTTACAATGTAAGTAGCGATTATTGACTGCGCATTATTTCGAATTATTTTTCTCGGTAGAAACTATTATTCTGCAGAAAACACATTGCATGCGAGTATCTCCATTCAACTAATTCTGCTGCCGATTGTTGTACATTGGAGGAGTAAACTTATGTTCAGTATTCCTACTTAGTTTTACCAGCACACTTGAGTGTTTGAAATAATTTACAATTTTTCCCACACCGAAATTTTCTGGATGAATTACACAAAAATTTATCAATTTTGTTATTACACATATTAAATGTATGATAGACGCCATTACACGATTCGTGATGGTTATCTGCAATATGTAATTGCATTATTCGATAAAAACACGTATCTGAATTACATTCTCCAATAAATTGGTGTAATGGTTCATTGAGTGCAGGATTTATACACATGCAATAGTGCCCATACTGTCTTCCATAGCACTGATAGCGGTGGTAGCATAATTTATGTATTAATTGTTTTTCGAACGAGGATTTATTTTTAATAAACTTTTCTTCTTCCTCGTCTACTGCCACGTTTATATCCATAGAAATAATCTGTTTCACACTCATAATCTTTTTTAACCTTTCAGTTGGAGAACGCAGTGGAATCGCATCCTTTGAAAGTCAATCATTCGTAATTTAGAATAGTCCGTGGTGATCAACTTCTAATCCGCTACTAACTTGTTTTGTTTTAGAGAGAGAGAGAGAGCACTAATTCGTCAAAATGCGGTATACAATCGAGGATCTGCGTGGATTGAACAATAACGCGATACGTCACCATATAACCTATCTAGACAAGGAGCTGGACGTGGAATCGACAAAACCCATAGTATTGAACCAGATCGTCGAGGAGTCAGACCGTTTCCACAGAAATGTGAAATGGTTTTTAGTGTTAAATATTATATTACAAAAATTGATTGTTTTGCCCGAGGAAAGTGAACAAATATCAAGTACTGTAAACTTTCACAGCTACTCGGCAATATGTGTGAATGTTCGTGAAAATTTAGATGAATTGAACAAGTACTATGAATTAGCTATTAAGAAAATTTTAAATTCTTTCCATAATTTTACAAAATTTGGTAGTGGGTGGGTTTTGAGTAGAATACATTCTTTAGATTTAAACATTATTCGGTATAATCCTATGTACACATCCTCATCTTCCTTTGTAGAGACTCCCGATTTTATTGTAAGGAAAAAGTGCATGATTAACATAAAAAATTTTAATGACAAGAAATGCCTTTCGTGGTCAATTCTCGCTTATTTCCATCATCGTCGAGGTACACATATGACTGTTGAATATCTGAGCAAGTTTGCTCATACACTCAACACAAACGGTGTTAACTTCCCAGCCACTATGAGAGATGTTGGGAAAATTGAAATTTTGAATCCCAACATAACGATTAATGTAATTGCGTACGACGATGATGGAAAGAAATTCTATCCCTACAGATGTAGCATATATAGACAACGCAGACATCAGGTGAATCTTTTGCTTTTAACAACTAAAACCGCACCGCATAAATCACATTTTTGCTTGATCAATACCGCGAATGGAAAGAATGGTTTATCGCATCTTTTGAGCCATCTTTCAAAACATTGTGCCCAAGTACACATATGCGAATTTTGTTTTCATCGTTTCACTACAAACAAATCAAAACAAGTAGATGGAAAACAAAATTTGGAAAGGCATCAAGAGCTTCGTTCAAAGTTCGCAGCGCAAAGAACGGTGCTACCCAAAGAGGGTGATGTAATCAAATTTACAAACTATACTTATACACTTAAACCTAAATATGTAATTTACGCCGATTTTGAATCGTTTATTTTACCAATTAAGAGCGGAGAAGAGGGGGAAGAAGAAGCTGATGCTTCAGACCCTGTTACTAGTAGCTTCACAAAAAAGACACGTGAGCATGTTGCATGCGGGTATTGCTTCGTAGTGTTAAATATACATGGTGAAATTTGTCATGGCCCCATTCTTTATCGCACGCGAAATGAAAGTGAAAAAATTATTAAAAAATTCGTTGATGATGTAACAGATTTAGGTGAAATGCTTTATAATGATATGAAACGTGAAATACCGATGATTCCATTAAATGAGCGACAACAACAAGAATTTGATGATGCAAAACAATGTGGTTTATGTGGGAAGGATTTCTTGATTGGTGAGGTGAGATGCAAACACCACTCGCACGAATCAGGCGAATTTATTTGCGCAGCTCACCAAGCATGTAATTTAAATGCTAAATCACCCGATTTTATTCCATGTTATATACATAATTTCGCAGGGTACGATTCCCATTTTATTGTGCAAGCTTTGGGGAAATGCAAAAGAAAAATACATTGCATCGCCAATTCCTCTGAAAAATTTATGACTATTAGTATTGGTAAAATTAGATTTTTAGATAGTTTTAAGTTCATGAATGCTTCATTAGATTCACTTGTAAAAAATTTGTCAGAAAGTACTGAATTGGAAACGAAATTTAAAAGGATGTACACAGTATTCAGAACACCTGAACAGCACCAGCTTTTAATCAAAAAGGGTGTGTATCCATACACTTATTTTGATTGTGCTGAAAAGTTCAATGAAACGTGTCTTCCTCCCATAGAAGCATTCCACAATGATTTGAACGATTCACCATTGGATCCTGCTGAATATGAACATGCACAGAAGGTGTGGAAAGCATGTAATATTACCTCTCTTGGTGAATATCACGATCTATACCTTCTAAAGGATGTTCTGCTTTTGGCCGATGTTTTTGAGGATATGCGCTCATCATTATTCGACAAATATGGATTGGATGCTAGCCACTTTCTCTCATTGGCACATTTCTCATGGAATTGCATGCTAAAATACACACAGGTGGAGCTTGGTTTGATTCGGGACATTGATATTCATCTTATGATTGAGGGTGCAGTGAGAGGAGGATTATCAGTCATTCCGCATAGGTTCGCTGAAGCGAACAACCCATATATGGCGAATTATGATGAGAGTAAACCTACTAATTACCTTGTCTACCTGGATGCTAACAATCTATATGGATTTGCCATGTGTGAACCTCTCCCGAGCGGGAATTTTAAATTTTTGAATGAAAATGAAATCGCACATGTAGATTTTTTAAACTTGAGTGCTGATTCAGAAATTGGGTACATTCTGGAAGTTGATATGCAGTATCCACAATACTTACACGATTCTCACAATCAGTTTCCCCTTGCCCCCACAAAAGAAGCGGCCCCACAAAAGAAGTTGAAGAAGGAGAAGAAAAAGGAGAAGAAGAAGAAGAAGGAGTAGAAGAAGAACCTTCCTCTCAAAGTGTGCGGCGGTGAGTGAGGAGAGGAGAAGTGAGGCGTGCTGCTTCACAAAAAGAGGGTTCTAAAAATAGATTACCCACGCGACGCATGCCGAGGCAGTTGAGATATATCACATGTGTGTGATGTCAACAAAAATGAATAATCTTAGGCAGAGATTAGCACAAGAATTGCATTCTGTGCCAAGAGTCCATTTTAATAGGAGAAAATATGAATTAAAAAGTGAATCAGAGCTTATGCAAGCAGATTTGATTGATATGAGCTCGCTGGCGAGAGATAATTTGAATTATAATTTTATTCTTACTCTGATTGATTGTTTTTCGAAATATGCTTATTGTGTGCCAATAAAAACCAAAAGTGCTAGCTCTGTGTATGCTGCGCTTGAACCAATTATTCGTAAAAATAAGAATGTTAAATTTTTTCAAACAGATCAGGGTCGCGAATTTTTTAATACAAAAGTAAAAGCATTATTGGATAGGTATAATATTAAACATTACCATGTTTTTAGTGAGAAAAAAGCTGCAATAGTCGAACGTTTTATTAGAACTATTAAATCGAAAATCTATAAATATTTAACGCAGCATGGAACAAAACGCTGGGTAAGCGCATTACCAACAATGGTTAAAGAGTATAATAATACCTTCCACAGAACAATTCAAATGCGGCCATCTGATGTTCGCAAAAAACATCGAAATCATATAATAGCATCGCTTAATAAGGCGGCCAATGAGAACTTACGTTTGAAATCTAAACGAATAAAACCGAAATTTAAATTGGGAGATGTTGTACGCATTAGTAAGTACAGACAGGTTTTCAACAAATCGTATAATATTAATTGGAGTGGGGAATTATTTATAATTCATTCAGTCTATCTGACTAAGCCTCCTACTTACATCTTGCATGATTTGAAAGGGGAAATAATTTCTGGCCGTTTCTACAAAGAAGAAATGAAAAAAACAAAGCTGGATGAGGAGGAGCAGAAAGTTTATTTAGTAGAGAAAATTATAAGGAAAAATAAAGATAAAATATTGGTTAAATGGTTAGGTTTCAGCGAACCTACATGGATCGAGAGAAAGAATTTACTAGGTTAAGAACTGTATTGTAAATACTATGTATTATATTGTAAATACTATGTATTATATTGTAAATACTATGTATTATATTGTAAATACTATGTATTATATTGTAAATATGTATTATATTGTAAATAAGCGAAATGTGGTATATTGGAAAAGAACTGAAAAAATATTATGAATAAATTGATATAATATGTTGAACCGTGTGTGTTTTATTCAGTTATCCATTGGCTATCATAGTGATACAATGGTAAAGGATACCACCATACCCATCATCAATTTTGATGAGGTTATTACAGGTAAACCGCACACCGAGAGTAAAAACGGTAGTTTATTACCACATAATGCACGTATTCTTTTAATTGGAAGATTGTGTAGCAGAAAATCAAACACAGTTTTGAATTTAATTTTCCATAAAAATGGATTAAAGTTTAAACATTTATACTTATTTAGCAAGTCTCTGTACCAGGATAAATATGAGTTTTTGAAAAGGGTATTTTCGAAAATAAAATGTGTTACTTTTCATTTATCAGACGATGTTGAATCGATACCTCACCCCAACAAAGTTGATCGGTTTTCATTTGTTATTTTTGACGATCTTCAACTAAGTCATGTACCACAAATTTGTGATTTTTTCACGATGGGTAGACATTGCAAAATTGATACAGCCTACTTGGTACAAAGTTATGGTGCGATAACAAAACATCACATCCAAGATAACGCGAATTTGATAATTTTTTTTAAAATTGATCAACTGAATTTGAAATTAATTTATAGGGATTTTGTAGGGGAAGATATGACTTTTGCAGATTTCAGAAAAATGTGTAACAAAGTGTGGTCAAATGCTCCACATAAATTTCTCTCAATTTTTACCAAATGTAAGGCTGAAAATGGAAGATACAGAGAACAGTTGGATAAATTCATAAAGATTCCTTTGCAATGAGGTAACTTCGGTGTTTGCACGATTTTTGTCATTCCACACTGTGACAGTAATGAAGAAAGTTAAGAAACGTCTCGCACATGGTGCGGAAAGTTTAACAGATAGAATTAAAAAGTTGAGAAAAACTATTTTGGATAAGCATAGGAATTTATTGGGTTTTCAAACACAGAGTGAAGAATGTAATCGTAAAAGGTTGGAACCAATAATTACTCCATTAATTGAACTCAAAAAGAGCACAATCTCTGCCAATGAAACAGTAAAGCGCGAAAAAGAACACAAGGTTGAACCGTTAGAGGTGGAGGAGAAGGAGGAGGAGAAGGAGGTGGAGGAGAAGGAGGAGGAGGGGGAGGAAGATAAAAATATTTCTGCTAATGATAAATCTGCTTTCTTTGATTCGACTTTGAATATTACTAACCGTCGCACTCTAGAAGAATAGAAGAAATTTTAGACAACTATTTAGGTGTGTTTCATAACGAGAAATTAGATAATTCTATTCCTTATGGTATACGATTTGATCATAAACAAAATTTATATTTTATCGGCGATGAGCCCGTAAGTTTTGATGATGTTTTTATAACTGTCGGCGAACAAAGGTTTAGAATGACTCATGGTTTGTTTAACAGTAGGCTAAATTCAAATCTCTACAATAACAAAGATTTGGCGAAATATAAAAAAATATTATCACTGACATCTGTACATATTAATAACCAGGGTTACGTAATTCGCAATTCTGGTAAAAAATCTCAAATTATACAGAAACATTTTCCACCCAAAAAACGTTCAAAGTATGGGAAGGGATTATTGAATTTTGTTAGAAATAAATCACGTGATAGAAACTACATATTCTGGGATGATGTTAACAAACTAGTCGAACGTTTATTTATTTTAATGGCTTCTAAGAATGCTGGTAATTCGGCTCATGATATTGAAATCGATTTGATATTGCAAGAACTGCGGGAAGGTAACTTCATACAGTAAGAAATGCGAGGACATTGCTGTGACAGCCGGCGTTGGCAGGAAGCTGTTCGGTAGAGCAAAAGAGGAGAGAAAGAAATATGAGAGAGATGAGGCTGGGTGAAACCGGCTGTTGCGAAAGAGTATGTTAGAAGGAATGCGGAGAGGCCGCCTCACCCCTCTGCGAAACATTGTGTAAAGTGAGAGAATAGCCGATGGAAGACATGAGCTGGGGTGGTGACGTCAGTGCTGCCAGCGCGAGTCATCTTGACAAGCAACACAAATCGGAGCGTTGGAACCTCTCCGCTGGAGCGAATGTACCGAGGTGTTGCTAATTAATTTCGGCAGTAGGACAATGAGTACTGACAGATTCAGACGAATGCATCGTCCACATGGAAAACAATTAGAGGAGTTAAGAAAATTAGTAGCAAATTTTGAGAAGTTGAAATTTGAATTGAGTGAGTTGAAGAATGCTGTTTTAACTAGAAGAGAATTTAACAATGAAAGAAGCCAACTTGTGTCATTTGAAAATCTCAATAGTGGATTAAGTATAATTAACAATGTGTTGGAAAAACGCATGCATGATTTAGAACAGGTTGTTTTAACTAGGAGAGAATTTGAGCAGGAGAAGGCTAGTGTGCTGGTGACTAGACATACCCTCAATAATGAGATGAAAATTATTAGCAAAGAGGCAAAGGCAGAAAGAGATAAACTACTCACTCATGATGAATTCAATAGGGAAAATTTACTCACTAAAAAAGAGTTTATAATTGAAAAAGTGGGATTCATCTCATATGAACAACTTAACACAGCTGTAAAAATATCACAAGACCTATTAATGGATTATGTGCATAATAATCAAGATTTCAAGAGACATTTAAATGAGTTGATGTATAGATATGCCTATTATTTGATAGAAAAATGTGTAATGGCTGCCAGAACGTTTGATTATAAAGAGTTGGAGGGAAGAGGTCTATTGCCGGAACATACTGTTGGTGAGTTTTTTCGGCATATTGAAATGGGTGAGCCCACGATAAAATATGATAGTAGTTTGTTTTTACCTCCCCAACAAGAACGGCTATTACAACGCTATCAATCAAGGAATCGAGGAGTGTAGAAGTATCTATTTCTGTGTGCGGTTCGCCACCTGCTAGGCATGCGTTGCGGCCGTTAAATTCTAAGGTTAATGACCTGAGAGAGAAAGTATGTCTCTCTCACACACACACATAAAACTTGTGCATGTGTCAACTTCTGCCTTTAACGTTATAAAGTTAAAGGGGGGGCTATATTAACACTGCACGTGCGAAAGAGAGAGAGGGCTTTGAGAATCACAGCAGGAGGTAGCAAGTGTGCAGCTGCAATTAATAGCGAAAGCGGTGGCGGGGGCGGGGGGCTGATGCTATTGCAAATATAGATATAGTAATTGCAAGCAAGTATATATAGGTATATAGATGCATATGTTGTATATACAGATATAGGTTACAGATATGCCCAAACATAGATATACTAATTGCAAGCATGTATATATAGATATAAAATCCATGTTCTATATTTATTGGGCGACCTTCCGGCGGGGGAAAGGTCCTCTCTCATTGGTGCTTGCGGGGGGTCCCCCTTTAATCTATTGGGAATAAAGTGGGGGCACATAGGGAAGGGGGGTGGGTGACCTTAAAAAACAAAATGGCTGTCTGGGACAGGGGGGAAGGGGTGGGCGTTTACAAAATGGCTGATCTGGGGGAGGGGGAAGGGGGGAAGGGCGTGGCCACGCCCCCCTCCTCTGTGATTGGCCGCATCAGAAGTCTCAACTGTCCCTACTGTGGCATGACAGGCAACTGAGAGTAGGGCAGGGTACCGGTTCCATCACAGTTTTTCTTTAACCTCAAATTTAAGGTTAACCTAAGTCAACCCATCCAAACCTAACCTAACCTGAAATAGGTAAGTTCAAGTCAAATCAACGCAATCTATCCGATCTTGAAAATTCCCATTTTCACGGAAGCTAAAAATCACGAAAAAATTTGACTTTTTAACCCCTAAAGGGAATTTGAATTAGAAGACGCCATCTTGTTCAGCCTTCCAAGGCATCCCAAATTCATGTATCAAATACAATTTTCCGATCACGATTGATTGAGGAAAAATAATAATAAAATTTAACCTTAAATTTAAGGTTAACCCAACTATCCAAACCTGAAATATAGCTGTATAGTTGTATAGCCGAATCAACACAATCTATCCGATCTCAAAAATTCCCATTTTCACGGGAGCTAAAAATCATGAAAAATTTTAACGGCGGTTAAATTTTAACAGTGGTTGAATTTTAACGGTGGTTAAATTTTAACGGTGGTTAAATTTTAACGGTGGTTAAATTTTAACGGTGGTTAAATTTTAACGGTGGTTATAATGGTGGTTTTAACGGTGGTTTCAACGGTGGTTATAACAGAAATTTTAGTGGTGATCTAACTCCAGTATAAAAAAAAATGAATACAAGAGAAGGACTTGCTCAAGAATTACATGCAAGTGTTAGACACAATTTTCCCACACGTCGTACAGAAATCAAAGGCGTAACAGATCTGTACCAGGCCGATCTTGTTGATATGTCAAATTACAGTACCATCAATAGAAATTTCAAATTCATACTGACAGTAATAAATTGTTTTAGTAAATTTGCATTCGCAATACCATTGAAAAGTAAATCGGGTAATGATGTGGCAAACGCCCTCAAACCAATACTTGAACAGAATAAGATAAAGAATTTTCAAACTGACGCCGGTAAAGAGTTCTACAATGCTACTGTTCAAAAACTCTTTAAAATGTACAATATCAATCACTATAGTACTTTCAGTAATAAGAAGGCGGCAATCTGTGAACGTTTCAATAGGACCCTGAAAGAGCACATGTTTCGTGAATTTACTGTACAGGGAAATTATAAATGGTTGAATTTACTCCCAAAACTGTTAGACAAATACAATAACACCGTTCATCGAACCACTCGCATGAAACCGAGTGAGGTGAATACTGAAAATGAAAAGTATGTACTAATGAATATTGATAAGGCTACCCTGCGTTCCTTCAAACTTAAAAAGCAAAAGTTTAAAATCGGTGATAAGGTTCGAATCACTTGTTACAAGCGAATATTTGATAAAGGATACCTACCAAACTATACTAATGAGATTTTCACTGTACATAATGTACTACCAAGCATTCCCCTCACCTATCACCTCAAAGACGATAACAATAAAATTATTAAGGGTGCATTCTATGAGTATGAAATGAAGAAAACCAAGTACCCAGATGTGTATCTTATTGAAAGAGTGCTAAAGAAGAAAGGCAATAAATTGTATGTGAAATGGTTGGGTTTTGATTCGAAATACAATTCATGGATTGATAATAATACATTAAAAAAATGAAGCTAAAACAGCACAAATCAAAACTATCACTGATTAACTTTGACAGGTATTTAAATAAAAAGCAACAAATAAGACACAGTGTGCTTCTACCAAATAGTGTAAGATGTATTGTGTGTGGGCCGTCCAATGTTGGAAAAACAAATACCATTTTTAATTTATTATTTGCCGAGAATGGTGTCAAGTTTTCACATTTATATGTCTTCACCAAATCTCACCAGCAAGACAAGTATCAACTTCTCAAGGAAATTATGAGTCAAGTAGCCGAGGTTGGATTCAATTTGTACCAGCATAATGAAGAAATACCACACCCAAACGATGCACACCCCAATTCAGTTCTGATTTTCGATGATATTTGTATGGAAAAACAACAGAATATTCGAGACTATTTCAGTATGGGTAGACACAACAACATCGATAGTTTCTACATTTGTCAAACGTACTCTAGTATTCCTAAACAACTGATTAAAGACAACAGTAATTTGATTGTTATATTCAAACAGGATAATCGTAATCTACAACACATATATCATGATCATGTATATCCGGATTTGAGTAGGGATGAATTCAGTAGAATGTGTGCTCAAGCATGGAATAATAATAATTTTCTAGTCATAAACAAAGATTGTGCACTGGATAACGGAAGATATAGGGTTGGGTTTGATAAATTTATTCTATTATAAAAATGATACTGAAAAAGGATCTAAAAGAATTGACGGCTATCAAGAATAATATAAAACAGCTGCGTGACTCTATACGTCGAAAACATCGAGAATTATCGTATGATGCAATTAGTGAAGAAGAAAATTTACAGAAACAATATAAACCCATTACCGAATCATTGAATCAATTTAAACAACAACAATTATTTGATGTTAAACAGGAAATGAAAGAGGAGGAGGAGGATGAGGAAGAGGTAGAGGAGGGGGAGGTAGAGGAGGAAGACTACCCCATTCTAGACTCTACTAATTTAGATACCTCTAATTTAGATGCTTCTAATTTAGATACCTCTAATTTAGATACAACAAACATTTTTGATTCTTCCAATGTTTCAAATTAAGACACCTCCAATGTTCCCAGTAATTTAGATGAAAGTAGTAGAAGAGACAGTAGAGAGTCTAGTCGGAAATTTGCATCTAGAAAACGTATAGATACATACATTGATAATTTTATGAGAACAACAAAAGGTCAAAATCTGTATGGAGTTCACTTCAATCCCACCATCAATGAATGGCAAATTGGAAACAAAGTTATCAAGTTTGATGATAAAAAAATCATTATTGATGGTAATAAATCATTCCCGCTTACACACGGTCTACTAGAGCTGCTATTCAAAGCAATTCCAGATACATTCATCTATAGGAAAGGTGATCTCGTTGACTACAAACGTATACTTGAACTAACTGGAGTTCATCTTGATGCATTGGGACGTGTGAAAAGAAATACCAGTTTTAAATACACTCGCATAATTAAAGATTTATTTCCACCTAAACGTGTTAAAGGAGTTGAACAAAAGCTGGGTAGTGGAATACATGATATGCAAATTGAAACCTCACCTAAGAGCAACGTCTACACCTATTGGGATAATCCAAATGAATTGTGTGAAAGATTGGAATTGTTGATTAATTCAAAACTTGCCGGACACACTGGTCATGATTCAGAAATTGCATCAATAATTGAAGAATTACGTGAAATCGGTATCATTATAGGTGGTAATTTAGTATTATAAAAATGACTATTGATAAATTTGGATGACATTTGTATGCAAGTAGAAAGGCAAATATCAATGAAGAATTGAAACAATTGGTGCAGAATTTAATTGATATCCTACAATTGATACCACTTGCAGCACACCACCTCCCAAGAGTTGATCTCAACAACATTGATCAGTGGTGAGCAATGACAGATCCAAGCCTATTTGATCAGTATAGAAAATATTCAGAGGAAACCGAAAATCCATGGTTTTTTAGAGCATGGTTTGAGAGTAAATTTATCTACAAACATGAATTATAATAAAAACAAGTATGACTATTGATAAATTTGGTCGACATTTGAGTAGAAAAGAGACAGTGGACTTGGAGAGAGAAGAGATGATAAACTTGTTTCAAAATGCCATTACTCTAGCACAACAAATAGATACAGTTAAAGATTTCTACTTACCAAACATTGATATTAGACAACAGTGGAAACACATGACAGATCCACAATTACTTACCAACTATAGAGAGGCTGTAAAGGGTCTCTCCATCTATAATTCTTCATTTAAAAGATGGTATGAGAAAAATTATCTATATAAAAATGAATAGAAAAAATACTCCGAAAAAGTCGACGAAAAAGAAAAGGTCAATGAAAAAGAAGTTGGGATCTGGTATATTGGGTTCCGTAATTAATAAAGCAATTGATCTACTGCCCATGGAGCTCCATATTCCCGGGTACGAATTCTGTGGACCCGCGACAAACTTGAAAAAACGATTAGCAAGAGGAGATAAAGGAATAAATAGATTAGATGAAGCGTATTGAGAGCATGATATAGCCTATAGTGACCCAACACAAAATCGAACGGAAGCTGATAGGAAACTTGCAGCACTCGTGTGGGAAAGAGTAAAAGCAGCCGATGCTAGTCTTCCTGAATGAGCAGCAGCCTATCTAGTTACAAATCTTATGAATGCAAAAGTAAAATTTGGTGGAGGAGGAAAGAAACTCGGCAAAGGTGTCTATTTGAAACCATACAAAGGTTGTGGTATAAAGAAGAAGAAGAAGGTAGAGAGTACATTGAAAGCCATTTTAAAAAAAAATCCCCATTATCAAATGTAGATATAGTAAAGTATGCAAAACAGCTTGACTTACCGTTACGTGGAGTTTTTATGAGAGATAAACTACCAAATACACCACTCAAACACCTAGAACTGGGTATAATCAATCTGGATAATGAAATTGGTGAAGGCACTCATTGGACGTGCTACTTCAAAAACGCTAATCTATGTGACTATTTTGACAGTTTTGGTAATCTAAGTCCACCACTTGAATTTATGAAATATATGCAGGGTGTAAGAGTTCGATACAACTACAAGAAATATCAACAAATGGAGCACTCATGCGGACATCTGTGTCTATTGTGGCTGTATAAAAAATATAGTGATTATGTTTACACTAACAGCAAACAAGAATCCATTGGTTAGTGAAATCTTCCCACCAGTTGAATTGGATAGCTTTGACTATGAAGTGGGTCTAGTAAACATGTACACATACAATACAATTCCAAATATTGAAACAAATGTAAATAATAAGTTTGTGTATGATGGGCGTGTGGTTGAAATACCAGAAGGATCATACGAATTGGAGGATATTCTAAATTATATTCGAAATAATCTTAAACTGACTAGCAGCCAACTGAGAATCAAAGCCAACAACAATACACTACAGTGTGAGCTGTATGCAGATAAAGATATTGATCTAACTATGAAGGACAGCATTGGTCCAATACTTGGATTTCAACATGAAAAATTACTAGCAAATAAATGGCATATATCAACAAAACCGGTTCATATAATGCGTGTGAATAGTATACGTGTAGAATGCAATATTGCACAGGGTTCATACAATAACGGCAGTGAAGGTCACACAATTCATGAGTTTTACACAATTGTACCACCTGGCTATAAAATAATTGAATCACCCACAACTGTGGTGTACATGCCAATCAATACAAACACAATAAATCAAATTTGTATAAATATAATCGATCAGGATGGGAATGTGGTAAACTTTCGTGGAGAAACAATAACAGTACGCTTACATGTAAGAAAAAACCCAGTAATTTTATAATATAAAAAATATGCTAATATTTACAAAAAATCATCAATCACAACAGCATGATGCAACAGATAGGAAATTACTTACACCTAAAAATAGACAACTACTACAAAGATTAGGTTTTTTTGTATATAATAAAAATATAAACAATGAATCACCAAATTCCTCACGGTATGCAAATTGATTCAATATTCAATGTTGGTGAGAAAGTACAATTCGATGAGAGTATAACCCAATTCGAGTATCACACTCACACACCATATGCATCACAAACATACAAAAATAATGATGAAATTCGTATCAATGTAAATCAACAGGATGTCTACACTCTACCATGTAAAAGCTATCTTCTAATAGAGGGTAATATTAAAGTACAAAAAGCAGACAATACTGAAGTTGACTTTGTATTAGTGAACAATGGAATAGCCTATTTATTCGATGAGATTAGATATGAGGTGGGTGGAGTCGAAGTTGACCGCACACGTAACGTCAGTATGACAACAACAATGAAAAACCTCTTGTGCGAAACTCCACAAAATAAATGTATATGGGAGAATGCAGGATGGAATCGAGATGGATGGGCAAATAAAAAGAAATTCAGCTTTTGTGTACCACTGGAAATGTGGTTAGGTTTCATGGAAGATTATAGAAAAATTATTCTGAATGTAAAACAAGAATTGGTTCTGCTTCGATCCTCATCTGATTTAAATGCAATTCAAACCACCGCTGGTACTAGAATCGAAATTAATCTAACAAAAATACAATGGAAAGTACCCTACATACATGTAGCAGACACAATTCGTCTTAATCTACTGAAATTATCTCACAATGAAAAACCAATTAGCCTTCCATTCAGATCATGGCAATTACATGAGTATCCTACCCTACCAGAAAGCACAAGTCATCAGTGGACTGTTAAGACGGCATCACAAATGGATAAACCAAGATTTGTTGTACTAGGACTGCAAACTAATAGAAAGAATAGCCTTCGTAATGATATATCTCAATTTGATTTTTGTAATTTGAATAATGTTCGCTTATATTTGAATGCACAATACTTTCCCTAATAATAATTAACATATTTGTTAACATAATTTATTAACATACATTGTATCAGATGTTTGCCGCCTTTCAACATGCCTACTACAAACAAAGTGATTCGGGAACATCAATAGCATTTGATAAATTTGAAAAAAACACCACTAATTGTGATAGACTGTTCTCATCAAAGTGAACTTTTGAAATCGGGTGCATTAGATGTGAAACTTTCATTTGACACAACAGCAAATATCCCAGAAAATACATCTGCATACTGACTCATTATATACGAAAATATCTATGAATATACACCATTGAGTGGAATTGTTAGAAAAGTAATGTAAACAAATAATATTAACAAAACAAAACAATAAAGTAGTATAGTAATTTAAAAGTATAATTAGAGTAATTTAAAAAAGTATAAATAAAATAATACAAAAATATTTTTTTTACCTACATACACACATTAATCTAGGTATAGGTACCTACACCTACAAACCTACATAGGACATACATTAATCTAGGTATAGGTACCTACACCTACAAACCTACATAGGACATACATTAATCTAGATATAGGTACCTACACCTACACACCTACATAGGACATACATTAATCTAGGTATAGGTACCTACACCTACACACCTACATACATTAATCTAGGTATAGGTACCCACACCTACATACCTACATAGGACATACATTAATCTAGGTATAGGTACCTACACCTACACACCTACACACCTACGCAGGTACCTGCACCCAGGTTTACATAGATTGTTTTTTCTTTTTTTTTAGATGAATTCTTCAATTTATCATTTCAATATAAACTAATTCGATAACAGTAACATGATATTTTTTTTTACTACACAGTAGTACAACAATGAAAAAAAAATTAATACTCCAAAATGGTTCGGAACCCACCTAAAACTCTAGATCTCAGACCTATTTAAGCAAAAAAAAAAAATTTTATTTTATTTTAAAGTTTTTCAGGTTTTTAAAGTTTTTGTACTTTTCCTTGAGATGGCTGCTGCTCACGAATTTTACGTTTTCTTATTGGAATATCTTTATGGCCCCAAGCTAGAGTATCAATTTGGTTTGGTAGTATGAAACGTTTATCGTCATGAGGTTGAAGAGCTAGTTTTTCACGTTGAACAGTATAGACATGATGCAGTTTACTTACAATTGCTGATGATGTTACATTTTTGTGTTTTACATCAAACAGACATTCTTTATAATCTTCAAATCTCAATTGATTTCTATTTGCACTCTTGGGAATTCCCTTTGCAACCTTCTTCTCTAAATCACCTATGCGAATTGCATACATTTTAGCTTGTAGTCCAACAAACCCAGAAATTATTTTTCCACCACACTCATCCTTAAATTTACCTAGTTGTTTTTTATGTTTTGTGCTGTAACATTGATGGTTTTTTGGATAATTAGATGTGTCAAATAAATCCAAATTTATTTCAATATCTTTATAAATATCGTTTGTTTGAATCAGATACATAAAACTATCTGTATCGGACATTAGCAGTTCAACATTGGGATACATTTTTAGAATTTCATCATAATGGAATTTGTACATTATTGCTTTACTTGACTCAAGTATTGCCATACCCACATAAATGGGGCGATTTAGATGAACCTCAAGCTTATTTAGACATACACCAGCAACATCATCGTTAAATCTGTACCAGTGTTTCATTCTTGGATATGCAATCACTTTATCAAGTTGCTTTTCATCAGTTATAATCCTGAAATCGCTGTGATTCCTTACATTTTCCAACGTTTTTCCATAAATTGCATTAGAACATAGCTTGTATAGATCTCTATCAAAATCATTATTTGAATTCTTTCTCAACTCGGTATTTAATGATATAAATTGCTCTAACCAGGCTGATTGATTGAATTGCATCACTCTGTGTATTTTTGTTAATTTCAAACTTAATCTCATGTAAAGTTTCAAATTTTTATAGTGTAGAATGTAATTTTTACGGTTTTCAAAAGTTGTAATCAATTTCTCATATCGCCCTGATGGTGGTGTGGCTTTTACTGGCGCAAGGGGGTAATGGTTGTGCATATCATGTAGACTTTCTGGATATTCAAGATCGACTTCTAAAAAGTAGCCAACATGTGATTCATCTGAAATTTTTGTAACATCGAAATTTTGAATTTGCTCATTAGATAGCCACTTGAATCCAGAGTGTGGTAGTGGTTCACTCATGCTTGTACCATATAAATTATTTGCATCTAAGTAGATTATAAATGTGGTTTTGGAATTTTCATCATATGTAGATAAATATTGGTTGTTGGCTTTTGCATATCGTTTGGGGATTACACTTAAACCTCCGCGAATGCCGGACTCTACAAACAGGTGCATATCTGGATCACTCAAAAGTTCAAGTTCAATACCGGTCATTTTCAACATTGCATTCCACGAATAGTGTGGTAGCGAATAAAAGTGGGATGGATCAAGACGGTATGTTTTCTGGAATGTTGATCTGAAAGATTGAAATATATCGGCGAGTAAGAGTATATCGGTGGTTAGATAGAGATCGTGAAATTGGCCAAGATTTTTCAAGTTGAATGCATTCCAAACGGTTATAGCATTTTGATAGTCAGTCTCACTTACATCTGAATCGGTTAGTTTGTTGTAGAAGTTTTCCCGGGAAGGTAATTGTGTTTCTTCGAATTTCTCGAAACAATCCATATATTCGTATGGGTATATTTGTTTTTTCAAGAGTAAATTTGTATTATTTGGAAAATGTGCTGAAATCAGTTGGAAAGCATTTGATAACATATTTTCTGCTAATTTTGAAAGAGATGAATTCAGAAATTGTAGTGAATCAATAAATCTTAGAGTGTTATTTAGTGTTATTGAAATTATTTTTTCACTTGTCCTAGCTAAGCAACTTATTCTCTTTTTATATTTATTGAGTGATTGAACAATGAAGTGTGAGTCGTAACTGGTGAAATTGTGGAATATTACAGGAATGAACTCCACCTGTTTTGCATTAAGATTACACGATTGATGAGCAGCTCCAATAAACTTTCCGGTTGAATGTGAATGGTGTCGCACACGATCAAACAATAGGCTCTTATTACACAGGCAACACACGTCTACCATTTTAAATTCACTTTCTTCTTCCACTGTTATCTGCATTGGCACTTGTATTTTCAATCGCTTTTTCAATTCATTTCCATGCTTATCTAATTCATCTAGAAACTTTTCTATTAAATTTGATGATTCAGACAGGTTGGATGCTCTAACTATCCTTGGTCCATAATGAATTGATCCACTTTCATTTACTATTACATATCCATAACCACATGGTATATGTTTTTCATCTTTAATTAAACATTCAAAGTCAGCATATATCGTGAAGGGGGTGGGTAGGGTGTAGGAGAAATTTGTGAACTTTAAAACAGTATTTTGTTGTGGAATTTCAATGCGTTGTGTTTTGTGTGATGAGCACAATTCAATATGTTTTTCTAAATTACGTTTTGCGTTTGATTTGGTGAATCTTTGAAAACAGTGGGGGCAAATTTCCACTTTATGATCATATTTTGTTAGATGTGATAGCAGTCTGGATAAATTTTTAACAAGAGTGTAGTGTTTTTGTTCTTCTTTGTTAGATAACAACAACAGTGTGATTGTATGCTCTCTTTTTCTGTGTTGGGATGTAAAGCCTGGATAGAACATATCTTTCTCTTCTTCATATGCAATAACATTAACAGCTATTGTTGTGTTTTGGTTCTCAAATTTAGGTATGTCTTTCAATTTTAGTGGGAAGCATAAATTTTCAATATTAATTTTATCTTTTATTTTTTTAAGTGCAGATACTCGATTGTTCTTAGTGGTTTTGAAATAGGAGAGGATGGACCAAACAAAGCAAAGATCATCTTCATTTCTCACATTTATAACAGCATTTTTCTTTATAATTTTATCTGGAGTAGGAATGTATGAGCCAGAACCACTTATTGGTCTGTATCTAACCATATTGAAATTGAATTGTTTGAATATGTCTATAGTCCAACCACTCCCTAACTTTATGAATTTATCTAACCCTTCCATAATTTTTCCCTCTGCCTCCTCCCATTGTACACTAAATTTATCAAGATTCTCATGGGCTGAGATTATAGACCTCGATTGTCCATGGAATGTTGGTTCAACATACAACTCTTTATCAGCAGAAATCTTTTTCAATTTAACTGTTAAACTCACATACCACTTAATATTATAATGAAATTTTTCAGAATTTTCAAGTATTATATCAATTATATGAGGTTTAAGGTTTTCAAACAATATTTTTACATCAATTGTGTTGAATGAGTTCCATATGAAAAAGAGACAGTTTTTGTTGATGCTGTGTTGGCAGATTGGTGATGAGTAGGTGGATGAAATTATTCTATCCATTTTTATATATACAAAAAAAAAGTTGTGATGATAAGATTGACTTGGTATAGATCTGTTAGACCTTTGATTTCTGTACGATATGTGGGAAAATTGTATCCAACACTTGGGTGAAAAGTAGGTAGATAATATTATGATAATGTGTAATAATGGTGTCAGTGTACTTACGATAATGGCTGCCGATTGTGGAATGAACACTCCCAGATATCAGTGGTCGTATTTATACTAAAATTATTTCTTTTTCGTTCCAAATTAGTTTTTTAAAATTTTCGTCTACAATAAGGTCATTCAACTTGAATTCGTTCAAAATTATATTTTTTTTTAAATAATCGTCTACAATAAGGTCATTCAACTTGGATTCGTTTTCAATTTAGTTTTTTAAAATGTTTGTCCGCAATAAGGTCATTCAACTTGGATTCATTCCAAATTATTTTTTTTTTTAAATAATCGTCTACAATAAGGTCATTCAACTTGAATTCGTTTTCAATTTAGTTTTTTAAAATGTTTGTCTACAATAAGGTCATTCAACTTGAATTCATTCCAAATTATTTTTTTTTTCAAATAATCGTCCACAATAAGGTCATTCAACTTGGATTCGTTTTCAATTTAGTTTTTTAAAATGTTTGTCTGCAATAAGGTCATTCAACTTGAATTCATTCCAAATTATTTTTTTTTAAATAATCGTCTACAATAAGGTCATTCAACTTGGATTCGTTTTCAATTTAGTTTTTTAAAATGTTTGTCTGCAATAAGGTCATTCAACTTGAATTCATTCCGAATTATTATTTTTTTTCCAAATAATCGTCTACAATAAGGTCATTCAACTTGGATTCGTTTTCA
The DNA here is from genome assembly GCA_948455865.1 of Conomelus anceps. NCBI lineage: Eukaryota > Metazoa > Arthropoda > Insecta > Hemiptera > Delphacidae > Conomelus > Conomelus anceps. Next base: position 31,108,719 of record OX418216.1, read on the forward strand.
ATTTAGTTTTTTAAAATGTTTGTCTGCAATAAGGTCATTCAACTCGAATTCATTCCAAATTATTATTTTTTTTTAAATAATCGTCTACAATAAGGTCATTCAACTTGGATTCGTTTTCAATTTAGTTTTTTTAAAATGTTTGTCTGCAATAAGGTCATTTAACTTGAATTCATTCCAAATTATTTTTTTTTCGTGATTTTTAGCTCCCGTGAAAATGGGAATTTTTGAGATCGGATAGATTGCGTTGATTCGGCTATACAACTATACAGCTATACCTATTTCAGGTTTGGATAGTTGGGTTAACCTTAAATTTAAGGTTAAATTTTATTATTATTTTTCCTCAATTAATCGTGATCGCAAAATTATATTTGATACATGAATTTGGGATGCCTTGGAAGGCTGAACAAGATGGCGTCTTCTAATTCAAATTCCCTTTAGGGGTTAAAAAGTTCAAATTTTTTCGTGATTTTTAGCTCCCGTGAAAATGGGAATTTTCGAGATCGGATAGATTGCGTTGATTTGACTTGAACTTACCTATTTCACGTTAGGTTAGGTTTGGATGGGTTGACTTAGGTTAACCTTAAATTTAAGGTTAAAGAAAAACTGTGATGGAACCTGCCCTACTACTGAGTATAGGAGAGAAATTTAGTCATGCGGGTGATGATTCAGGAGAATTGAGTGTCGAAATATGTGTAACTGATGTTATTATCAGCTAAATTCATTTTCATTATTTATTTATTTATTTATTTATTGTGACAAATTTACAACGAGTGTGAAGGTGCAACAGACTCAGGTCCAAAACTGCTCCCTTCACAAATTTTGATATGTAACATTGTCCAAAACATTGAGGTTAACACAGAATAAGAAGTAATTTGTTCTATTCTACTACCGCCACTGCCATTCACCCTCAAAGAATCAGTGAATTTGTTGATGCAGGGATGCAGGAACAGGTGTTAGGAGTGTAGCCTAGGGGCGTCCTCAAGTGCAAACACCGCACGATGTTAACGATGACTCAAGCACTTAATAGAATTTGATCCATAATGTCGGGTTGAAATGCAGATTCTACATAAATGGCATATTGTTTTTTGGATGAAAGCTAATGCTTTTTGAGTCGGCTAATACAGAGATATGTAGACTATGAGTTAAAATAATGTGGGAGGATTTATGCATAGAAACGCTCAAAATGCTAGTTTAGAGGGAGTATTTTACATACTATATTCTTACTATATTACACATTAAAAATGTAAAATTCTACCATGAGTAGTAAAAATAATAATCAACTATGAATAAGGTGCAGCTCGTTGACAGTGTATGGCGGTTGGGGGGTTGGTAGACAAGTAGAAATACCGCCCCACAGGTGCCAAAATACCTTGCTATGCCACTGAGGTACGATACATTTCAAAGTATTTAGCCTTTTTTGTATGGCTCGCAAACCGGAATAAAGGCTGCGAGCGATATAAAACATTGGACCTACACAAAATACTGATGAAAAATTTACTTCAATGAGCAGTCATACTAATATTAGAGAAATGCATATATACATATTCAAATTAAAAAATGGGCATTTGAAAAAAATTGGTTTATTTATCTATAATATAAATAGCTCCATTCGAAACAGGGAAGTGATAGCCGTTAGCCGTAGCCGTAGGTGAGGTATCTGTTCAGTCAGATAAAGATAAGCTACGAGTTCCTCTGTATCCTCTTGTAATTGTAAGGATGATTCATTGGATTGCTAAGAGAAAAAGACCGGTCTCTGTTGTAAAATCACTTCCCGGTGGTTCGGAACCCACCTGAAGCTGTAGGTTCAACTCATCAATCACCATCATCCAACAATTCATTACTCAGGCACAGATTTCAGTAGAGGTGGGCGTTTCTGTTGTTATAGGAAAACGAAAACGAACTGTTCTTCGTTTGAAAACAACTGTTTGGAAATACTGTTCTAAAAAACAGGTTTGCATTTTCAACAGTTTTAATTCCAAACACTAGCAATTAAGGTCTAGTCCACACATGTTCTTGAAAACGAACAACTAATAAACGAACACTCCTGCTTCATATTTTATATTTAGCATGCTATAGGCCAGTTTCACGAAAACCCGAGAGACTTTTAACCACCATAAAATGACATTGTTGCATTTTGTCGTCTAATTCGTTCATTGATTCCGTTAAATAACATCACTTTATGGCAGCTAGAGTAGGCTACATTGGATTTTTGTGCAACTGGCTGTATAAATAATAAATAATAAACCTCAATTCGAAAATTCATTATAGGCTAACTCATGAATTTCAAACAACACTGACCTATAAATAGGTGATTCTTGGGTGACATCATCCATCATACAATCAAAAATATTAGAATAGTAAAGTTAATATTTCTCATATTAAACAACTAATTAGCATCATTGTAATAAGTATAAATAACATTATTAAATGCTTCAACGTTGTGTAATATGTGAAATATTTGTTTACAACTGTGCATTTTAAAACTCTGAGCAAAAATGTAGAGATGGTTAGTAAAGGTTGGGACACACATCACCAATTTGAGGATGAGCCCTTTTATGACCGATTCGCGGCCGTGATTTTGATGACAAGGCGAGCCCAATCAACAATGCATATTGCATTAATGTGTAGGGACACAAAAACGGCTTGGCCTCGAATCAGTGATGTGTGTACCGGTACTAATCTTAACACGTTAATTTAAAAAAATAAAAAAGTTTCTTTCTAAAACTGCAGAATAATAGCTATATTACTTCTTAACGGTAACATTTAGTTTCATTGCAATAAACTTCTTCAATTTAACATTAAAACATGAATACAAAAAAATGAAAAAATGTGGCTTTTTTAATCAATGCAAAATATTACAGTTCTTTAAACATTATTTGCAAATTCGGGCTCATTAATGTTCAGAAACATCAACATCTGAACTTTTGCGGATTTCAACGAACTTCTTCTCTCACTCAACAATTGTCCAGATTTTGAGAATATTCTTTCACATGGCACAGACGTCGCAATTATATTACATTTGGTTTTAACAAGTTTTGCCAAATTAGGATAGACATGTTGGTGTTTAATCCACCATTCGAGTTGGCAATTGTAGTGTCCATTTGCATTTTTCAATGGAAAAATATCGTCGCTCAAGTATGTGTCCATTTCTTTGATTGCACGCGATAACGGAGTACTTCTCATATTAGCATTTTTATCACAGACTATTTCATTGAACACATCCCATGCCTTGAAGATTGATGAACTGACAGGTGAGCTTACAGTAGCTGGTGCTGGTTCAGCAGGTGTATTGGGTGTTACATCTTTTCTGATTAAATTCACTATCATCTCCTTTACATTCATTTTTACTTTTGACACAGCTGCATCATCTGAGAAAACCCCAGTTTTGTATCTTGGGTCCAAAAATGTACACAATGCAAATGCATTGCTGTGTTCAACATTTTTGAAACGGTCACTCACACCCTTTTCAAGAAGATTTAAAACATCCTTTACATTTGTAGAAAAATTTTCATAAACATCCGATTCTCTAATCTTCTTGCACACATTATTTAAGCACCTTTTTTGTCACTACTATGACAGAGCTACCTGTCATGTATTTTTCACCACTAACAAGCTGTCATTTCTTCAAATGGTTTCAATACAATACACAGATCCTTGCAGTCTTGCCATTCCTCTCTGCTCAAGATGGGAACATTCTTATCCAGTAGTGCTGTAGTGGCTTTGACAGCATCCTCCAAAAGAACAAATCTTTCCAACATATAAAATGTGGCATTCCATCTTGTAGGCACCTCTTGTTTCAATTTTTTTGGAGCAGATGAGCCCTGATCACATTGATATTTTAAAAGTTTTTCAGTTGCAATAGTGCTTCTTTTAAAATGTCCTACTATTTTCTTGACATTTGTCATAGTGCCCTCCATGGGAACTACTGCACCCTGAACAATCAAATTAAGCTTGTGTGCATAACAACCAAAATGCTTCAGTTTCAGTACTTCTTCAATGGCTTTGACTACAGCACTGGCATTGTCTGACACTGCAAAATTGACTTTATTTATTAAATTCCACTCTGTCAACACCTCTTTTAATTCAGCTGCTAAGTTGTTAGCTGTATGATTGCCTGGTAAGCTAGAACACTTTAGTAAAATGGATTTGAATTTAAAATCATTATCAATATAGTGTGCTGTAGTGGCCATATAGCTCTCAGTATCTCTAGATGTCCAAACATCTGTAGTGATGCACACAGATGAAGCTTCTTTCATTACCTTCTCCTTAATGAATGAAACTTGCTTTTGATAAGAAGCAGGAATCATGACAGATGATACAGTCTTTCTGCTTGGCAGCTCATAACCAGGTATCCATTTAAGAAACTTTCGAAACCCAACATCCTCCACTACACTGAATGGTTGGAAGTCTATTATAAACAAATCTAGTAAGTCTCTATCAATTTTCTTTTTCAGTTCAGGAGTCACTTTTTTGGTGATCTAGTTACCTATTGTTTTTTGCCGCTTAGGTGGTGGTTCAACTGAAGTTACTGTTGCTGCTGCTGTTGTAGGCGATGTGACCACTGTAGCAGAAGCAGTGGTTTTATTGAAAAAAGTTGATGAAGATGGCCCGGAATCATGACATAGTATATTTTCATTGGAAATCTCTTCTTGTAAATTGTCTCGTTGATTTGTAGGTGGTTCTTTCAACATACCAAAATGAATTGAAATATGTTTCCTTTTTAAATGTCCCTTCAAATTTGTAATAGTTGACTTGTATGAAATCACTTTTTTGCAAATTGTGCAAGTAGCATTCTCTTGGTCACATTTAGTGAAATAGTTCCATACATCACTCCGATTTTTGTTTGACATCATTAAATTTTAAATGTTTTCAATGCTAAATAGTTTTTAGCTTACATATATAATAATTTCACCAATTCTTATCCATACACAGAAAAACACTTGTCACAATCTAATTAAACACTACTGAATTATTCAACTATATAACACTAACCTAACGAAATGAAAGCAGAATAACGAACTGAATGAAATTAAATAAATTCAACTTGACCCTATACTCCTATTCAAATGTTTCAAACTGGATGAAAAAAATCATTACAAACTGGTCTAACAGTAACAACAAACAAACGATGAGAAAACTGTTTGCAAAGCGAATGAGGCAAACTAGAAAATGATCATGGTGGAATGATACATGGGTGTGCTTGTACGCATGGGGGCGGGGCCACTTTCCAGGCAGTGACGTCAGTCTGGAAGCAAATCGCCAGATGCTCAGATTCGTATCCTCATTTACCGTGATATGATGGGATGTTTCAACTTAAACTAATTTAGGAATTTCAAAAACTAACAGCTCTATCATTCCATGAAATGAGTCTGAGTAAACGAATGACTCGCTTTGCTCGTGTCCCAACTTAGATCTCACTCGTGGCTTTTAAAAGCAGACATAATACAATAATTGCATGAACTACAATTTCCAATTTACTGTCAACATTTGCAAATAAAGTATTAACTCATCTCAATTGCAAAATCTGTGCGCGAATTTTCAAGTCTTAAGTCAAAAAATAATGAATTATTTAACTGGCTAATAATAATAATAGACTAATAAAAATACAATTATAATAATATAATAGACAAATAATAATACACTAATAATATTATTGATGATAATAATAATAAGAATAAGAATAATTATAATAATAATGATAATTATGATGATGATGATGATGATAATAGACTGATAAGCTAAAAATAATAATATAATAAACTAATTTTAATAATCAAAATAATAATAATAGATGAATAATAAAAATAATATAATAGGCTTATAAGCTAATAATAATGATAATAATAATAATGATAATAATAATAATAATAATAATAATAATAATAATAATAATAATAATAATGATATTAATAGACTAATAAAAATACAATTATAATAGTATAATAGACAAATATAAATAATATTATTAATAATAATGATAATAATAATAATTATGATGATGATAATAGACTAATAAGCTAATAATAATAATATAATCATAGACGAACCATCTTACTATCCCTGATCAATGATATAATAGACTAAATTTAATAATCATAATAATAATACATATAATAATAATAGACGAATAATAACAATAATATTAATAAACATTATAATGATAGTAATAATAATAATAATAATAATAATAATAATAATAATAATAATAATAGACATAAGCCGATAATAATAATAATAATAGTTATGATAATATTAATAATACTAATAATAATAATAATGCCTGATGATGACCCCATTGTCATTATTATTACCCATTGATGGGTTAAAACCAGTAGCAATTACCGAATTTTTGGATACCATATGCAGGAAATTTCGCCTTTATTCATACAATAATTATTACATTTATCGATTTCGTAAATATCAATCAGTTTAATAAACATCAGTTATAAATAAAATCAGTTTAATAAGCATTTCTCCATACTGGGGTGTTGTGACTGGCGCGCGGTGCATCCTGAGTGACGTCATGCGCTAACGTAGCCAGTTTTCGTTCTCCGCATGAGGACACCCATGTATCGTTCCACCATGGAAAATGATACTGTTATTTCCAACGGCTAGGCTATGTTTGTATTTGTAACGAACATTGGAGCAGAGATTGAGGAACAGGTGGAAACAACAGGCTACGTTTGAAAGCTAGGCGTTTGGGTATACAATTTGAGTGGCAGTGGTACACAATTCGAGTGGCAGTGATACACGATTCGCGTGGCAGTGCAGTCTTTAGTAGGAGTGTTGTGAGTGAAATGTGGAGGGAGAAAAGAACAGATTTTTTCGGTAGGCCAGAACTGTTCGTTTTTCTCATCCAAACAGTTCTTTCAAACAGTTCGTCGTTTTTGTTCCCACCTCTAGATTTCAGAACTATGTAGACTATTTCATCCTAAAAAATAATTTGTGTGATTTTTTGTAAAAAGCAAAGAGAATTCGAATTATGCCGTCAATTATTCAAATAGCTATATTATAAAACTCTTTTAGAAAGTGTGTCGAAGCAATGATTAAAGCATAGTTAAATAATTATTTAATTATATAATTATGTGGGCTTCATCCTCCGAAAAAAGAAAATCCGGGTGGAAAAAAATCAAAACTTCTGCATATATCAAAATTGAAAAACTCTACTGATACTTACTGCCCCTAAAATTTGACGCCCTGTGCAAGTGCTCATGTTGCCCATGCGGTAAATCCGACCTCTTCATTATTCTCATAGCCTACAAAGCTTTTGATTACAGCTATCCATTGCAAGTGGAGAGCTGCGGTCTGTCTGGTGGAGTCCAAAATGTGGTGAGGCCACGATGGAAGAGGTCCTATGAATGTGAAATTCAATTTCAACAAGCGAAGTGAGGTGCAATAGGCAAATGTCAAGAGAATAGCAATGCTCTCGTATGCGGGATAACGATAAACCTAGAATGATCCAAAATCATTGATCAGGAGTCTTGTATTATAAGTGTTGATCAAATGAACTAGAATACAACAAAACGTATCCAACCCATCCTACAAGGCCTAACTGGCACCAGAAATTGGAGTCTCCTCTACAGTATTGCAATCGATTTGAAATGCTATCAGCAAACTGATACAGTAATATACATGACATCTATTACATGTATAACTATTACACGAATTAACATGATTATAGGCTACATGCATAATATATCAAGCTATACCTAATTGGAATTTATCTGTCCCTAATTTAGTTTGGTGATTGGACCATCTGTTTTGGCTATCCATTGTCTGTTTTCATAATAAACAGATGTAATTGTGCGATAAACGTTTTTGGTGACCATTTTTTTGTAAATAACACTTATGTGAGATAACGATAGACTCAGAATGATCCAAAATCATAGATCAGGAATCTTATTGTATTCAAAGTGTTGATCAAATGAACTAGAATAGCCTACAACAAAACGTATCTAACCTATCCTATAAGGCTTAACTGGCACCAGTTAGCCTACTTTTGTACCATTTTCAGGGTCACACCAACGGGGTGACGGGGGACGAATGAGACCGTTAACCCCCGCTACGAAGTTTATCGTGAGGAACTCTTTTGCTACTGAATCTTATCCCCCCCCCCCCTGAAACACTTTAGCCTATTATTCATATCGCCTTGAAATTCCAATATTTCGAGAGACTTTTAGAAACTTATTTGATTTATCCATACATCATTATTTTCTGAGGTATTGCGTTAGGAAAATCATTACTCATAGAATTTATGCTAATAGAATAGATTTTGTTGAAAGTTTAGTTTATCGACCGCAGTAACTTATTGGCAATCACATATAATTTATGTACCTGACTGAGACTTCCTCCTGTATTGGCACAATCCATATCACTCCACTCATGTTGATGGCATAAATAATCAAGCAAAGCGGCAATCAACAGATTACTCTGTTATCATGAAGGTTAGGTTAGCGTGTTTGGTTGATTGTATAATCTCAGGGAATGAATTGAAGTAGCAGTTTTCATGTTATCAAGCTTATCCAATTACACTATTGAAATTAAATAACTGCAAATAAATTACTCGACAATATTGTAAGCATCTTATTGGAATAAGAGCATCCAGTTGAACTAAATAATTATTTAACTATGCTTCAATCATTGCTTCGACACACTTTCTAAAAGAGTTTTATAATAAAGCTATTTTAATAATTGACGGCATAATTCGAATTCTCTTTGCTTTTTATAAAAAATCACATGCACAAATTATTTTTTCAGGATGAAATAGTCTACATAGTTCTGAAATCTGTGCGTGGTTAATGAATTGGATGATGGTGATTGATTAGTTGGACCTACAGTTTTAAGTGGGTTCCGAGCTAACAGAAAGTGATTTGACAGCAGAGAACAGAGTCTGTTTTGCTGGGCTATCTAATACGTCACTCTTACGAAGAGGGCACAGGAATTTGTAGCTTATCTCTATCTGATTGAACAGATACCGGTACGTCTATCACTTTCCTCTATTTACATGAGAGTTGTTAATCAATTGATTTTGCGAATGTCAGTAATTCGAGCTAAAAAATTAAAGCAATTACATTTTTTAAATTGGATTTTCAATATTTGGCCAATCTACAAGTAGAAACGTGTATGAAACTGAATTGAATATGCACCCTGTGACAGTTGTATCAGTAATATGCAGATGAGTGGATATACTTTATCTATTTATTTATACAGTAGATGTCTAGTTACCTTCCAATAAGGTTAATTATTTCTGATAAACAAATGTGATGCTACTAGTAATATTTATTGTGATAAGTGTGAACTCAGACTCAACTATAGTTTTAAGGCTCTATAGACGTACGGTACACGTACTCGTACCTGAAGTTTCGGTTCCAATGGCTCTTAAGCAATGCTGAATCATCACAATTCAGCTGATACAATTTTAAATAGGGTGCAGATACAGAATCCTATATAAATTTGAATTTGCCTTCAACACATTGGAACAAATATGTCAGGTGCGTGAACCTGGTGTTTATAGAGACTGAATTATAAACACATCTATTAATTGTACAGTTAGCGTATCTGATTGCTTCTTAGGGCCATTTCGCACACATCGATATCAGCCGTACGATTTCAGCCGTTCGGTTGATCTCGAACGGAATGGACAAAGTGAGCAAATTTTGAACTCCGAACGGCTTTATGGGAATAGAAAGAGACAGAAAATGACAGAGAGACAGAAACGTTTCAAGGCTCGCATTTTCAATACCACATGTGGTGACCGAGTCTAGCTGTGAGGGGGTAAGGTGTATGACCTCTTTACGACGTAACTTTGCTTAGCAATGGATTGCGCAATGCAAATTATTGTACCGGCAAATTCGATGTGTTTGAAACTGCCAACAAGTTTATTACACCTCGACCTGTGACCTACCGAACAGGGCTATCCTGGTCGAGACATTGGACGGCTGCTTCATGGCAACGTACGGTTGTCATTATCTATCGATGTGTGTGAAGAGCATAATGTATTTCTTCACGCCACTGTTGGAATGTGGACTATTTGAGATTTTACCTAACGGATGAAATCGATGTGTGTGATACGGGCCTAAAAAGGCTTCAGTTCGATTCCCTCTCTCAGGCTGACAGGCTAACAAGCAAGCACAAGGCTCATGTAGAATTTACTCTCAATAATGATAATATACCTATTTCATTGATTTTTTCATCATGCATGATTTTCAAAGCTTTCAACTGATACTCATTCTAATCGGTATATTGAAATACAGAAATACTCTGTGTAAGTATTGATCGAAAATAATACTTCTCATAATGGGTTGGTAAATAAAATTTTGACAGTGGCTGAAAACACTGAGTTCTGGTTTGAAATATAATACAAATCATACAAATAGAGAACTGTATGTTTGTGAAACTTTTGATGAGTTTGCAAAACAAAGGTGCTTGACGCTCGACCAGGCCTGTAGGCTACATTTGAACCAACTGTCATCTCTCTGTCATAACACCGTGTGTCAAAAACTATGAATACTCTGTTTTGAACATGTCAAAACCGAGTTTTAATAGTTTTGTCATGATAAAATATGCTTTGTCATGATTAATGTGTTCATGAAGCTGAAACCCAATGCTCGGCTAAGTTTCAGAAATGTTATTCATTTTTTATTTATTTGGTACAAAATCTGAATGAAAGCTCACAGACTTGAAAAATCGTCTTACGGTAAAAAATATTTTTTCAATCACAGGTACATTATTAAGATTTAGATCAATAAAAAGAGAAAAAGGTTTCTAAAGAAGGTACAAATTACAGCTTTGGTATATATGAACTAACCGCTTCGGCGGGTATAGTGTGAACTAACCGCTTCAGCGGGTATAGTATTGTTACGGGTTCTATGTCTAAAATAACGCTGGCAACACTTAAATTTATCACTCGCACTTTATTTACACAAATAATCACAACACTCACTGTTCAGTAATGTCTTACAGAAAAATAAGCAATTAAAAACAGATAGCACGATATTGTTCAACTAATAATGAGTTTTCATTAAACTGTACAAAAATCAATCACTAAACGTCAAAAGGCCGATATAATATTAAATAATAACTGTACAATAAACTGTCCAATAATATTCAAAAAGAAACGTCGAGGAAGAACAATTAACTCATGTAGCACAAGTCCATAATACAGTCATAGGTAGAAGAATTATCACTATAGAACTGTCAAGAGAATTATCACTACTGACAACGAAAGTTCATTAGATGGTTTGTAATAGCGCCAACGGAATTACACTGTCTGTATTAACAGAAACTGTCACTACTGCCACTTATCACGATGAGTTTCAAAGACATACTGAACTCATTTACAAGAGACTTCCTCTATTTATATACTTTATTATAATTGAGGTATCTCTAGATTTCTCTACCAACTTCTAAATAAATAAATCAAGGAAACTCGAACTTTCCACAATATTCGATAAGACTCCATTAATTTCTAATCAAACAACTAGAACATTCTACAAATTACCAAGTAAACACCATAAAAGTGTCAAAAGCAGAGTAATTAATTAATTAAAAGTAAACATTTACATAGCAGATAACGCCAAGAACCACTGTGCCTTCTTTCTCTCTATTCACTCCAATTTCATATTCGCTACAGTATGAACTAACCGCTTCGGCATAAAGCAGTTGGTTGGGGCGTCGCAACTTCAGCTTGCTGTCGTGGGTTCGGATCCCGCTCCTCCATCTGGCATCTATGTGTAATCATTTACCTCATTACCTACGCACAAGTCTAGGACTCATGTGGGCATCATCAGCAATAAAAAATCCGATTCAATTAGATAAACTAATCTAAACTATCTATACTAATAAATTTCGACTTAATTCAAACGTATTCAGTGCAATTTATAGAATTAAAATGAGAATTCAAAATCTATTAACATTTTATAAAGATTAATCTATTAATGAAGAATAAATTTATCAATTCAGTGATAATTCTATCAATTTTTTAACATTTATTAATATTTTAACCAGTTTTTTCTTAATTTTATAGGCACTGTATATCAGGATGATTATTGAATTTTCTATTAGCTGAACTACTACGAACGCTGTTATCAAACGGGATAAAAAACACTATTTATTATTGAATTGATTAGGCATTGCTATTCACCTTTTGTTTTAGAAATATTTATAATTGGTGCATTAAGCACAGACAATTGAAATGTCCTAACTCTTTTATTTACAAAGACAATTTAACTGTTGACAATATGGAAAACTTTGTTCAGCTACTTCATATTTTTATTAATTTTAATTCATTTCTTATTGGCCATACTAATAGAAAACTCATACATCATTTAGAGCAGGGGTTCTCAACCTGGGAGGCACGCCTCCAGGGGGCGTAGAAGAACTTCAAGGGAGGCGTGAGTTGTTCAACAAAAAATAAATAAATAAAAAGAAAAACTAACTGAAATTTACTCAATTTTGTGGTATTATCTAAATATTTTTGACATTATCGCATTTTTTTGTATGTTCTATCGCTACTAAAACACATGACTATTGTAGAAACATGATAATTGTCGGACGTCTGGCAACACTGCAAGAGCGAGAGAACTGTTTCTTGTAGAGCCGAACGGTTTCTTCGGCGCAGATATGATTGTGTAGTAATACTAGATTTTTTGAATGGAATCATCTATATTTTTATTTAATAAGCAGCTTTGGTTCCATATTTCAATCATTGTACTACTTGTATTGATCACATATGGAGAATGTGATAGTGTGAACTCAAATCAGTGTTTAAAGTGGGGCACAGAGCTTGAAACGTTGAGAACCCCTGATTTAGACAATTTCATGTTTTTCTCAAACTTTAAGTCATAAATCTCAAAACTAGTCTTATTCCACTTATACATCGCTTGGCCAATAAATTGACTTGGATCCCTCACAACAATGATTCATTCGTCCTCTCGGAGCGTGTATAGGTTTTCTTCTGTTTTTTACGTCTTTATTTATTTAAATAATCTTTATTATTCTCCTACAGTTGAAATTTACGTATTTAATTTGTTCTGGCAAGGATTAGCCTCTCTTTGTTTTATATTAATTTCCTAGCAACTACACCATAATTTTTTTTCAAATTTTGTCTCATCTTGGTAATGAATAAGAAAAATAAAATGAAGTTGTCAAAAACTGGTTTACCGATATCATACATGCAGAGATAAAAAATGTAGTCACTGGCACCATGTTTACGAATAGTAGAGCCCCAACTTCCTTCCGTTCAAGGAGAAAGTTTGTTCACAAACTTACTAAATTTCAAGCTCTTGATTTTGGCCCAGATATTTGTTGTTGGCCGTTTATTTATTACTATTTTCAACTTCTTGCCAAACATAGTTCGTAGTTTCAACGTTTTCTTTTTCAACTTTGGCCATCCTCTATTTTTTGTTCTATTGTTGGATTTTTGGTCAAAAGCATTTCATTCAGATGTTTTTCTCCGCGCTTGTTGCGGTTCTACTCCCATGAATTTTTTTCAGACAGAAAATTTTCAGACGATAGTCCATAGCCTTTATCAATAGTTAGAATGCATTTACTCAAGAGAAAAACATCCATTTTGAAAGGGTTTATCGATCATGATAAGAAGATTTTTATGATTAGAATACTAGTCTCATAGTAACTAATGGGTTTATTAGTGGTGGAGCCCCATTACAGCACTCTTGAATTCTTCTACAGAGACCACTTTAATCAAAGTATCATGTTATTGTTTTAGTTTTCTTACATTTGCTGTTGTGATAAATTAATAAAAATTTGATGAGTAGGTATGTAATAAATAAATTGTTAATTTGCTAAAGGGGTAACGCTTGGCATACGAGAGTTTCTAGTACTACTCTAATCTCATGAGAACTATTGCATCTCATGATGCTACTATTAAAATGACTTTGGAGTGAGTTTATAAAAATAATTGAAATTTATTTGATAATTATAATAAAAATAATATACGCTAATGAGCTTGTCCCGAACGAATTTAATCTTCTCACAAACGGTCACTCGCTCAGCAGGGAATAGTGGAACGGGTCATCTGCCGTAGATGTAGCCAGCTCCCGTACTCTACGCCGACTGCCCTCAGTCTCGTTTTTTTCAGCACAATTTTACTTGTCATGAATTTTCACTGACCTCATCATTTTTATTTCGGTAGTCAACAATGACTCTCTCCTCCTTTTGTGGAAATTCATGAGAAATAAATAAATTATGCTGTTACATTACATTCTATTTTATTTGGCATTAGGGAAATTTTGTAAATTATTTTAATTGTTGTGGAGACATTGATACAATGTGGTGTTATTTTGATACAATTGTAATGGTAACATTCTTTCGAACATTTGAATAATATCTGGCATTTTTTTTTTTAATCTAATTTGAATGTATTGCTTTTTTCAATCAAAATCCCATTTAAATAACATTTAATCGATATGGATAAAACTCATCATTCGAACTCCATGTTATTGTGCTATGATTTTTAAAAAAATTATATTTGTTGTAAAACTTATTATATAATTATAAATGAAGAATTCTCATCCAGAATTATGTTATTTCGAAGCACTCTTCGTCATAATACTTCTTTCTTTGTTTTTCTCTTCAGTACTTCTCAGATTACCTCTGGCGCTCTTTACAGGAATTCACTATTCAACCTGTTAGTGCCTGTCGTTTGATCGGCTCTTCCGTTGAGGTCTAGTGATTTTCCGCTTGTGGTAATTTCCGTATTTCGTTTCCAGGTCTTCAAGTGAAATTTTGAGCTCTTTATTATTTTATAAACATGTTTAAAAAAAATATTTTCAAATTAAATATTAAGATTTCAGTCAGATAATACATTTAATTTTTAATTACAAGTGATAAACTATATAGAAGATGAGTTTTGTCCCTATTATGAGATTGAAGAAAAAATAAGGCTACAGTACAACTTGTTTAGAATACTCTGTTCATGTAAATGTACAATATTTTGCATTCATGATCAAAAAACAATATTAACATTACATAAACAGTAACATGTCTGTCTGAAATGGGTCATTTATTGTGATGGAGTGCTCTCATATTAGAATCAAGACTCTCCCTTCAGGATCATTAGAAAGTAAAAAAGAGAGTCTTCAACTACGGGATAGCAAACGTAGATCAACCAAGAGCCTAGATTAGCCTCGATTAGCCTAGATTAACTGTACACTGCGAGGGCGATCTATTTCACTGGAATTGTTTCTGTTTGGATAGACCTTATTGAACTGAAAAGCTAGATGAGAGTGAGTGAAATTGCCGCAAAATTAAATCAACAAACTGTTGCCCCCATCTCATATCTGATTTAGCTCACTCAAGTGACGAGTGTGGAGAGATGAAAGACTACCAACATCGACTCGTTCTAGTTGTCCGTTGGAAATTAGTTTGTTTTTGTTATAATGTCATTCGAAGCCAATGGATCGATTTAGATCTCGTATGCTTTGGTTAATTTTATGACTTTCTTTGTAATCTTAGTTAGAAATATGTCTTGTCCTCCTAGATTAAATTTAATTTCGAATGATTCACTCACAACACAAACATAGCCCGTCAGACATTATACGTTACATTGTAATTCAATTAATTTTCATGAATAACACATGTTTGAATGAATAAAGCTTTGGAATTCATGCCAGAATATAATCTCCTACAACTCAGCCTCTTAGCTAGCTACGAACTGTTGACTCAGACTTGCCACGATTATGACTGTTACTTCTGATTCAAATCTGTTCACATTCAAAAAGAGCAATCCCTCACCCTTTTCTAGTACCTGTGGTAAAATTGTTCTTTTGATACAATTGATATGTTACATATTAATGTACTTGTAGTACATTGATGTACAAGAAGTACTCAATGTACTTCTTGAAAATTTTTTTATTACATCTGGCACTTTTAATTTGTATTGCTTTTTTGAGACAAACTTTCTATATTGTCATGTATGGTGACATAAAATTGATGGAGTGAAATTATCAGAATAAGAACAAGGTCAACTATAACACAATAACCTTGATTACATTTATTCATCCAAAAATACACCAAAAAATATTGGATTTTTCTTTTTTTTTAATTAAATTAAATCTACATTTTTATGAAAATTTATCAGAGGAGGTTAACTGGTGAAATAGCATCGGCTTTCTGATTTTAAAGTTCTTTGAATTTTAGTTTTAAAATCTTTATGGATATGACCTGATTTGATGGATTTCCGGAGGTAGGCGGTAGGGAACTGCCGTGGGGTTTTTTCTGATGTGCCCTGGAAGTGTTCTGAGCTCCTGCACAGATGAAATCGTAGGCGATGTGAGAGCGCGTCGATCTACACGTATGGACTCGCGACGGTCGATGCGGTCCTGGATTCAGTAACTGATGTGGCTGCTTGTACGGCCCGTGCTCGAGCCAGTGCGGGTGATGGATCTCGAACGTCGAATGACGGTTTACAGTTCGCCACCGGGTGTTGTTTGGCGGTGAACTCGTTCAGCCGACCTAATCTGGAACGTTTTTTGGCAGCTTAGGTGTGGCAAGACCAACAGTAAAATTTTACAATAAATAAAATTTAAATTTCGACGCACTTCAGTAGTCACCTCTACGATTTTCTTCAAATCATCAGGAATTTAAAGTCTTTCAAACTGCGCTTCAGTCTTCAAGAAACTTGTAGATAAGGCCTCTTTCACAAAATAAGAATCTATTCGTTTTTGACTCAATCTATTCAACTGCCGGTTTATAGTGATTTTGAGATATGATTGTCCTAAATTTATTCATAAATTGGATTCTAGTTAAATTTATTTAAATACAGTATCAAAAATTTGATTTGATAAAAAGTTCAGTCTAAATTGGAATTTGAAAATTATGTTCACAATCCTTTTCAATAATTTAGAAATTGAAATAAGTAGGCCCTAATGACTTTCAATAAAGTGAACGTTTTGACTCACCGGATACAAAAATCACAAATAACACATACAACAGACGTGGATTTCTCCTGAAAGCTCGGAATTTGACTGCTTCGATTTGCATCAGCCTCGACGCTTTTATACCTGTGGGCTGATAATCTGCAGATCAAGACGTCTACGTCACGAAATCAGTCAAATTAATTCCGAAATTTCTTTACAAAATTGAAGGATCCACACTAAAAATCCTAAAACTTAAATATAATCCCACAGAGACTTACATAAAAGCTGTGACTGATTTATTTCAATTAATAGGAGATAGTTTTTCTACACTTACTAGCATTCTTTTGACTAACTCTACATGTTTGATACAATTTTTTACAAAGTGACTTTTTTGACGAATTTGAACTTCAAAATTACAGGTAATATTCTACAAAATTTGCTCTTTCTGGCTCTAAATTTTGTTTTTCATAAAATTCAGTCGTTTTTTAAATATCCGTGTTTGAAAGTTGAGTTTTTAGCACGTGTTCGTGAAAGTTCTATGTGTTAATTTTATTAAATTTCAGAGTTAAAATATGATTTATAGACTTTATCTTATTACAAAATGATATATTAAAACTAATATTATGAGAAGTTTCAGTTTTACTATAATTAATAAGTTTTTGACAAGCATGCTGGTCTGAAGGTTAGTTTAGGCTAGATCTTCATAATGGTACAGTATTATTCTATTTCTTAATAAATATTTGATTCTGTTTTTTGTGTCTTGATCCCCCTTAAAATACTCAATTCTGCTAAAATATTGAACCAGGCGTGACAATATGTAACGAAAATACATCGATAAGGATAAAACTTATTTATAAATAAAACCTATTAATATTTGTCAATTCCACCCATATATTTCATCAATTAACCAGTGATGGACAAATATTAACCGTTTTTATTTTTATTAAGGAGTTAATCAACATCAATCAAAAGTCTCCTGATAAGTTGAATCTTAATACAGTAATATTTTTTTTTATACTATATTTTTTGACAGATTTTGAATTTGGGAAATAAAGAAATACAATAGAGGTAATTTAAATTTGACATATTAATGTTTCAATTGAACTTATTTCTCCATACTAATGTTTCAATCAAACTAATTTCTTTATTAAGGGTATTTTGTTTAATTATATTTGTGTGATAAAAAAGTTATTTTTTGATAATAAGGATTCTCACAGAATAAATTTTTCCATTAAACTGATATAATTAAACAAAATACCCTATATAAAGAAATTAGTTTGATTGAAACATTAGTATATGTCAAATTAAAATTACCTTTATTGTATTTCTTTATTCAATTTTATACATACAACAATACAAATGGAAACATACACGATATTTTGTTCCAGAGAGTTCTAAAAGGCTGATAAACATCGACTTTTCTATGAACATCGGCTGATAAACATCGAAAGAGCCAATAAATTATTGATTAATATATAATTTTGTCATTTTTAATTGGCTATTGTAAATATATTTTCCGCAGTAAAAGTGTTAAAATAAGAAATTCTTCAATTCAGTTTTGGCTGATTATTTCAATTTAAGTTTTTTTACCAAATTAATAGAACTGAATAGACTGAGTCTCATGTTTTACTATTGATTTACAAATGTCACTTTTGTCTCAAAATGCCACAAAGACACAGAATGTCACTATTGATTCGCAAAACTGGATTCCTCGTTAAACAGAAATACGGTTTAAAGAGAGAGATTTTCTCTATTAAACTACAGATCAGTTATTGTGTGACTCTTATAGAAAAATTGCCACCTAGCCTATTATGAGCTGAATCTCAACATTGACACAATCAACAGGATTGCACTTGGATCATGTTCTGCCAGGCCATGTATCAAGTGTAATCCTGTTGATTGGTCTGCATAATATTGATTAGATTAGAGAAATTTCCCACCTATATTGTAAGTTGAATTTCAAAACTGAAACAACCAACAAGATTTCACTCAATTCAGATAAAAATTGAGCCTCACCTCAACTTATTAAAAATGTAATTGGGGTAACCAGTGAAAAAAGAATGGTAATATTGTATATAATTTATTGCTCATCTGACTTCATTAATCTTGTCTAATACTTCAAAAAGTCTTCAAGACGTAATCTTCAAAAAGAAAAAATCAGTCTTATTTATTGGTTTATGTCCAATAATAGCAGACAATCAAATTCATATTTTCTTCAAGTTATTAGTGAGTGTGGGAAGAATGCATCAACCTGCATCGTGTCTAATAAATTAATAACATTGTACTCGATGATTATCTGTGCAATTAATAACTTCTTTCAATTCAAATCCATCATTTGACTGTCACATGACAGTTTGACTCTAATTAAACTCACAATCCATTTCTCATTCAAATGGTTGATATTATTTCCCAATATCCAATATCCAAAGTCCTTTTTTGAAAATTTTGAGTCATTAATTTTTTCGTTTAAAAAGTGTCCAATTCATGAATGGAGCTGTTCAACTTGTAAAATCAATCCACGTAAAAATTGCGGCAATCAGTGTTTTGGAAAATATTGGAAAAGTTTTGGGCGGAAAACGTGTGTCATGCAGTCGAAGCAGGTCTCAATAGAATTCACGTAATTTTATCATTCATGCGAGCGTATCAATTTTAACCTACTATACTACTGCTCCCAAATTGTATCCTGCTGAATACGATTCTTGAATGCGAATGAGTCAAATCACTATAGTTCTCTTCACCTCTCAGTCTCATGGCACTTCTCAGTAAGTCAATGGAAATAGAGTCACATTGGATTCGAGTTATCATATTCGAGTAATTACTATAAAATTTGTGTAATAAAAAAGCAACATATGCAAAAATACCCGAAAAAACACGGATTTTCAAGTTTGAAGAGGATACACTTTCTTTATTGTACATTGAATCAGTATTTTTCTTGGTAATAACTTAGAGAGAATTTAATTTTGAACAAAAAATGTGTTCATGTAGCTTTATATTATCCAAAAATCACCTGAGCCTCATTAAATTAGGCTACCAAATCAAACCACTTGAAGCTAGCAAGCTGTGCCAAATTAATGTGTTTCATTTCAATAAAAGCCTATTCTATGAAATCTGGGTTGTATTTTGTTATTGAATGACTGGACATTTTTTTGTTCTGCAAATTATAACGTAGAGAAAATACTGGTTTATTGTACAATTATAACTAAATTTATTCACTTCGAACTCTGAAATCGTGTTTCTTGGCCATTGTTGCATATTTGTTGAATATTTCACCAAATACTATAGCTACCGATACTGCTATCAAACTTATGTTTTTGTTTTTATTTTTCAGCTTATTTTACATAGAACTTGTCCAGAATACAACTCAAATAGACAATACAAATTTCTGAACGAGTAAATTGATAGATAACTTCTGTCATTTCTTCAACTTTCTGTCATAACTTCTGTCATTTATTAGTTTAGATCTGGATTTCTGAAACCTGACAACCGATTAACAAATTTAATTATAATATTTCTTCTTCGTCCTCTCCTTTTTCTTATGCTTCTTCTTTTTTTTTCTTCTTCTTCTTATTATTATTATTATTATTATTATTATTATTTCATAAATACGGAAATAGATCTCCCAATTACTGTAGAGTGATGAAGTCATTATAAATAATAAAATAATGCATAATACTGAACGTACAGTGTGTGCGATACCTTCAGCCATTCTTTAACCGCTATTGCCAATACTAATCAATTCCGAGCAATTTCAAACAATTGGGGATTTGTTTTCTAATGAAAGGCTGAAAAGACAAAGCTAACTTCATCTGTGATGAACAGCATAGCTTCCAGAAAGGGAGGTCAACAAAGATAGCTATAGTTTCTCTAGTTGAAAAACTAATAGGTATTATGATAGAATTAGGTGATAAAGCTGTTGCAGTCTTTTTAGATCTATCGGAGGCATTTGATTTTGTTAATCATAGAACTTTATTGGAAATACTGCAAAATGTAGGCGTAAATGGGGTTGAACTGAAATCGTTTGAATCATACCTTATTGGGAGAAAACAATGTGTAGAACTAACTGCAGTAGTTGGAAATAGTATAGTAACTAATAAATCTGATAAATTGGAGGTCCAAGCTGGAGTGCCTCAGGGTTCATTGCAGGGTCCAATACTAGGTTCATTGCTTTTTTTTATGACCGTTTTCCCAAATAATTAATTGGTGACAGAGCCCCCAATTTTGTAGACAATTCCGTTCTAGATAATTTAGAATTTAAATGTCTATATAGGTGTGCAGTCCATTGTCAAATTTTTAAATCAGTTGAAATTAACAATAAATAGTAAAAAAATGTCAAATACCTTGGATCTGTTATAACAGCAACTGGCTCTGTTAATAAGGACATTGATAACAGAATTTCAACTGGATGGTTAAAGTGGAGATCACTCACAGGTATTCTTTGCGATCCCAAGATGCCTATCAAAGTCAAGGGTATTGTATATAAAAAAGCAGTAAGACCAGCTCTACTTTATGGCTCTGAGTGCTGGGCTATGCGGCAGTCTGATGAGCAAAGACTCCATGTCACAGAAATGAAGATGCTGCGTTGGTCAGGAGGCGTGACACTCAAAGATAGGGTGAGAAATGACCACATTCGAGGAACATTCAAGGTGGCTGATATAAAGGAAAAAATGAGAGAAAATCGACTGCGTTGGTATGAAGAACACATGACAAGAATGGTTCTGAACATAGAACAACCAAGAAGAGGTCCAGGGCGTCCGCCAACCACATGGATTGGAACCATCCGTAAGGACATGAAGACAATGGATTTGCATCCAGAAATGACCCAGCAACGTTTGGAATGGCGAAGGAGGACTAGGAGGGCCGACCCCGACAGAAATGGGATATAGGCGCAGGGAAAAGAAAAATAAGAAGTAAAAAAATGTCAATATCTTCAATTTAAAAACAAATATAATTCAAAGGAAGATACAATAGGGCCATAAAAGTGTATGTAGATTATAATGAACAAGACTAAGAGAATAACTTTGCATTTTTAGGAGTTTTGTTGGATACGGTTGACCTGGGCTCCATATAGATAACTTGTCTTTATTGAGGCGAAGTTAGGACTCGCAGGTCCTCTCTTACACTTAACCCTAGCACCTATATTGAGAAAATATGTTGTAAAATTTTATCTGAGGTATTTGTTCTGCGACAACTCGCTAGATTAAATGATTTATTTGATGAAAAGAATGATTTTATTGAATTCTTCTGTGTATGAGAGAAATTTTTTCCGTGTATTCTGTGTATTCGAGTCGGCTTTTGAACAACATTCGTAGTTGAAACAAAAGTTGTTGAGCTCAAAAGCCAGATTTAGTCGGGAATTGTACTTTTGATTGATTTCACCACTGTAGTTGTGGTGTACAAGAGAATCACTTAATACCTAAAGATTACATTTTAAAATGCTAATTAGGAACGTGTTCCATATTAATAAATACCATGGAATTGTTGAACAAAAGGCTGGATACAGTAAAAAATATAAAAAACATAGCTATTGATGGTTTGAAAAAGGCTATGATTAAAAAAAGGCTATGATTACAAAATTCTAATTCCTGAAAAATCGTTGGTTTATACAGATTTCTTAAATTGGATGCTGAAGGCTGGAAAGTTCATTCCTTTGAATTTCCAGAATTAAATTTTCACTACAAAATAATTTATCATGAAACACATTTTGAAATAGGATGGGTTCATATTTAATCAAGAGCACCTTCTTCTGTAGACTAGTAATACAATTAAACTCACACAAGTAACACAATTAATTCTCCTTCAGAATTTAATATTGTCTTTCTCCTCTCATCCATTTTTCTCTCCCTCTAAATAATCAAAACATCGATTTGATTAATAACATAAAAATACATATACATATTAAAAAATAAAAGTTATAAAAAGTATTTAACAACGGTTATGGGAATGAAATTAATGGAAATGAAAGCTTTTAATCTTCTAGACTCTGTTAGACTATGATTAGAAAAATTTTGAAAGTTCAAAACACTATAATTAATTTCTTCTACAAGCTATTATTGATGAAATCATCACAGATAATTGAAAAAACTTTATTTGGCAGAGCAAAAAATCTTGCCCGGACGGGTATTTGAACAGGTGACAAGAGCAGTGACCAGCACCTTTAGGCTAGACTGCATGAATTGACACATTGCCATTGTAACGGCAGTAGACAGAGTCAAGGTCATTGAATAACGGGAGTCGACCTTGACATTGTAGCAATAACTGTCACATTACAAGACAAACAGCAAGCTTCTCTGCATCAGCCATGAAGTTGGCAGTGATGTACTTCTTAGTCACAATCTCTCTGCTTCTGCTTCTTGATGTGGGCTACTAGTCCTTTCAGTTACTTTTTACATCTTACCATAGACTTACTGTTACATATTAGGTATGCTTTCTTAGTATAGGGTAATTCATCAAAAGAAACCCTTGATAGGGGGTTTAAGATTCAAAAGAAAGCTGTTAGGTGCATGGAAAGAGTAAATAGATTACATCCTTGTAGGTCGTTGTTCAAGAGGGTCTCCTAACTGTACCTTGCTTATATGTGTATGAAGCTACTCTATTTGCAAAAAAAAAATCAAACGATAAAAACCAGAACTTTGACATACACGATTATAATACAAGAAGCCGAGGAGATTTTCACCTGGTGAGTCACAATAGTAGCTTATTCGAACAAAACCCCAGTTATATTGGTAGGAAACTCTACAACAATCTACCGAAGTTTTTGAGGAGTTTCAAAAATATGGAAATATATAAAGAACAATATTGAAATAATATTTAGTTGAAGCTTTTCATAGGGTACAATAGTTCCTTTCACATCAAAGTTAAGCCTCACCTCAGCTAATTTATATAGTAATTAACTAGTGTATGAGACTGCTAATATATAGCATGCATATAATTGTTGATCTGACTTGTCTTATACTCCTCAACCGGAGTCTCCAAGACGTAATCTACAAAAAAGAAACATTTTGCGGCTTATCCTGAAACCTTAATTATTTATGGTATCCGCGCCAGTCGATTCCGCGGTTAATCAGGAGTTTACCTATTTTTTGTGGTTAGGCTACATATATTTCATACTGTACATACTTGATTCTAATAATTCCAAGAATATTACCATCAGTATCCATTATCACAATACCATTATAAATATAGAAAATACAGAGAAAAATACTTGCTTCCAGTCAAAATAAAATATTATAGGTTTGGTAGCCGAACTTAATTAAAAACAGCATCTCGAAATTATGCCAGGAGCAAACCCTGATGATCATGAGCCAACGAAGTCATAAGACCAATGGTCTTATGTGTTCGCTGTCATGAGCTTAATTATTACTGATTCGATTCTATAGTTAATTGAGTGGGATTGACACGAGGCATTTAGTGATGTAAATAAAGTTGAGTAATTTAAACAGAATTTATTAATTTCGAATTCCTTCAATTGCTATTACTTTATATTGAAGACTTCCGCAATGGCGGATATTGACAACAGCATTGAACAGCTGATGGGAATCGATGGACCCGGTGGTGACTGATATTTTTGTACAGTAGCATTCATCGATTCCCATCAGCTGTTCAATGCTGTAGTCAATATCCGCCATTGCGGAAGTCTTCAGTATAAAGTAATAGCAATTGAAGGAATTCGAAATTAATAAATTCTGTTTATGTATATTTGTCAGTTTATTCAATTGTCAGTCACTTCAAACTAACTTGTGAGATACGAGCCTATATGGCCAAGTTGAAAATGAATGCTGCTGTGCAGAAAGGTCTCCATGGTCTAGTGGTTAAGGGCGCTCAACCGGCAATTGAGAGGTCCGTGGTTCGATTCCCGGTGGTGACTGATATTTTTGTACAGTAGCATTCATCGATTCCCATCAGCTGTTCAATGCTGTTGTCAATATCCGCCATTGCGGAAGTCTTCAGTATAAAGTAATAGCAATTGAAGGAATTCGAAATTAATAAATTCTGTTTATGTATATTTGCAGTTTATTCAATTGTCAGTCACTTCAAACTAACTTGAGTAATTTATTGACTAACTCATATCTTTTACTTTGGATTCCTGTTATTAGATGCGAATAAAATTTGAGTAAATCACAGTTGTTGTCTCTCACGACTTACAATCGAACTCCAGTCCCAGAACAGTGTTCACTGACTCAACACATTCGACGGACTCAACTTTATGAACACCACTCATTCTACTGAATTGTTCTTATTTGTTGAGATGGGAAAGCTCATCAACATCAAGGACCGTTTTTGCTGGAAAGCTTTGGGAACGGTGTCACAAGTGCGTTGCTTTGGCGACCTTTGTCTGAGAGATCGCTCTCCCACCACTCCTCCCATTAACTTTCCTCTTCTGAGCAATATATCAAGCCCATCTTAGAATAATTGTGATAAGACCACTGAGCTATTTACAATCTTATTGACTCAAATGCCAGTCCTGTTTAAGGTTGTGTATTGGACTGATTGAATTAATATTCTTGTTCTGAAAAAGACTAGTAAATAATTGTAATTCAAGGTGAAATTTTTAGTGAAACAGACGTAACGCGAGATTTCGATTCTAATTTGAAATTTTGTGAGAAGCCGTTTTGAGCAATAGCCTGTTGTGTTCACATTGATTGTATATTAGTTGAAATCTTTAGTGAAACAGACGTAACGCGAGATTTCGATTCTAATTTGAAATTTTGTGAAAAGCCGTTTTGAGCAATAGCCTGTTGTATTTACATTGATTGTATATTAGTTAGTAAAATAGATAGATAGATAGATAAATAAATAAATAAATAAATAAATAAATAAATAAATAGATAAATAAATAAATAAATAAATAAATAAATGAATAAATAAATAAATAAATAAATAAATAAATAAATAAATAAATAGATAAATAGATAAATAAATAGATAGATAGACAGATAGATAGATAGATAAACAAATAAATAATTAATTTGAACCAGTCTAGCGTGTTATTTGAAAAAGTGATTAATTCTATATGAGAGAGTATACTCTCCTGTATATGAGATGATATAAGAGGAAGAGAAATAGCTACTAAGAAGAGAAAGATGGGGCAGCTGTACGATAGAAAGGGAGTGAGTGAGGGAGAATTTGTATGTTTTAAGGAGTAGGGGTTGTTTCAATTTTGCTATCAAGGATATGAGGAAAACGCTCTTTCCAATATCCTTCAGCAGTGAATCAAAGCTTGATAGTTAACGCTATCACGATTAATAATCAATTAATCTACTCCAGACAGTTCTGTAACTTCATTCCAGCTGAGTTGAGGCGTTAAAAGGGTATTATCATGTTTCTGGTATGAGTGAAGTAATTGATGATGGAGTCTTATAATTTTGAAAAATATCACAGCAGAAAATATCTTTTCGGTTTGAACTCAAATCGAACAATATTCTTACTAATTAAATCTATTTAATTCATCATCGAGTAAAGTTCCTCATCTCAATAAGTCTCTCTTATTGTAGTCTTGTAGTACTGTTTCTATGAAGTCTCTCTTGAGAGTAAATGGAGAGGAATAGTGCTTGCATCGCACCATCATCGATCAATCTCGATTCATTCCTTTAAATTCACTAATCAATAAGAAACTCATTGAATATTATCAGTGTATAGCCCCACTAGAAAATTTGGAAGAGAAATCTTAAACGAGATAATCGTTCTAGGATCTAGATTTCGGTAAGGTTTTCAGAACATATTTAATTAGAGCCGGATGCGGTTCAGGATGAAGTTAATTACTAGTGGGATATCGCATAAGCACTCCTGCTTCATAACAAAGTTTGACATATTCAGTGAATTCCCCAGGTAAGATAGAAATTATTAATTATTTTTGCTGACGTGCTACTGTCTCATGTGGTGTTGGAAATGAAATATTGTCTTATACCTTTTTACCTCTAATTGCGTCTCAGCCGTAGGGCTGTCATCTGATGCGTCAGTGTGAAGTTAGCAGGACATTTGTTAGAAGGTCACTAAAAACAGAAGTTCTATTAGCAGGCACAATAGTTCTACAGTTCCTGATAGTTTATAACAATAGTTCCATGAAAATAAGAAAGATAATTGAGTTTGAAATAATGCGCTGCTAACTTCTACTCTGGAACATATTTTTGTCAGCAGAACACGTGATATCACTCTAATAAACAAGAAGAGGAGAGTTCTGGGTAGATTTTGACCTGAAGAATAATTTGACACAGAGTTCCAGTCAATCAGGCCACTAGAAAAAATTTATGAATTTCTGAAAGTTGATAACAGTAGAAAAGCTGATTTCGTCAGCTGCAGGACATATGAATTAGTGAGTAAAGATTGAAAAATCACATTTTTATTTCAAGCTCACCAAGAGGATTACAGAACTGCAGAGTTCCAATAATTGATATGTATTGTTTAAAGAAATTATGACTAATAAAATAAAAAAAATAGTAAACATAGCAGGCAATGTAATATGAACTATTATTAAAAACCATGAGAGTTCTGGATAGTTCTTAACCCATATTTTTATTTCACACTGAGTTCTAGTCGATCGGGCCACTAGAAAAAAATTTATTTTGAATTTTTGAATTTTTATGACATTGGAAAAACTATTTTTGTCGGAAGGACATATGATTAGTGAGTAAAGATTGAAAAAATCACATTTTCATTTCAACCTCACAAAGAAGATTACAGAACTGCAGAGTTCCAATTGATATGTATTGTTAAAAAAAAATTATGACTTATAAAAGAAAAAATTAGTAAACTTAGCAGGCAATGTAATATACACTATTATTGAAGAAAAATGAGAGTTCTGGGTAGTTCTTAACCCATATTTTTATTTGACGCTGAGTTCTAGTCGATCGAGCCTCTAGAAAAAAATTTATGAATTTTTGAATTTTTATGACATTAGAAAAGCTATTTTTTGTCAGCAGGACATATGATTTAGTGAGTAAAGATTGAACAAATCACATTTTCATTTCAACCTCACCAAGAAGATTACATAACTGCAGAGTTCCAATTGATATGTATTGTTAAAAAAAATTATGACTAATAAAAGAAAAAATTAGTAATTTTATTCCCAGTTCAATACTTGGGGCTTACCTACAAAGTTTACCTACAAGTCTATTGCAAAATGGCTCAATAAACAGTTAATAGCAATGCTATGACAGTTGATAGCTAATTTCATGGACGACTCAACTTTGATCAGAAGTATGAGTTGATAACTTCTGGATAAAACAATTGTAATATGGCATCAATTTTACAATAATTGAAGTTTAGAAATTGGAATTATTTGCAATTGTTCTTTTTAATTATTCGAAAAATTTAAATAACAATTCAAATCTCAGAACCTTTTGAATCTTATGATACCTTACGATACAACCTTATGATACGAACCTACGATATGAACCTTGTGATACATTTCAAACATTATAGAATAGTTAAAATTTATTTGTGCTGGGAGCTGGGTAAACCAGCTTTACTTTCTCCCTCAGCCAATAGTATTGTTCCCTGCTTAGTATATATTAAGCTACTCTGTACTTTAGTTTTAGTTTGTTTGAGATTGATAATGGTGTACAACCGAAACTAGTATTTCACTATTTTCAATAATGTTGTTGTGCCAACTTCATGTCTTATTATTCATTATGGATATCTTTCACAATAAATTATGTCTTTCACCACTACAGAGAATATTCAAGACATTTTATAAGGATCCTTCTAGTTTCTAGGTTTTAGTAAGGTCTCATCGTCTCGTATTCTATTAGAGTTGAATGCTATTCAGGATAAAGTTAATTACTTGCTGAAATAAGCTGAGGATAATCGGAGGCAAGAGGTTTACAAGGACGTTTTCAGGTGGACAACGTTCTCAAGGATACTTCTCGCCCTAGGTGGGCTACAACAGTCTTGAGAGTCATTAGTGCGACATGGCGAATCTTGGAATCATTAGCACTACTTCTAAAAGAGGCTGACTGAATTCAAACGATCCTAAAACATTCATTACCTTTTTACGACGCTGTCTCAAACGTGAGATTTCTATAAATACCCCAGTTTAACCTATTTAAGCTTGTTTGTGAGAAACTCATTTTCTCATGTTTTTTCATCAGAATAAAATTCATTTTCTTGTTTGAGTAAAATCCAATACATCATTATTTTATGGAAACAAATAGTTATTTTTATACTCTAAAATTTCATCATACAACTCAATTCTCATTTCTTCACATTATTCCAATAATAATCGATCCATCAATCCAATATTTTGTACTGTAAATTTGAAAAAAAAAATTATTTTTATAATTTTACCGACTATCAACATAGCTTGATTTGAAATATTTCAAAACATTTCAAAGTAAACGTATTGTGCGTTATGAAAAATATGGAAAAAACGAATTAATTTTTCTTTATTGGCTTTTTAGGGCATGTTTTAAATCTTATTCCCAGTGATAAAATTTTCTGAATTCATGTCTTCTTCTCTTATGACTGCTGTCCTGACTTTTTCTAGTACTGTTCGTCCAATTTTAATGTGCCAATTTCATCTCTTATATTTTCTTTTAAGGGTGTTAAATAATTCATGAACATTATTCTATCTACTGTAGCTAATGCATATTTCAATGCTTTTGTGTTATTCTATTTTCGCCTCTTGGGTTTATTTATGATTTCAGAAGCGTGCTTAAACTCAATTTGATTCGACGTGCAACTTAGTAAATTCGAGGATTAATCACTATGTTTTCTTTAAAAATATATCTTTGCCATTCTCGAGCTGCTGATTTTTCAATTTGTTGATAATTTAAACAATGAAAAAAGAATTATTAATAAGACCTCAATTTTTTGGCTTTTTAATTTCGATCGAAATTCAATGAATATATGGAATGAGAAATTGAAACATTTTTTTTTGTCCACACTCTATTACGTACTGTAAATAAAATAAGCCAACAATTGACCTAAATTTTATATGCTCAATTGGAAAATAAGTTATTCCGTATTGGTCTACAAAGTAGCCACGTTTGTTGCAGGTTTGAGCACACAAGAGCACAATATGGGCTTCAAGAAAGCTCGTTGAATTGGTATTCTTGTAATAGTTCCTGTTCACGCTCTCCGGTCCGCATCACGTTTATTTCTTGCTGTTAATTCTTCTTTGCAGCGGTAGTTTATATCATAGCTATTAAATAATGCATCGGCCAATGTTTTAATCATTATTATGTATCTGTTTTTCATTTGTATTTTTTATATGCATATGTCAACTTCGGCGATAAGCCTATTGACAATTTACGAATAAATATCTATCTAGCTATCTATTTCCAAGGAAGTTGGTAATTCCTCAACTATACATGAAAAATATAGCTCCTACATTATTTGGGATTCAGGAAATTAAGTGAACAATCTATTATGATAACACAGTCCCTAATACTTGTATGTACAACTGTGTATACATCAGAAGCAATTCGCTACTCTATTTTTTGTGAAAGACAATGAAAAAGCACTTATAATAAGAGTAGAGCTCAAGAGTATGACAATGGATTAAAATCATTCCCGGTTTGAGTTACAATCTTTACTCTAATTAATTAATTTATTGTTCATCTCCAAATAGTAAAATTCTTGTAATTCTCTCATTAACTTATTGTAGGATTAGTGGAAGAGTCTGCAACTTAACTTTTTATGAAAAATTATGCTGAAATTTTCAATTTGTTCTTTCGCACTTTGGTGCGGAACGGACGATTCATAAATCATCACGTGAATCTAATTTTCTCATCTATTTTAGCTCCGTTATTTGTACCTCGCAGCTACGTCCTATCATAGACAAACCATCAAGTTCCCTAATCTTCTCTTACTCCCTAATCTATGGTCCTATACATATATTTACTGCTTGAAAATTATGGTGTATGAAATTCCAATAAAATAGATATACCTTTGCAGAAATAAATGTTGAAAAATATATACAAGACAGTATTTGAACGTATAATTCACATTTTTAAATAATGGAGTTTATACTGTGATTTCCAGATAAAATCTGTTTAAAGATGATTCTATCAATATTACCACTGCTTTAGCAACCTATTAATTTCGACTCTTCCATTCATTTTTTGGTGAGTGATGCATTTCCAATAGAGGCGATAACAACTATGAAATATCAGTGCATTCATTTGGGACTTGATGGATCTCAAAAATATTTCAGATATTGTATCAATATACTCATATTTCCCCATAATATATTCTATGACTATCGAGATGATTGATAAGTATTCAACGTTATGAGTGATGCTGCCCTAGATTTTTCAAAAACATCACATTTCATCAATGAATTTTTGTTGTAGAATAAACCGATAATCAATAACACACAAACGTCCATTGGGAAATGAAACTCCAAATGCGACATTAAATCCGTCATCATTCAAGCTTTTCCAATGAAAAGAAAAGAAGAAATGTTGCAGAAAATGTAAAAATATAAATAAAATTGCATTAAATCGAGTGAAACACGAAAGGGTGAACTCACATATTAAAATAAATTACTGTAAATAGATTTCTAGTAAAAAGTACCATCGGGTCTGACCAATGATCTTAATAATGGCAAAAAACGCTCGTTAAAACATAAGAGAATTAATAAAATTAATAAATTGATAATCAATCGGAATCAATAAGTAATTGGTAATTAATGATTTACTAATCATTTTTGAGAGAATTGCTATGGTTGTCTCAAGTTGTAAAGTACACCCAGAAGTGGAGGCAAAAAAATAATAGGGCTGAGTGGAAATAAAATAAATATGATAAAAGACCACGAATTCGAATTGGATTTTCTAACGATAATAAAATATTTTCGATATTTCTTCATAGTTCAGGAAAGTTCATAATCAGAGTAAAGCGGTTTCATTAAAAATGGACGTATCTCCCTCTCAACTTATATTAGAGCAGGCTGTATTTTTAGTGTCTTTCATACTGATGAGGATTTTTTTCAGGTGAAATCCCCAAAATATTTTTTTAGTTAAAAATAATTTTGAAGACGCTTCTGGTCTATGGTGAAATAAGTAATCAGCATGAACGAAAAAGTCGGTGACTTTGACTGTCAAAAATCATCCTTTCAAGTTTACTGTCTACTTTTTTCATAGGAAATATCTGTCTTTTATAAACAATGTATTCACCGTAACCAGGAATTATGTACTATGAACATGTGCTTGTTTAATTAGGTGAACTGGTAAGTTGCAATAGTCTGTTAGCCTGGTCACACGATATTGTTATCATTTTTTGATTAAATAATTTCAATTACAGCCGATAATCGAATTTGAAATGTATTTAAACTGGTTGATCATGATAAATACTCATCAATCACCATCATCCAACTCATTACCCACGCACAGGTCTCATACCTATGTGGGCTTCATCCTCAAAAAAAGTCAAGTTACCTATTCCATTGCTGTGCTGAATCGTATTATAATTTATTATTATTGGTTTTTTTTTTTGTTTTGAGGATGAAGCACACATAGGTCTGATACCTGTGCGTGGGTAATGAGTTGGATGATGGTAATTGATGAGTTGGACCTAAAGTTTTAGGTGGGTTCCGAACCAATATAATACGATATATTTAATACGATAGAGTATAATTTGCTAATTACTTAGAGTATAATTTATTATTTTGAAGTATATTTTTGGTACACTAGTAGACCAACCGTCCCTGAGTTTGTTTTCAAATACTCCTATTGTATTGCAAGCTACTTAGAATAAGTTCACTTGAAAAAAAATTAATTGGAAGTTTGTTATGAGGAAAATTGGGCGAGCATTCTAATAAAACACAGATTGATGATTATTCCAGGCTAACGTTAGTTAAGTGGTAAAATGAGATGAAACGGTGCTACTCTATGAATCTTCATTTGTTGCGCTTGGAAAATCTCAAGAGCAAACCTTTGATGGTTATAAAATGAAAGAGAATCTTTCTGCCATCTAGCAATAAGCAAACATCGAGCCATCATATCTTCTAATTATAAGCATCTCATCTTGAAGTCAATTCATGGAACATAAAAATTGAATTACTTATCAAAACCACTGAAAAATATGAATAAAAATGAGCTCAAAATACAGACTTCAGCTGAAGAAGGTCGTTCCAAAAGTGGAACATCTTCAATGCTTATTTTCACCCAATACATTTGCTGATTGCTCTTCAAATAGGAACTCGAATACTGTCATGAAAAGTCAATTTGAAAGAAGCTAACTCCAGTTTAACTTTACTTGATTTTTCCACAATGGAAGAATTTAATCGAATTGAGAGAGACAATGATCATCATTTATTAATAATCGGAAAATCATAGCATATTTGATATTCATTTTAAAATGATTCTGGTTTACTATTGGAATTAAGATTCACAAGGAATAAATTTCAATTTGACAGATGTTAAGGCAGTTCTCAGTATAGTTTAAAAATCCAATCAATTTTTTTCACATTATATCCTGTAAATCATTAATATCGAGCATACTCGAAATGGGCTGGAATGAATAACTGAAATTAAGCATGCAAAACTTGGTCTCAGAACAACTTGCTTATTGTAGATACTGAAGAGATTTACAATTTTAATTGAAGTGGATCTTCATTACGAGAAGTTTTCAATTTTGAAAGTTTGCGCAAATAATTATATAGAAATGTTGGTTGTAATCGTGGCCTTTTCTACCAGTAGAAACATTTTGAAATCATTTTTACCTCTACATCAATAAATCAATAGCAGACTTAGATTCAATTAATTATCTTGTTCAAATTCCTCTCGATCAAATAAAAACGATTTTGTTTGAGTAATCATGGCTCGAATTTTCGTGAGTTTAAATTGATTCATTTCTGTACTCGATAAGCAATGAAATAAACTGAATAGGAACAGTTGGCGATTTCACTTTATCCCCTTCACTACATCTGATGATAGTCTATTTTAAATTCGCTGATAATAATTGAAAAGGAAATGATTGATCTTCTTCGGGTTTTCCAGATTATTATTTCTTGAAATATTTCAGATAATTTACACTGCTTTTTCTGCTTATCCAGATTCACTGAAACACTACACTCAGTTTTGTAGTTCCTGAATAATATTTATTCAAGTAATGAAGACTTGAAGTTGTTATAACCACATTTATTGGAAACAGTAAGATACTAGTTTCGGCCTGACAAGACCCGCTCACTGGTGGGAGGAGCAACAAGCAATGATAAGTGTCAAAATCAAGAACTAAATACCGGTAACACACAGAAAGCAACAAACAAGAACAAAACACAAGTAGGCTAAAATTAAAAAAACTTTTACATTAAAAATTGAAGCTCACTGAAATGCAGTCAAGGCCAACCAAGAAAAACAAAAAAGTAGTGCTATTGAAATATAGACCAGAATTATGATGAAATCAAGTTTTTTGTATTGAATTGGTTGAAATAAATTTGATCGCTTAAACTAGTGTTGGAATCGTTTTCTAACCTAGTTATCACCAAAGCTTCTAAAATGTTCAATTAATTGTCTTCCTTTGCCAATCAAATGCAGAAATTTACCATTTTCTTCGGCCTTGAAGTTAATTTATTATTTAATCATCATTCATTTTTTAATAATCTTGATCTTATTTGCGTTATACATATGAACTTTTGGGAGGTTATGAGAACGAGAATACTTTCATTTCTAGTTCTCGTATACGAAATGCTACGTTATCGTAGCAGTTCATGATGGATCAATAAATACAATTTTTGAAATGAGCTCTAGTTGAGCTCACTAATTATTCGAATTCACCCGTTTCAGTCTGCCGTTCCTTGATAGAACAGAGACTGAATCTATAGCTCATAGACTCTAGAATCGACATGGGGTCATAGAACTTTTGTCAATTACCCGGGTCAAGCCTCGGGCTCCCAGAACGCACCCAATTAACTTCGCAGCTACGGATGTGTGAGATGTTGAGCTGAAATGGAAAATTGTTCAACACGAGTGAGCAGAACACGTACCTACTACTGATTCTCAGATTACATGTGATTGAGATTTATAGTAGGTCTGGGAGGGCACAGTCTGTCGATGAAACAAGATTGGCAGATAGACTGTGGAGGAAGCGCGTTTTCGAGCGAAGTTTATCAACAGCTAGGTTACAAGCGGAGAAAATTGGTTTCGCATTTTCTGCCCTCGTATCGCTTTGCGACAGTTTCCGTTCTGACCTAGTGAGTCGGAAACTCTAGTAAGTTACATAATCTATAAGCACAATATTACCTTTTAAAATGTCAACTACACCTACAATTAGCATAAAGATTGAAACTGAATTTTTTGAGACCAATTTTATCGGAAAAGAAATATTGCAATAGTTTTCTTTTACTGCAGGAGATCCTCCCTTGTTCATGGGTAATGATATAGAATGATTGAAAAAGAATATCTTACTCTTGGTAGAAAATCAAACGAGACAGTAGTCAGTCACGTCAACCGCCAAACTTAATAGAAATATGTTTTAGAGTATATTATTTCAAGTGGAGAAATTTCATAATTCAGCAGTTTTTCTAATTGCGAACAAAACCCACATGTACATGAAGCGTGTGCATGAGTTGTAAGGTGTTATTGTGATGAAGAAAAACAGGTCCCAACTAGGAATAAACGAGACAATAGCACAAAAAATATCAATAGCAAACAAAATTTGTCTGTAACATTAGTCAGTTACGCTAACCACCAACCATAAAGGAGTTTGAAAGATTATCATTTGAATAACTTTTGAAAGAAAATGATATTACACACAAAATAGAATGATGAGCAAAAGGAGTGAGTTGAACAAACGATCATTTTTAGTAATGACATTATTTGATCTATGTAATCTAAGTGATCTATGTGATTTGATCTAAGTGAGTTGAACAAACGATCATTTTTAGTAATGACATTATTTGATCATTAGGCCTACAGATTATCTCTACTTTGTGATCCTACCCAATAACACAATACGTTTTTATTGTCAATACTTTCCTTCACTCTCTGCGGTCTCTGTTTTAGCAAAAAGGAAGTTTCTAAAAAGTGTTCTAGAAGGAACGTTTTATACTCCAGGAACTCATTTCACAAATAAAATAGATAAAAATAGACATGGGTTTGAAAACTCTTCGTGAATACTCCAGATTTTTAATAAAAAATCTATGGTATAATCTAAAGTATGGTTCTCCTCATTTAGGTTGTTCACTTTCAATCGTTTACATAGAAAGAGCTGAAAAAAATAGATCAAATCATTTCATATCTGCATTTGCATTGCAATATTAAAAAAATTATGAAAATCCTAATTTTTCAGGTTTACATTCTTAGGTTATTAATTTATAGTATTAGGTTTTCAATTATGAATGGAGGAATAAAATTTTCAATTTAATTTAAAAAAATTAAAGAAAATTTAATTTTGAAAAAATATTATTTATAGACATAATACTGTATCTAATAACACTAGCCATAACTCTATCATCAGCTATGGCAATATCCCCTTCCTTTACTAGTATTAATGCTAAGATCAGAAAATCCGGATAATCGCCATTACTGCCCGTCATTCAGCTTGTCGAGCTCACGCGATCATTAGTAATGGCATTCTGATAAAGTCATGTCATTGTTAATGATCGTGTATGGGCAGCTTTAGAAATGATAAGAGCCTCTCCATATCGTGATGAGTATCAGTCGATTTAAAATAATGAAAAGTTCATTAATCATACCGCTCCTAATCGTTTATCATATCTCCATTATAGAATTTATTTACGAAATTCTGGTATATATATATATATATTATCATGATTCATCATATTATAGACAAATAATATAGGATCATACTATAGACATATTAGATCACATATCTGTTGGTTCAGAGACCATCAAAAACTGACTGTCGGTTCACCATTCATAACATCTTTATCATTTACTCATATCCCACGCACAAGTCTCGGACTCATGTGGGCATCATCAGTACGAAAAAAGTAGTCTGGCCTGATACATTTGAAATTCATAGTTTCCTAGATTTTAAAGTTACATTATTTTATGTGTATGTTGAACATGTCATATTCTTTGCCAATCATGATTATATCTAATCATTGACATAATATATAATATAATTATTAAAACAGATAAAGTCATAATATTATGTGTGTGTACCCTATTTTAAATTATTCAGTTGCATGAATAATTTTCTACTCGATTTTAACTGCAGATAGTTTTCTCATGAATCATGCAGGTAACAACCTTGAGACTTTATAATAATGATAGAACAAAGCACAATTTATGCAAAGATCTGTCATATCGTATGAATAATGTGCGATATATTTATTCATTTGATTTATCGAGTTTACATTCTATGAAAGTAACAGAAGTAAATGTGATAATTTATTGACTTTTGATCAATAATTCATTTTTTTGAAATAATATTAGTAATTGAACTTCAATGGGAAATATCTAGTTGATCTTGAACATGACCTGAAGTTTTATTTTTTCAGTTACAAATTTGTTAAGAAAGCAGTAGTGGACTATGCCTGTTGTATCTCCACTTGATTGTGTTTCTGTAATAAATGAATAAGCTCTGGATTTCTTTTTTTTAGCAAAGCTGGAGACTAAAGCATAAAGTTTGAATGAATAAATAGCTATCTATTAATTGAATTACTTAGTTTCATAAAAATGTATACTAGTAAGCTAGCTCACTAGTTCTAGCACTTTTATCTACTCACTACTCATATATCATGCAAGTAACTTGCAAGTTAGCTGAAAATAGGTGCAAATCCATTGGGTGACCAAATATTTTGTAATTTTTTGATTTGTATGTTTATTTCCTGTAAAAATTATTTTATACTTGCATTAAGAGTGTAAAGTTCATTATTCTTGTACATGTTTATATTTTGTAACTACAGAAAATAAAGTAATTAATGATAAAGATTTAAATCTAAAGTATTGCAACTCTAAGGACCTTTGTAAATTCACATGTGAGGCATCCCTTGTAGTATGATCATTGAATATATCAGTGGACAACAAACATCAAGTTGTCCTTCACGCTTCATCCCCTGACAATATTGGCGTTCAACAAAGCCTCACCACGAAATCAAATCTGACAGCAAGCCGCAACTTTGTTCTGTATTCAAAAGACAGAATTGGCGCAAGCGCATTGAAGCATCCAGCCAGCAGCGGTGAATGCTCAGTATCTCGGGCGCATCTAGTGGAGACGGTCAACTTCTGTAGACTACTCTCATCGGGAGTTTTCTTTTGAAATTTTCCGGTCCACTGCTCCATTTCTGTTTAATCGATAAGTAAGTAATGGGAGACAAATAATTAAAAATCGAAGTTCTGGCTTTCCTCCATTCATCTTACACTAACCCATTTGGAAATCTGACAGAAATCTTTCGCCTGTAGTGCTGGTTGCCTACATTACTCCTGCTTCCCTAGATTTTAAAGCTAGTACAGTGAACCTGCAATAGAACAGATAAAAAATACTTTTATCAAAAAATTTAAATTTAATTCAGCAAACTTGAATCCAGTCACAGAAACAGGTTCGAGCTAAAAATAAGTAATATTACCTATGTAACACTTGAGCCATACTGAGGGCACTCATTTGTAGCTCTTGAGCCATACAATCTGTAGAAGTTGTTACTGTAATGTACTTTGAAGTATCAAGCCTTCATTCAGCTAGTCGTTTATTAGTTGGTATATGAAATCAAATCTTAAAAAATCAGTCGTTTATTAATTGATACATTAAGTCATAGCATAGAAATACGTTTAAAAGTGAGACACCAAGCAATATAGAAGCCAGCAGAGTATAACACTATAGTTGGAGTAGGCCTAAATAGATAAAATAAATAATGCATACATTTCGTTCTTACGTTCAACAGCTGCTAAGACAAATTTTTCTTGGAAGTTGTTTGAGTTACAAAGGTGATGCTTTCAATTTTTCAAGTGAGCTCATTCTACGAGACTTCCAACGAATAAAGTAGGGGTACTATAGTACTGTGGATAGCAAATATGAACTCCTCCTCTGAATAAAACTGACTTTTTGCAAGCCAGGATCTTGGAGTTTCTAGAAAGATATTTTTAAGAAATGATGTCACTCTAGTCGGTACAAATATTGGAATACTCATATGTGACTATCCGAAAACATGGTTTGGACACCTCCAACCTGCATGTGGTATAAAATATTTTTATTATCTCTTGTTGAGTGGTCATGAATATTCACGTTTCTTATTAAATTGTCTTGCCTCTACTCCATCCACTTGAATCAATACACTACAACTGGATGCCATTAGTAGTAAGAAGTGGCTTAGGGTGGTCCAGAATACCTGCACCCTAGTTACTCCTAGTTTCTCCTGCTTTTTTTTCAATTAATAATACTTCTGCATATACTTCTGCAAAAGTTACTCCTGCATTCTTTTCAATTAATAATACTTTGGAGAAAATTTCGAAGCATGAATCCAGAGTTTTATTCCATACCTTACTCAGAAAGTCGTCTTACAATAGAAAGGCGAAGTTCAGACATCAGCCTCTCAATTGATATGACAGGGGATCCAGGGACCTAATTGTGGTGGGGGGGGGGGGGGGTCAGCATGAAATATATTTGCGCAGTGATATATATTACGCGCTCCCCTCGTAAAGCCCTGTTGCATATCCACATATTTC
Source organism: Conomelus anceps (assembly GCA_948455865.1). Lineage (NCBI taxonomy): Eukaryota > Metazoa > Arthropoda > Insecta > Hemiptera > Delphacidae > Conomelus > Conomelus anceps. The sequence continues at coordinate 31,148,161 of OX418216.1, forward strand.
ACAGTGGGTGCGGGTCACCCATCTGTAACACGTATATAACAATTAGTGTAATGTGTGTAAACGCAGCCGCGTGTGCATGTTTGAATATTGATGGATTTCGTTTTCGTGGATGGGAGAAGGTGAATTTCTGAAAAAAATATTGGGAACAATAAAATAATGAAATTATATTACAGTAAATTTAAGAATATTATTTTCCCACATTACGGAATTTGAGGTAGAACATCGAATTTATAATTGTAAGGCAGTGATTATATGCATCACAAATAATTTAAAACACTTGTTGAGTTAGTGGATTTACATTAAATAAAGCCGAAATTACTTTCAATGTTTCCTTATTTTGGCTCAAGTCCTAAAGATTGATAACTGAATTTGGACCGATATTTATATCGCAGTGAATATCCAGTAAAAGGGTGGTATTCTTTAGGACGACCTTACAGTTTGATCGACCTACTGCTAGCGCAGCCTGCAGTCCACAATTCTGTGTGGTACGCATAACCAAACCTAACCTAACCTGGCTAGATGAGACTAGGTCGGCCAAAACGACAGTCGTACAAATGGTGTCCTCCCCCAGTAAAACTAAGCCAGGTGTCTCTTTAGGGACTACAGGGGTGTTCTAGTAGGCCGAACCGGAGGGCCCATGTTTAGAAAGAACTACGGTACTTTAGTGAAACATAATATTTTATTTTCTCTAGTCCGTGCTTTCAGCCTTCAAGTGCTTTGGCCTTTGTCTCCGGAACAGAGGGAAACAATCCTGGTTTTGTGCTTGATTTCTATATTGTATTTCGGTCATGAGGGGGCATTTGCTCCCAGTTTCTCCTCCCCCCCCCCCCAGCACTGGATCCAGCTCTGATATAAAATCCCACTAACACCAGAGCAAACAGTGTCTAGAAAAAGGCTCTCATATTAGCTTGGATCAAGTGAAATAGAGAGAAAAGTGGGAATCTGATTCCATTGTAGGCTATATCTACAGAGCCAAGTCTGCATCATTCAATATTCGTAACATTCGCAGTAGTAGTATTACTGAAGTTCCATGGAAGCAGAATCTTCTTTGTTATTTCCGTAATATTTTATACGGGAAAACACATTTCTTGTTCATACTTGAGTATGCGTATTGTAGGAAAATCTCATAAGACTTTCATTCGCGAAGAAATATTTTTTTTAGAGTGTTGATAGATCCGAACTCAATCGATAGATCCTTTTTCTGAGTGTTGGGGGGATTGCCAAATGATAAAATTCTACAAAAACGGAAAACTTTGCGATTAAGGAGGCAAAACCAGATTAAAAGTGTAGTTTTTATTTCAATTTTTTAATTGTACAAAAAATTATAAAGATCATCTACATCAAATCATAAAGATCGGAACGCTATTTTTTCCATTTGCGATTACATTATCTTAGTACGTGATCCCACTTTGCATCAATAATGTTGCATTGTGATCACTGCAATGTGGTAGTTAAAAGGCGAAGGGATTTCATTAAATCAAATCAAGATTGGCTATGAATATTAAATAATTGTTATGCCACAACTATAATTTATGAAACAACAAAGAAAAGTAACACAGAAATAATTAAGAATTGAAACGCAATGGACAATAAATTCATAAATTTAGAGCTCTGAATCGCAGGAGGATCAATGCTCAGCGTTTTTTGTACAACTAATCTAGTTTCAACCTCATTAGAATTGTTGAAAGGATCTTGGTATACATTAAACTGTGGAAGAACAAAGATACCTGTAAGTAATAAAGATAAGATGGCCATTTTTTCTTGGCCAATGTAGGTTTCCATTGAATGGAATCGTTTTTACTTTGTTCGATTATTGATTGTTTGGCATTCAAAGGGAAAAAATGTATTAGTGTGCTAATTAATACTTTGGTTTCAGGGAAATAGTGGAGAGTAATTTTGAGAATAGTTTTTTGAAGAGTCTATCAAAAACATTTTGTTTTGCAGTGCATTAAATAACACTAGTGCATAGTCTTGCTCCACTAGTCCTGTACAGAGCTGATGTATTCTGCGCAATCAGATGCCAGGGACCAAGAAGGACCTATATTTCAGTTGTTATCTTCTGTGTATAATTCAATTCAATTTCAAACAGAGCTGCACAAACAGAGAGAAGGAAAAAACAATAAAAATATTCTGCATAAATTGATTTGAGTAGCTTTTTGCACTGTTCATCGTTCAAGGCCAATATCCCTTCAGTTATGGTTCTTTCATACTTGAACGAGCTGCAGACACCAGACCGAATAATCCCAGATGGAATATTGCTCAAAATTTTCCCTACTCATGATGCTCATATCCCCCCTAGAACAATCCAGTTAAGAGTTCAAACTAAAACATTTACTAGTATAAATTATATTATTGTTATGGAAGCTAGGAGGAAGAAAGATGTGATTATCTGCCTGTGTCAATAAGTCTTCCGGTCGAAGCTATAATTGGCATGATTGTTTACTATTCCCATACCCTCTTCGCCTTGCAGTTTATCTGTGACACCTTTAGAATATTTACTCAGAACTTTATGGAATTTTATGGTGAATTGGAGAATGTCTTATCTGTTTTTTTAGAATTCGATAGAACGTTATAGAACTCTCTCCGTCTTTCTGGATTATGATAAAAATTTATTTAAAGCGAACGCTCAGATAAACATCAGTTTTATTCATTGTTTGAATTTCTTCGATGTAACAAGTGGCAGTTCCGTTCATAGTACAAATATTTGTTGTTGAAGTGATAATCGCAGTGTATTGTGACTGTGCTAGTGAGAATTCTTTTACATTTTATTCAAGTGGACTCATACTCTTAGCTAATATTGCAATACGGACTCTTGTGCTATTTAAGTTTGATTGTTCTTTTCAGACGTTTCTTCTTGAATTATTAAACAGTTTATTGAACAGCTATTATTCAATATTTGATCGGCCTTTTAACAGTTAGTGATTGATTTTTGTGCAGTAATATAGCAAATCCTTATTAGCTGAACATTATCGATTTATCTGTTTCTGATTGCTTATTTTGTGTAAGGTATAACTGATTAGTGCGTGTTGTGGATAATTTGTGTTAATAAAGTGCGAGTGTTAATTTGAAGTGTTGTCAGCATTATTTTAGAGATAGAACCCGTAACATTATCATTTCGATGCAGAGTTGGGTTTCGCATGTCATAAGCCAGCTGCGTCCTTAATATATAAACATCAATGCTGACATTTGAAACTATCTGATAATTTATACAGTGGCTTGAATAGAATGGATCTCATCCACACTGATGTTAATTATTGTAGTTCATTCTCATAAGCATGCTGCGGAATATAAATGACCCAATCTTGTTAATATTCTGACTCTCAAACTCAGCCTCTGCGTCATCAAAGTAAAATCGTTTGAGGCTCACCCTTTGACTCAGTTAATGACTTAGTTAGCATTGTGTTCATCAAAGCTCTTGGCTCTTTACATTCTACAGTGTACAGTGATTGATTATTAAGAGAGTATCAATGATATTTCACAAAGAGCAAATATACTTCGAAATATATTGTAAAGTAATAAGACTGTTTATTGCATTAGGAGAATACTTGGAATAAAGAGAAAAATCAAGTATTATTTTTTAAAGAATCAATAATTGATATATGGTGATATAATATGAAAGCCCTTATTCAATATGAATCCATCACTGAAATACCCAGGAAGCTACAACAGCCCGGCGACAACGCAGATATAAGTAAAGTTGTTTATACATTTCAGAGCTTGGGAGCTCCAAGATTGTTCAAGTAAACCCTATAATGGAATAGTATAAGAACAAAAAAACAACAACAAAATAATAGAAGAATAATGGAAATACTGAAAACATTGAACTCATAACAAAATTTTCATTTCCTTACTTAATTTCTTGATCCTTGGTGGAAAAAGTCCATTAATAATTCCATAGAAAGTACATTGCTGTTACACTAATGAAAGGGATGAACAATTTCAGACTTCAAATCAAGTAGGCTACCTTTCACAAGGGGTGAAGTACGAAGTCTGAATCTAATTCTGGTTATCAGGGGAATTACTGAGAGCCAGCTGAGAGAAGCTTTTCGTATTAATGCCAAAGCTTAGCTTGGTATGATTCATTGTAATAGAATAAACAGATCTTTCCTTCAATCAGCACTCCTGAACTAAACGTTTGTTTTTCGAGCTCTTTTCTATTTCATACTTTATTAAAAAAAAAATATTTCTTTATTAAAAGTGTGGTTTGCTCCCAAATATTGTGTTCTGGAGTTCAAAGAATTACCTTCAACGAATAATTACAGTAAATTTTGTTACAAAAATAATGTACGGTGATTCATTCTAATATCTGTCACTAAAATGATAAAGTGGGAAGAACTTCTACCAAAAGTTCTTCATGAGAATCATGACTATAAATTTTCCAATTTTGAAAGACTCAAAAGAAATTCAATGTATATATATATTACTTCTAATGAGACTTCAATTTTTAATATTCAGATTTCAATTTAATAGAATAATTCAATTGAATTCATGTACAAACTCTTGTACTAGATATTCTAGAATATGGGCTATTCTATTCTGTATTCTGTATGCGTAATATTTTATGAACGATTTATAAATAATTCATCAATAAACAAATTTAATTCACTTTAAACGATAAGTTGAAAGGGTTATCACTAGATTTGCTACTTATTTACGGAATTGTGAGGCCTTTACTAGATTTTTCAGCTAATTTTACATGAAACCTAACTTGAATGACAATATTATTCTTTCAGAACGTATTTCTTTTCTTATCTCTTCTTCTTCTTCTTCTTCGTTTTCTTCTTCTTCTTCTTCGTTTTCTCTCCTAGGATATCAAGAAGAAGAGAAAGTATATTAGTCCCTTCAATATTATCAGTTATCAATATATTCCTTTCTTAGAGTGAAAGAATAGAATAGAAAACAATCCAAACTGAATCAATAATTAATTTATAACAAATTGAGTATTTTTATATGAATTGTTTTAATCGATATGAACAACAGAAATCGATATTTAGTGGTTGTAGCAACGGTGACTTTGATTAAATAATCAATAAAATGGCTGATTCATATTACAGTGATCTCTATCGCCGTAATTGCGTTCTTGATTGACCACTTCCCTAGCTTTTTCAGAGTTTGAGGTACCTGAATTTCGCTTCAAATTCAATATAAGACTGCATCGTGGATTGGTCAGTAATCCGATTGGCGTACATTGAATCTTTGTGTGCAAATAAACTTGACAAATCCCGCAGATTAAATCAGTTGGCAGTATTGCGAAATTGGCAATGCTGTAAAGTGCCTTCAACATTAAAACGTTGAACGTTTTGAAGCGCTCTACGCTTATATACAGATGCTCCATAATCGAATCTAATAGGCCAAGTATTAGAATCGTTGAAAAATTGCTATAATGGAGTGACAGGACATCATTTTGTTCGTATTTAATGTGCGGTCTAACTAATCTATATATTTATTGTTCCCCATTCAATGAGTGATAATACGTGTATGTATCAAGCAAAATCTTTTTGAATCTCAAATTTGAAATTTTTCTCTTGTTAATAAGATGTTACCAAGTTGGAGATTAAAGTAACAAGAAGTGATCGGACATGAAAGTGTAAGTTAGCAGCACATTTGTTAGGTCACTAAAAAACAAAAGTTCTATTTGCAGACACAATAATTCTACACTTCCTGATAGCAATAGCTCCAAGAAAATAAGAAAGATGATTAAGTTTGAAATAATGCGCTGCTAACTTCTACTCTGAAAACATATTTCTGTCAGTAGAACACGTGATATCACTCTGATAAACAAAAATAAGAGAGTTCTGGGTAGGGCTCGGCCTGAAGAATAATTTGACCTTGAGTTCCAGTAAATCGGGCCACTAGAGAAATATTTATGAATTTTTGAAAGTTGATGACAATAGAAAAGTAATTTTCGTCAGCAGGACATATTATTTAGTGAGTAAAGATTGAAAATATCACATTTTCATTTCAAGCTTACCAAGAAGATTACATAACTGGAGAGTTCCAATTGATATGTGATATTTAAAAAAAAATGACTAATAAGAGAAAAAATTAATACACTGAGCAGACAATGTAATATACACTTATATCAGGCAGTTTAACTGTTGTAAAACGATTTTCTATTATGAATTATATTTTATTTTTTGTACGAGTAGTGTATTAAAAAACTTGTAATTATTTAAAAGAATGACAATGAACAATTTGATTACTTTTTCTATCATTGAACAAATATTATAAGTCCAAGTCCTAACGAATTTGTTAATCTTTGAAGGAATTGACAAAATCAAATTCACTCGAATACAACCTTCACTTTACCACAATATGGAGAAAAAGAACCATGGTGGTTATATTTGATAGGTCGAACTCTTTTGGAGGAATTAGCATCGAATAATTTTTTGGAAATCAACAATTCCACCAAATTAAGTCTTCAATAATGAGTAGCTAGTTAGCTTGATAAAGTCTTGATGAAGACGATTTTCCAAGCGAATGATAGTTCAGCAAAATGCAATGAAAAGTTCGTGATTGGCGGAAAATTCAATAAAAAAATATTTTTCAAAGACAAAATATTGCTTTTTGTTCGCTATGGCAGTTGATAGGCTTCTGAACTCAGATTTTCTGCGAAAAATGCGGCCTACCAGAAACAGTTTTACGGTTGACAAGATATTTCCAACATTTTCAGAGAGAATTTCCACTCAACTTTCCGATTCGATGGACTCTACGCCTCCATCGACAGAACTTCACGTCTGCTGCCAAGTGATGGAAATGTGGGAATGATGATTCTATCTAGCATAATCAGTACAAAAAACTATCAATCAGTAAGAGAAGTAACATTGAGTCGACACTGCTAGACTTAAATTGAGTTTATCAATTAAATTTTAATGAATTTTCAATACGGGTAAATTAGAATTCTCAAATAAATTACTAAAATTTAATCTTGGAGCGTTGTCAGTAAGTTTTTCAAAATCAGAACATTAGTACACTATTCTCACCAGAAAGGTGAATAAAATTAGTTTTGTTTCAGAAATCCTCAAATTTCTATATGGGCTTTCCAATTTTGTAATTGATTAGTGAATTAGCAGGTAAAATTCTCTCAAAAAATAATTTCTACAAAATTCAATTAAATTAATATTTTTATTATCACCGAGCTCCAATTCAAATAAGGAATAATTTATTTGCACTTTATCAAACTCTATAATAACGGTCTGATCAATGGAGTAATTATTGTTGGAATACTTTATAGTAGAAAATTTATCTTTGAGCATTGATTTATACTTATACAGTAGATGTCTCATGTGTTTTATCTGAGTGCTCTTAATATGCCTATAAGGTGAATATACTCAGGCAAGAATAATTGCATTCGATGAATAATATTTCATTTCTCTTTTGAAAGGAGTAGGAGCTCCACAAAATTCCTGGTAATGGAGAGTATAACTCCACATATTAAAATCCTACTATTCATAACACGAGACATCTATGAAGAGATTTTATATTAGTATAGGAGCCGTGTCATGTACAAGAAGTTTGTTATTTGAAAGAGAAATTTTCAAGTAGGCACCTATTTACTCCCCAGTAGCTTACCAAATCGCGTTAGAAGAGAACTTTCTCAAGTTCCTGAGAACTTACTTTCCAGAGTCAAGCAGAATTGGCTCATAAACAACTTTCTTTTCGCAATCTTTGCCAATTATACCGGATTGTTTGGACAATTTTCGAACTGGGATTATATTTTAAAACTTATAAATTTGGCGGGATTCTAATATCATTCAGTCTCAGATGACTTTATTTGCGCCAGTTCACAGTTTTATCAAGATTAGCAACTCTCATGTCCATTAGTGATAGTGACATACAATGATTCCTGAAAAGTTGATTCGAGAAGTTCGTATCGAGATTGTATCGTATCAATCTATGAGAAGTTCGAAGTACGTATCTACTTACAATAGTAAAAGGCGATCATTTTTTTCATTGGAGATTTATTACACACTATCATATTGTTACCAAATAATATTACACTGAGTGTCAATTAAGTCGCGCACATGAGAAGGTAATCGAATGCAAAAAAAACAAAGCAAGCCAAAATATTCACAAAAATTGATTATTATTAGTACAATATTCACAGATTACTTAAAGTTTTACAACAAATGCTGTAATTGGATGGCAAAAAAGAAGTAAACCAAATATATTCAAAAACATTCATTATTATTAGTACAATATTCACAAAGTACTTGTACTAATGTTCAAAATGGCTGCCTCGCTCAGTACTGAATGCATTAATTCATGCTTGATTTTCTGCACTGGAGAAAGCGATGTTAATGAAGTAAACTCAACAATATTGCAGACTTGATGTAGCCATTAACCCATTTCAATGGTGTCTAGATTATTTTGTTGTCTGTCCTACATGGATTTCCACCTAGCAGAACCCATCATACCTAATTCAACAAATCTACTATTTACATGTGCGCGATTCAATTAAGAAGTGTATATTCACCATATTAAGAAGAATACACTAGTATGCATATTTCAAGTATATTTCTTTCCGAAACAAAACATGGTTTGAATAAATAAAAGGCATTTTCCTTCCACGACACACCTTACTAGAATGTTTGATAATTACCATAAGTTGAATATAATGGTAGAGTGTGGCAATAGATCGATTATTTCCAACTTGTATTGAGCCAATTAAGATTTTTGAGTCCTCTATCTCACCAGTTTATTTTTTATTTTTATTTCGAACGTTTGATGTGAGAGGGGTAGTGTGTTTAACGGCTATAATCGATTTGTAAAGCCTACTCACAACTGAAGATGGAGGAATACAACAAATTGGAACGAAAAACTGCCAATTTCCATTGGGAATTAGTGGAAAGCTGTCAATAGAATGAAGAACGGAAAAAGAAGAAAGCTCCGACAACTGACAATCGAGTTGAAATCAAATCCATCAACAAAGCGTTCTGTTCTATAAGGCCGTGTAATTAAATATGTAATAATAGAAAAATTACAATCATTTATAGAAATCCGTCGCACATCCATAAAATTTCAAATATAGAGAGGCGTGTATAATTTCAACAATGAATTCAAACGAGAATGTTTGTACTCGTTGATTACGTTTGTATTGATTTTAATTTCTGTATCAAATTTCGTCAAGTGTTAAACCGAAAATTGTAGTTTTAAAAAGATTCTGTATTTATTCAAATGAGATAAGTATCCTCTTAAGATTTTTTGTAACAACATTATTATGTCCAATTCAATTATTATTCGTCTTATAAACAAAGTGATAATTAAGTCATGGACATTAGAAGGTAATCGAGTAGTTCGAAGTTATCAATTAAACCAAGTGTATTTCAATAACATATTGTTATTTTATTATTATTATTATTATTATTATTATTATTATCATTATTGTTATTCGAGAGATATTGGTTGCAACTTTGAAATTTTCTCTCACTGGCAACAATAACAATGAATACAGATACTATCTGTATACAGATAGTATCTGTATTCATTGACAATAATCACTGTCTAAGGACAAGAACGTCCATATATATTATGGCAATGAACAAATCATATATCAAATCCCTAGAATAAGAGACATCCTGAATTGAATTTATATTAGTATTTTATACAAGCCACTTTTGATTTCCGGCTTAGGTGATGAATCGAAATTCAGGTTTATTCATTCCTTTTGATACCTATTGAATGCTGATCTCAAGAATTTGCCGCTAAGACGGTCGGTCAATCAACCTAGACACTAATGATTAATGGCATTTCTGACGCATTGATGTTAATGCTACATGCTAAACTGCTGTTACGCTTATTTACAAAATTGGGAGGACACCATTTGTACGACTGTCGTTTTGACCGACCTAATAAACAAAGGTGGTTCAGTCACATCTAGCCAGGTTAGGTTAGATTTGGTTATGCAGTTATGGCTGCGCTAGCAGTAGGTCGAATAAACTGTTAGGTCGTCCTAAAGGATACCACCCTATAAAATTCACTTTAGCTTTGACTTTTGTGTCCCTTTATACCGTGCATCTCCCAACCAGTGACAGATTTATAATAATTATTTGTCACTGTGTCTGACTTAATCAAGAGATTGAGTACAAATAATACATACCAATTTTTCGTCTAGATTATCACTCTATTCTTACAGTGTGCAATTAGCATTTTCAATTTTTTAAACTAATTTTTTAAAACTTATCTTCAAAACAATTTAAATTGTTTCATTTTGTTACAGCCGGTTTGACGCCTCCAAATCCTTGCACCCCCTTCCTGCTACTCTAGCCGCGTCCCTGTATTCATTGTTTAGTACAGAAGCACCCAAGTACAGAATAACTACCGTAATATTTTAGGGCTTTCATCAAAAGTAGACTGCACCCATCAATAACTACATAGAAAGGTCAACATGACCATCTTCATTGTGGGCTTTTAGCATAAATACATCAAGTGCCAATAACTTTTAGTAGGTACTCTATATGTGAGAGTCCAATAAAAGCTCTATTCCACTGTAGAAATCGATAAATGGATTCTGTCCATAGCTAGATAGTTTTGCGACACAAATAAATTGATAGCTGCATCAAAACTGATGTTTCGTTACTGTATCCAACTGGAGTAATAGTTGGACTGCCAAAATTGACTCAGTCACATTTACATGTGATGTACTCATGTATTATTTATCTCACTCGATTAAGAAATTAGATGTTTGGCTTTTTGACGGAGCGCTCCAAATAATTTTTCAACAATGCTATATTCAGCACATTCAAATCCCCAGAGTAAATCATTCAACATTACATTACAAATTCCTGAAACTACATTGATCCTGATAATGATTATGATTCATTGACATTGATTATGGTATTCATTGGCATTAATCTGGAAGTACTTTGAACTTTTCGAATGAATGCAAATCAGCTCTAAAAATATAAAACCATGAACAACACAAATTCGACTTGCGATGAATGCAGGCCACAGGAGAACTGATTAACTACAGAATTCAGATTGTTTGGATTTGTACAGTACTTAAAAATTGATCTTATGAAGGGGTTAGTTGAGAAATGATTAATAAAATTATGCCAGTTTCAGTGCTTCACCAAGCAGTTGAATTAATTATGATAGCTTCTTATTGGTAATTCAACGACTTTCAGTCAATTTCAAGAAATCCAAGAATTATTATAGTCCTTTCTTAGTAATGGCAAAGGTGATATTGTGGAAGGTATCCATAATGAAAAATAAGACGAAATTGTCACAACCACATTTATTAGAACTTCGAGAAACTAGTTTCGGTTGTTACACCATTATCAATCTCAATCAAACTCAGTTTGATTGAGATTGATAATGGTGTAACAACCGAAACTAGTTTCTCGAAGTTCTAATAAATGTGGTTGTGACAATTTCGTCTTATTTTTCATTAATTATTATAGTTCCTGCTTGATCTCCTGCATTTCAATAACTATATCATATGGCCTGGCGCAAAAACAACGCACGCTTGATTACGTGAAGCGGTGTAATTTTTTGTGAAACACAGAAGTTAATAGGACTCTGTTTTTACAGTCCAATGCATTTCTGTATTTTTATAGAAAATTTTCTGCGCCACAACCAAGACTGCGTTTCAATTCACTCTGGGACTTGAAAACGATCAAGTTGTCAATTGAATGGAGTTGTGACAGATTGTGATCAATATCTGGGATTTATGAGTATTGAATCCTTCTTTGGAGGTCTGGAGTAGAGTAATATAAAACACGATTCTCAATAAGTTTTTCTGACGGTGTCAGTTTGTGGTTGAAAAGAACGTGAATTAACCAAATTTAAGATGAAAGAATTTGAAATGTTCCCATTCCTACAGTTCACATAGTAGGTTTCAAATAATAATGATGTTGTTCAATGTCCTCTTGTACTTGATTTACTTACTATTCTCACCTGATTCAATTACATTGTTTTTAAAGCCACATAATCAGCTAGAATTGAGAGTGAATTAAATTACATTAGATTGAATCTTTTTCAAATAGCTCCTGGTAAGATCCTATTGGATATTTTCTATTCTTGAAAAGTGTAAAATAAATTTGCTGTACTTGCTATTTGTAGGTTGCTATTTTTCATGTAGTCTCATTACGTTGTAGCAACGATGATTTGGAATTAATAAATGTTAACTTTGGAACCGGTATCAAGGGTAATAAGATGAATGGCTGAATGATAAGTACATCCACGGTGATAATGTAACAGCAGAAATACGAAGCTAGCCAGAGTCTTATCTAATGGAAACATTCAGAAGACAATCACATACCTTACGAATTTGAAGTATCACATCTTGAAATTATTGATTGAATTTTAATTTCTCAAAGAGCTATCAATTATCTGACTGAAGACTTCCGCAATGGCGGATAGTGACAACAGCATTGAATAGCTGAAATGAATAAAATATATTCTATATATTTGACAGTTTGATCAATTGACAGTACCTTCAAAACCAACTTGTAAAATATAATTCTCTCTCTTCAATGTTTCCACGCGTTTTTCTCCCCTTCGAAATGTTGAATTTTCCTCTTTGAAACCTTTTCTCTCCCGTTGAAGTTTCATGCCGCTCATATCCGTTCGATCTTATTCTGTCCTGTTCTCATATCAGTCTTGCTCCTTTTTGGAAAAAAGTTATTCGGGACGTTGATAGCAGAAACGTTTTATTATGCTTTCTTGTCACATGTACGTAAGCCAGGTCGAACTACGAGACTTGGAAATTTGAATTCAACGTCAATTCTCATCTTCGGTTCCAGTGAGGAAAATACATATGCATGATATTTCGACAACTGTGGTTCTTCCGCACTGATGAACCCTTCCCCCTTCCCACGAACGTTTGTATGTTCATGTCAAACTCACTGGAGCTTCCATAGTCAATAATTATAGTCGTATAGTCAGTCATACAGTAAATGTTCGTGATGAAACACTATTGCACTGAAGAATAAAGTATCATGATAATATGAATTGTTTATAAGCTCGTGTCATGTACTAAGACACGAGAATTTCGTGGAATACAAATGATAGATTTAATATGTGTGTTATTATTCAATCACAAATGATAGAATTGCTCTTCAAAGACTGACAAATTAAGAATTGAAAGCCACTTTGACGTTAATATCAATAACTAAGCATGTATATTGTAAACTAGCAGTTTGGAGTTTCACTTTTTTGGTAGATTATGGTGGCCGTCACGAAATTACGTAAGTGGGAAGGGCGAGTGAAATTGTAGTCTAGCTAGCCGTACAGTTCAGCTGTTAGAAAAGAGAAGTGCACAAATAAGCTGCAATATTGATACAGAACTAATCTGTTGCTTTGGCTTGTGACATATCGGCGTGTCATTATATATATCAGCTTAACGATGATTTATCACATATCAGCTGCTTTGTGAGATTTCTACATCTAACCCTTTTACACATGAAAATCATTAATTTAGAAAAATGTAAATAAAAATGTGAAATCGGGCAACGGAATCGAGTTTAGAGTAAACATTACATACTTCGTAACGGGATGTTTAAATTAGAAATTGTGATATACGGATTTCAACCGCCAATGCCAATACAATTTAAAAAAGCGAATTAGTAGCTGCAATATTGATACAGAACATAATTGTGTGTTGCTTTGGCTTGTGGCTAATATTAGTGTTAATTTGGGAAGTGATAGCCACGAGCCGTAGCTGGTATCTGTTCAATCAGAGAGATAAGCTGCGTTCTCGTAGGTCCCGTTCGTAACGGTGACCGATTAGATTGGCCAGCAAAAAAGACACTGTTCTCTGCTGTAAAATCACTTCCCGGTGGTTCGGAACCCACCTAAAACTGTAGGTCCAACTCATCAATCACCATCATCCAACTCATTACCCACGCACAGGTCTCAGACCTATGTGGGCTTCATCCTCAAAAAAAAAATAAAAAAAAAAATTTGTGTTCAAAATATTGTTGTGGAATGCATGAAACAAAAAACACACACACACACGCACACATGGTTAAGCTATGCATCAGTTTTAGTAACTTATCCACTGATCGGATAGATAGATAATAAAAAGATAGATGTCTTAATTTTACGCAATTCACAAAATTAGTGCTGTTGGCAGAGTTGAGGCGGCAAGGTGAGAGATCAGTAAAGTTGAGAGAGATAATTTGGAAGGGTTGATTATTTTGAGAACAAATAACAGAGTTAGAATTGATTTACCAGATGTTTCTATGTTAAAACAATTGTTCATATGCGTGGGTTTATTCTATCAAAAGAACCTACTGTTTATAAAACTACAAAGTTGGATTAGACTGACTTGATATTTTATTGTATTGCGTCGTTTTCTTCTCTCGAAACTAAATTCAACTGCAGTTGGCCAAGTCCAATACAAGTTCACGATCAAACTTTTTGGTTTCCAACTCAATTGACAAGTAGTAGTAGGTTATCCTGAACTTTGAATGACGATGAAATGGTTGGGGAAGAATATCTATTCATTTGTCTTCACGGTGAGTGTGGTGCTTATACGATCGTGATGTTCAGTTACGAGCGCTCAATACTGCGCTTGGATGGGTGACCGTGCTTCAATGACTTGATGCTATAGAAAAAGATTCTTTGAAATATTGTAATGGAAATAACTTAGTAGTACACAAAATTCAAGAGTAATTCATTTCATTTTCGTTGTATGATAGTTTTATCTACGACAAAATTGGCGGTTTCAAAAGCTTTTATAAGATGGGTGAAGTTTTTTATGTCATCCAGACTAGAATATCTAGACCAGAACGTTGTTATTTGAAACTTCTCAACTCTCAACGTACTTCAAGTTAAATATACAAACTTCCACTATTACATTTCATATTCTCTGGAAATACCTTACCATAATTTCAAGTGGTGTATTGACAAATAATCTTGAGTGCTTCTTTCTCAAATAGAACGTTTTCCAGGGTTGGTGAATGGGTTTGAATAAATAAACTAGAAGATTTCTATGAACTAGATTTTCATGTGAATAATAGAAGAAATGAGTTTTGAAAAATAAACTTTGTGAACCGAAGTATCACAGTTCAGAGGTTATTTAAAAGTTGAAGTTGTGGTAGTGTATAGAACCGTCTATTGATACCGCCACTTCAATTCAATCATTATGTGGAACTTGGAGTGAGAATAGCGATAACCAGTATCAATATATTATACAAATAGACAAATAGCATTATTTTGGCAAATACACTTCTTAGCGAGGCAGTGATTATGATAGCAAGGCATTCATGATCATAATGATAAACAATTCAATTGGATTAGATTGACAATATCACTTTAGCAAGAGTTCAAAAACACTAGTTCTATGGATTAATGGAGTTCTATCTATTAATGGATCTGTGCATTTATGCAATGGGTTTGAGCCATAATTGATAACAACAAGTACTCAAAAAACTCTGCTTCAGTGAGATTCTATGGAGAAATGCACTGTATAACAATGAAACATTTTTCTTGGTAGTTCTAACAATGTAATGGAAATATTAAACATTTCACTTCTAAGCTAGTATTGGGGACAACGCAAAATTTACGTTTTTTTTATCAATTTAGATAATTTATGGCCGGTCGCACAAACGCCAATCAAAAATAGAACTGATCCTTGATCAGTTTGACTCAAGATTTGCGTTGCAGAAAGGCCAATCAGCTCTTGAACAAGGAATTTCATTTGACCACTAATTTTAATGGAAGTTCAATTTGGCATCATTGTAGTTTGATAAATGGAAAGTTTTTTTTTTGTAAATCCTAGTTATATTATTACTGCAAGTGGTGAATCGAAATTATTATAAAATTCATACGACTGTACATCAATTTATTTGAAATTAATGCAAACTCGCGTTTGAGTCAAATGCTTAAGCCCATGTGCTATAACTATATGTGGCGCTAGAGTGCAGCATTTGATTGGAGATCAGTGGTTCGATTCTCGAAAATTGACAGGTCAAAACCTCCGTCAGAAATTGATCGACAATTAATCTCTAACTCTTGATTGTCCGTTGAGCAACGAAATTCTCCAGATCCAAGATCAGTTTGGTCAGTGGTCGGGGATTACATTAATTTTTTTTTGTCGTTTGTACGGCCGGCCTTTAGTATCAGTTTTCCATTCTCTTACATTAGTAGAGGAAGAACTCTAACAAAATTTGAAAAAATTGAATTCGCATCATCCGATCTGATGGTCAGTTTCCATAACATTGATGTTTGCATATGAAATTGCAGTTGGCCCGCTTTTACGTATTGTGAGAGGAGATTGGAAATTGAATACGCAAATTCTCATTTTACCAGAAATTGGAGAGGGAAATAAAAATTGCAGCTCGAATAACTTTTTCAAATTTTTTCTCCGATTTTACATTTCTTGGATATATCAAGTCAACAAATTCAACAAACGTACAAGTATCAAATACTTTTTCCTGGAGAGAATATTGAGAGCATGAACCTCCAAGTCCCTTATATTATTTCCAATAAGTTATGGCTCAGGAAATGTTGAAAGTATACACTAAATGTATAAAAAAGAAGTAGTTGTAGTAAAGTATAAAATATAAGTATACACTTCTTTTGGAGGATAAAGCCCATATAGGTCTGATACCTGTGTGTGGGTAATGAGTTGGATGATTGTTATTGATGAGCTGGACCTACAGTTTTATGTGTGTTCCGAACCACTACTCTATTGATGAGATAGATACTAGTTAGGGGTTTGTAGAGGATCCCAATAACCACATTCAAAATGTCATATTACGGTCGAACTAAAACTGCAAAAAAATGATTGGAGATCATTGTATGATGATTGCGAGGAAATTAAAACAGAGTTAGAATTGTCGTATCATCCTCCACTTTTCAGTGAAATGTAGTGGTAAGATAGAAAATTAATTTGCTATTAACATTGACATTCATAACTCTTATTGTACGACGATGAGCTATTCAATACTAAAAACTATAGATGAACATCAGCTTGATATTCTGTAGCTAATAAAACATATTTTAAAACAAAAAAAGAAACCGACTTCAGTGAAATTATAAAATAATCACGTACTAAAAAGTTTAAAATAAAGTATTTACTTTAAACTGAGAAAATTTTAAATTTCATACAAGTAATCTTTTGAAGTCGGCGCCAAATATTTTATGAAGTTGATAAGAAATTCTATCTAATATCAAAACTAACACTGTATTTTTTTGGAAGATGAAGCCCACATAGGTCTGAGACCTTTGCGTGGGTAATGAATTGGATGATGGAGATTGATGAGTTGGACCTACAGTTTTAGGTGGGTTCCGAACCACCAGGAAGTGATTGATCAGAAATTCTATCTAATATCAAAACTAACACTCTATTTCAATTAAATGTGATTTACACTCACTTTTACTGAAATACAGTGTCAGTTTTGATATTAGATTGTTCAATTATTTCGTCATGGAAAACATCACAGAGTAATTCTGTTATATTTTAGAAGTTTATGGGAAATTTGGCGCCGACTTCAAAAGATTACTTGTATGAAATTTAAAATTTTCTCAGTTTAAAGTAAATACTCTATTTTAAACTTTTTAGTACGTGATTATTTTATAATTTCACTGAAGTCGGTTTCTTTTTTTGTTTTAAAATATGTTTTATTTTAAGCTTTTTAGTTGAATTTTCAAACTTTGAAAACATGAGAAATTTCTTAAAGCCTACATTATGAAATATTTATCGAATTAGGAAGCCAATAATTAATTTATAACATCGAAAGTTAAGTAACTAAAAATCCACTTATAAGAAAAGATAAACTAAGGAAAATTCTACAACGTTTTATTTAATGTGGAATATTGTATTTAGGAAAATTATAATAGCGAAAGGCTTCTTAAAAGTGGAATGGCTTTTGATTCATTTTGATGTGGTCCCTTTCAGAATATACCTACACTGAAATAGTAGGCCTATATTACATTACAAGTGTGGAAAATATTGTGTTTACTGAAAATATGATAAGTGAACGCAGGAGATGAAGTTGAGTGCGGTATTATCATACGAGTATGGTAAACACAATATGATGTATGGTAGAGTATGTACTGTGCATACGTTGTCAGAACAGGCTCTGCGAATTTTGAAGAATAGCATATTAATTCGAACGGATAAGTAGTATTTTTGTTTATTATTATTAGTACTTATAATATATTAATAATTTACATCATTAACGTGTCTAATATAAGTTAAAGTATTTAAATAAAAAGTCAAATTCTATTTTCGAGGTTAGGTGTACCGATATTGATAAATTTTCTTGTAATTAAATAGTCTCAAGTTGACAATTGTAATAAATTAAGTAATATTTCATTAAACATTTAACTAAAATCAATTGAAAACAATTTTTAGCTAGGAAAATGAGTCCAAACAAGGCATCTAAATCTAATTGTTTAACTAAAACTCAGGTAGCTACGCGATCTCAGCAATTATTAACAAAAAAATCTCCAACAGCTCTTAAAGCTACTGTAGATGTAGAAGAAAAGGTTGCTAAACTATTGAGTGATCACACCAAATTGAAAACAAAATTAGAATCATCATTAAAAAATTCTGAGGAAGAACGAATAGGGTTAGTGGATCACATAAAATCTCTGGAAGTTATTGTAAAATTGCAGCAGGAAGACCATAAAACTGAAATACTAAATCTCACGAGTCAATGTAGGTCTATGTCAGAGGAAATCGAAATACTAAAATCAAAAATAAACTTGGCTAATGTAAGATCTGAACCTCTGATCAATACAAAAAAAGTAGAACCTAAATCAAATGGGGAAAAAATAATAATAGAAATGGTCAAACAAAAACGTATAGTCAGGTTTTGCAAACAGCAACCAAAACTAAAGTAAGGGCAAATAACGATAGGAAAGGTAGAGTACTGCTCTTGACATCCAGTCATGGACGAGACTGTAGTGACCTACTAAATAAAAGATTAAAAAATAAGTATGAAGTTCAGAGCTTTTTCAAACCAAGTGCCCCTATAAACGCAATCGTAGAGTCAGCACAGGAACAAACTAAAGATTTTGGAAAAAACGATTTTCTAATAGTACTGGGTGGCTCAAACAATATAAATGAACCTAATCTAAAACATCTTCCTGAAATAAATGAAAAAATTAAAGAGATTGTGCCACTCAGCCAAAAAACTAATGTAATAATAAGTACAATTCCGTATAGGTTTGATAGGCCAGAGCTAAATGAAGCCATTAAGTCAACAAATAAATCAATTCATAATACAATCAACAGCCTAAAAAATAAGAATTCTAAGCAGTTGGGGATTTGTTTTCTAAATGAAAGGCTGAAAAAACAAAACTTCACTAATCATGGTCTACATCTAAATCAATCTGGCAAAGTAATATTTTGTAATAGGCTGGCAGAGCTGATTGAAAGTCGTTTGCAATCTACTGTCAATAATTCTCCTAAACAATCATCTAACGAACCTTTTTTAGTAAAGTGGCTCAAAACCGGGAAGGGAAACTAGTTTCAGATGATAAATTCATATCTTCAATTGTATTAAAAGACGTTAATCGATCAAAAAATCAGGATAGCATTAGTGGAAGGAACTCTTGTAGCAATCTGATAGGCTCTCAAGATCCTAAGAGATTAAGTAAATCTACTTCAATATGCAAAAGCAACGATAAAGTAATAAGGGATGATAGGGAAGTACCGGTACTCACTGTGTTCCATCAGAATATTCAATACATTCGTAACAAAATAGATAGAATCGAAGTATTTTTTAAAGAAGAGGCTCCTGATATAGCTATTTTCACAGAGCATGGTTTAAAAGAAGATGAATTGTCACAACTTAATATTCCAAACTATTCATTGAAAACGTCGTATTGCAGGACATCTCATCGAAGTGGGGGAGTAGCTATCTTCACTAAAAATGCTAAGAATATGCAAACATTTAATTATGTAGAGAAATTATGTAGAGAATATGTAGAGAAATTTGCTGTGGAAATGGATTTAGAAGTTACTGGTTTGAGAGTAAAAATCGACAATAATTTGGAAGTAGCGGTGTTAGGTATTTACAGGTCACCAAATGGGGAATGGAACAATTTTTGTGAACTATACAATAGGCTTTTAGAGATTACTACTACTCGTTTTACAAACGTTATTGTAGCGGGAGATTTCAATACAGACTTTGCAACACAGAATAAAATGACAGAAGATTTAAGGGATATTATATACATGAATAACTTGGAAATAAAAGTTCATGAATATACCAGAGTCACTAGAACATCACAAACAATAATTGATAACATCCTTACTAATATAGATTACTCTAAAACAAGACTAGGCGGCTCGGAACTATCTGATCATGACTATCAAATCTTAGAGGTGGGGTTGCAAGGTTATAAATCAATTAAAAAGAGTAGAGTAATGAAAGAAATTCAACAATGTGAACAGGGGAATATCGATTGTTTGAAGCAGAATCTGCTACAAGAAAACTGGAGTAGGGTTTACAATAGCAATAGTTTGAATAACAAATATGATAGTTTCATTAATATTTTAAGGTTTCATATTACTATGAGTTGTCCAGTTATAAAAGTCCCTGTAAAAAACAAATTAGACAAAATTGAAGAGTGGATAACTGATGATATCCTTGCAGAAAGAAATAGGGTTAAAGATGCATATGATGAATTCAAACTATCTAGAAATATGTTAAGTGAAGATAATTACAAAGCTCTAAAGAAAAATTATACAAAAGAAGTGAAAAGAGCGAAATGTAAGAAAACAGCTAAAAATGTTGAATAATAGTGTGTACTTTAACACAGCAGTGTGGGATGTAATAAACAAAAATAGGCAAGTAGCGCATGTAGATGCTTATACTAGTGTCCCCAGAATAATTAACGAAAATAACAAATATATTGATGATAGTGTAGACATTTGTAATTTCTTTAACAGATATTATCAACTGGTTGCTAAGGATCTTCAAAAATCTCTTAATACAGGTATTAGTGATGCAAACATGAGGAATACTGAGGGGATTCAGAACGAATTAAAATTCCACCCAGTATGCCAAGACGAGTTGTCAAATATCATTGATAGTTTAAATAATAAAAAAACTGTAGGAATGGATGGGGTATCCAGTAAAATTCTGAAAGAATGTAAAGATCAATTGTTAGACCCTTTGATTCATCTGATCAATCATTCATTAGAACAAGGTGTTTTTCCAGATAATTTAAAAGAGGGGAAGATCTTGCCAATCTTCAAAAGTGGTGATAGAGAAAAGGTAGAAAACTATAGGCCTATTAGTATTTTAAATGTAATAAGTAAAATTTTTGAAAGAGTAGTTCTTAATAGGTTACTTCTGCACCTTCAAAAAGCTAACTTTATCTGTGATGAACAGCATGGCTTCCAGAAAGGGAGATCAACAAAAACAGCCATAGTTTCTCTAGTTGAAAAACTAATAGATATAATAGATTCAGGTGATAAAGCTACTGCAATCTTCTTAGATCTGTCAAAGGCATTTGATTGTGTTAATCATAGAACTTTATTGGAAATACTGCAAAATGTAGGTGTTAATGGGGTTGAACTGAAATGGTTTGAATCATATCTTATTGGGAGAAAACAATGTGTAGAACTAACTACAGTAGTTGGTAATAGTATAGTAAAGAATAAATCTAATAAATTAGAGGTGCAAGCTGGAGTGCCTCAGGGGTCAATACTAGGTCCATTGCTTTTTTTGTTATATGTCAACCGTTTACATAAAGAATTAATTAGTGGTAGAGCCCTCTTATTTGCTGATGATACATCACTCATTTTCAGCAATTCCATTCTAGATAATTTAGAAATAAGTGCCCATATAGGTGTGCAGTCTATTGTCCAATTTTTAAATCAGTTGAAATTAACTATAAATAGTAAAAAATGCCAATACCTTCAATTCAAAAACAAACATAATTTAAATGAAGATAGGGCTATAAACGTGTTTGTAAACGATAATCAATTAGACCAGGAAGAAAAAATTGCATTTCTAGGAGTTACGTTGGATAGACGATTGACCTGGACTCCATACATTGAGAAAATATGTAGTAAAATTTCATCTGGGGTATTTGTCCTGCGACAGCTTGCTAGATTGAATGACAAAAAGTTACTTTTTACAGCTTACCATGGGCTCTTACTGTCACATATTAGGTATGCTATCTTAGTATGGGGTAATTCATCAAAACAAAATCTTGATAGGGTGTTTAAGATCCAAAAGAAAGCGGTTAGGTGTATAGAAAGAGTAAATAGATTAGATTCATGTAGGCCGTTGTTCAAGAGACTTGGTCTCCTAACTGTACCCTGCTTATATGTGTATGAAGCTACTTTATATGTAAAAACGAATGATATTAACCAAAATCTTGATGTACATGATTATAATACAAGACGCCGAGGAGATTATCACTTGGTGAGTCACAATAGTAGCTTATTCAAACAAAAACCTAGTTATATTGGTAGGAAATTCTACAACAAGCTACCGCAGTTTTTGAAGAGTCTTGAAAATATAGAAATATTTAAAAAACAATTGAAGAAATATTTAGTTGATAAAGCTTTTTATAGTGTACAAGAGTTCCTTTCACATCAAAATTAAGCCTCACCTCAACTAATTGGAAGCAATTATGGTATCTAGTGTATAATATTGTTGATCTGACTTGTCTTATACTCCTTAACTGGAGTCTCCAAGACGTAATCTACAAAAAAAAAAAAAAACATCTTCCCGGATGAGTTATGTACGATATTTTTTGTGATATTAGTCATATATATATTTTTTTAATATAAAAAACATAAACTTTGAGCTAGTACAAAAGGATCATTAAACATAACCTCAAAATAGCCTATTGTACGCACATGTATAATGGCGAATAAATATTCTTAATCAATCACAGCAGGGAAACTAAAAATACTTCTGAGATCAGCTGTTTTTCCAAATTCTCCAACTTATGATTGAAACTAAATAACCTTATTCCTATGACTCAATAACATCAACTAAATTATTTACAACTAGCGGTACCCGGCGTGCGTTGCTACGCCAGTGGCAGCAATGAGAGGGGGCATAGTGGGCTGTGATAATGAGGAATGCGTGGGGCAGGTAGACGGGCTATGCCCAAATAAAAACACACCTAATTTTTGTACATATTTTGTAACAATATATTTTCAGGAATTTTATTAATTGTACATGTTTTAAAAAATATATAAATTGTAAATGGATATTGATATTGAGATTGATATTTACAAATAAGTTCAAGTTAAGCTTGAAGTTTTAAAAATGTAAAATCAATATTTTAGTTCATCTTAAAAAGATCTACCGAATAGTAAAAAACATATTAAAAAAAGTATGACTCCCAACCCCCCCCCCCCCCCCTCACCACCCAGAAACAATGGGGCACTTTGAACTCCGAATTTTACAGGAACTATCTCAAGACTATACTGCATTGCACCTCAAATCTACATCAAAATCATTTTTTCCAAATTGTAATATTCATAATTTCACTTCTTTGACACCCCCCCCCCCCCGGTCACATCACTCAGGGAGTGAGGGGCACTTTGATTTCTCAAACTTCAGAAACTATCTGGGACTATTGTACCAGAAAAATATCAAAGGGAACAAAAGCAGTTAGATCACAAAAATATCAAAGGGTAAGTAAGCAGCCCCTCCTCCACTCGCGGAAAAAAATGGGGGGCTTTGAACTGCCAAACTTCACAGAAACTATCTTGGGACTATTCTACATTGTGCCAGAAAATTTCATCGAAATTGCTTCAGCGGTTAGGACACAAAATATCAAAGTATAAGTATGCCCCCCTCCCCCCCCGGAGAAAAAAATGGGGGGCTTTGAACTGCCAAACTTCACAGGAACCATCTCAGAACTATTCTACATCGTCACTGAAAATTTCATTGAAATCGGTTCAGCGGTTAGGACACAAAATATCAAAGTATAAGTATGCCCCCCCCCCCCCGAAGAAAAAAATGGGGGGCTTTGAACTGCCAAACTTTACAGAAACTATCTTGGGACTATTCTACATCGTGCCAGAAAATTTCATCGAAATCGCTTCAGCGGTTAGGACACAAAATATCAAAGTATAAGTATGCCCCCCTCCCCCCCGGAGAAAAAAATGGGGGGCTTTGAACTGCCAAACTTTACAGAAACTATCTTGGGACTATTCTACATTGTGCCAGAAAATTTCATCGAAATCGCTTCAGCGGTTAGGACACAAAATATCAAAGTATAAGTATGCCCCCCCTAACCCCCAGAGAAAAAAAATGGGGGGCTTTGAACTCCCAAACTTCACAGGAACCATCTCAGAACTATTCTACATCGACACTGAAAATTTCATTGAAATCGGTTCAGCGGTTAGGACACAAAATATCAAAGTATAAGTATGCCCCCCCCCCCCCCCGAAGAAAAAAATGGGGGGCTTTGAACTGCCAAACTTTACAGAAACTATCTTGGGACTATTCTACATTGTGCCAGAAAATTTCATCGAAATCGCTTCAGCGGTTAGGACACAAAATATCAAAGTATAAGTATGCCCCCCTCCCCCCCGGAGAAAAAATGGGGGGCTTTGAACTGCCAAACTTCACAGAAACTATCTTGGGACTAAGTTATTGTGCATTGTGCCAGAAAATTTCATCGAAATCGCTTCAGCGGTTAGGACACAAAATATCAAAGTATAAGTATGCCCCCCCTAACCCCCGGAGAAAAAAAATGGGGGGCTTTGAACTCCCAAACTTCACAGGAACCATCTCAGAACTATTCTACATCGTCAATGAAAATTTCATTGAAATCGGTTCAGCGGTTTCGGAGTTTACTGGGAACATACATACAAACATACATACACACATTCATTTTTATGTATTTTATAGAAGATTTTCATATGAACATATGGACAGAAATATTATATTCTTCTTATTCTCGATTCAAATTAAGTTCACGTGATTGGTCAAAACGGGACATTAAAGACTTCTTTCACACTGAACCAGCTTTGGGTAACCGATGTCGTTTACCCAGCATAATTGCATTGCATCATATGATTTCGAAAACCGTCTAGATGTAAAGCGCTCCATATGATACAATGATCAGCCTGGTAAACGACACCGGTTATCCGATTGGCGGTTATATGTGGAACTATCCTATTCAAACTTGATTGAAATGAAGACATCGAAGAATGCTCCTTTTTGTTTAATATTGGGCTAAGTATTGGGCCGATCCTTGCGAAACTTGGATGGGACCACCGCTGAGCGGTGCTCTTTCATTTAAAAAAAGATTCATCAAAATCGGTTCAATATTGTTCAAATGATTCATGTACAAACATAAAAAAAAAAAACAGGTCGAATATAGTAACCTTGTTGTTTTTGGAAGTTGGTTAAAAAACCAACTGAGAAAATTAGTTATTGTTGAAGAATATATTGAATGATATCGAAATCCACCTCATAAAAAATCAATCTCAATGTATCATAACATTGCGTTTAGAAGAGTCATGAATGTGTCATACGTTTGGAGTCAAGCAATTTATTTGGACAGCATTGCAGATGTGAAAGTTGTGAGTTATGAGCTATGAAAAAATAAAATGGAAAGGAGGAAAGATAAGAAGACGGATATTACCGACAATCGAGTGAATCCACGTTCCGTTTCTCCTTTAAGAACGGAAGACAGAGAGATAAAAATATATAAGGTAGACAGGAAAATTAATATATCCAGACTGAACTTTTATGGGGAAACTCTTCCTGTTTGCTGATGACACAATGATTTTTGCTGAGGGAAATACTTGGCAAGAAGCAAAAAATAAGGCTATATCTGGTTTGGGAATGTTAAAAATCAATATATCAAAAACAAAGTTCATGCCCATTCATGAGATTTTAATTCACAGTCATTGCTTATTCATAAATGTGGAAATGATTGAAATAGCATGTGCTTCTGTGAAACAATACAGTATCTTCTTTTAAGAATTTGTGAGTTGTTTTTGACTCGCGTCAAGATGGATAGAGCCTTCTTACTATTTAGTAAAAAACTGAGAAAATTCATATTTTTGTTTAGATAATTCAGCGAAATTTTAAATTTAAAATAAATAAGAGTATACCAAGCTTATATTCAGTTTATCTTGTCGTATGGTAACATACTAA
The DNA here is from genome assembly GCA_948455865.1 of Conomelus anceps. Taxonomy (NCBI): domain Eukaryota; kingdom Metazoa; phylum Arthropoda; class Insecta; order Hemiptera; family Delphacidae; genus Conomelus; species Conomelus anceps. The sequence goes on from OX418216.1 coordinate 31,174,212, forward strand.
TGTCCTGCAGCCTCTAGTGTGCACATTGACAGAATGGAGGTTATCCCGAAATCAATACTGAAATCAGGTTAGAGACAAGTAGAAGATATCCTGCAGCCCAGCTGTTTGACGAGATGACGAGGCTAGAGTGTTGACAATGTAAAAATTAGATGTAAAAGAACTGTCAACATACATATGTCAAAATATCAATAAAATTCTCACACCAGCATTACACTCCCACCACACGAAGTATGCAACAACGGTAGGTGTTGACACTGCAGCAACACAAATCCTTTTCAAATACAAACTATTTGTACATTTCTCACGATTTTTACCGCAACTTTCACCCAAACTCAAGCCAAAATTATTTATTTGCTTCTGCTTCCTTGTGAGTTTGAAAATCTCTTAAGAAATTGGTTATTTGTGGTGAAGTGCGGAGGACGTCGATTTAATTTGGATGCCTAATTTGTGTTGGTTGGCTTCATTTGTTTCAAGGCATGAAGGCCTTGCATCTTCCTAATTTTTAGTACTGGATTATATTTTAAATTATACTTTAAAATATTGCTTAAAAGCATTCTTCTGCCACAATGACTAGTTTCACTGCTAAGTGCATACTGTCTCCTTATTTCAGCGTTACTTAAATTCTACAATCAAATTCTTTACGCAATTAATTTAAACTTGAAATTGCTGTCGTGACCGTTATTCTCTAGTTCTATTGATTATTGAAATTATTCATCTATTTTTTGTTCCGTTACTATCTTATGAAACCTCATATCAATTACATTTTATCCTGGGTTGCAATAAATTTAAAATGTCAAAGCTCTGTTTTCAAATTTGTAAAGAAAGCAGTAGTGGGCTATGCCTGTTGTATCTTTACTTGATAGTGTTCCGTGTAATAAATGAATAAATAAATAAAATACATTAAAACTGCTAGATATATGATTTTCCAATTTTGCATACATAATAATTTGTTGATATAAATTAAGCTACGCACATGGCCACAGGCCGGTTAACGGTTTTCCTAATAATCTATTTGTATCAGAGCACCTTTGTTATTCAATTATAAGAATTATTAACTATCTCTACCAGTTATAGTGAGAGTGTCAATCTATATGACGAATCATATAATATAACATTATATGATGTTAATTGTGTATTTTTAAAAGGAATAAATTTGATCTTATTTAATCTATTGAGTTCATTTAATTGCTCGACATTTTCTAAAATCTTCACAAAATTCCTTTGCCAATACATAGTTTGTTTCTATTCTAAATGCAATACATTGAACAGTACAATACCTATTGCTATCTAGTGTAAAGGATTGAGTCAACTGGCCATATAGCTATCTATTTCATCAGATAGACGGACAAGAGCTTCACTATTTCACGATTGAAGAGGAGGCAGGAGATTTCGACGATCAGAGTTAGAAACAAAGCTACCTTAATCTGGCTTAGAAGCGGATACTGAATAATGGAATCGTCCCAGAAACTTTCGGCTTAGGAGGAATCTAACACGGATAACTGCTCCATTGGAAGGTGATTAATTCACTTGAATAATTGAGCCCGTCTCAATAACAAAGTTTCAAATGATATAAATTGGAATCAATATTGATGATTAGAATATTGAAGTTAAGTTGGGGAGCATTCATTTTAAAATCTTTTTTAATGGAAATCAATTTTGATATTCAGGATAAGCATCTTGGAAATGAGTGAACATTTTTAACTTTTAAAAGGAGATCTAGGATTGATAGATTGATACAGAGACATATCTGATCAAGAATTTTGTAGTTTAGGCTCGAAATGGTCATGATATCTCCCTCTAATTCATCCCTATTACTAGTGAATAAGTTTTTAAATTATAAAAGAACATTTCTTCCTCATGTTAAATTCTTTGTAATACGATCTACGGCAATGACTGTACGGAGATTGAGAAGTCGTGATCAAAAAGTAGGGATTTCTGCTATGTAATTCAATCTGAATTAATTATGATTCAGGAAACACCTCAAATGGTCTATCATGTTTCTATGGCATGTCTTGAATGGCGAGGAGACAATACCTGTATGGGTCTCTTTCAAGAAAGCCTTACACTATTTTTAAACTTGAATTTATTGATAGTAATGATATTTAAATTTTTTTAGAGCAGTGAGTGTAGCTTACATGCTCAGTGGCGTACTAAGAAGTAATGAGAGGTATTTGGTTTTGAACTGCCGTACTATTCATTGTTTATAACGATGTATGACGGATGTATATAATTCTTAATTATTTTACTATTGTCAATACTGTTCAACCTCACTACCTTTCTAATTCAATCTCCAATCTAATCTGGCGTGAGCATTCAATACATAATAATAAAAATGAAAAAGAGGGTTTATATGGTTTGCAAACAGTATGACAAAATAAACAAATTTTGATTGCATATTATGTCGTTGTTTAACATGTAGCCCAGCTTCACGTCTACATGGAGAAAAAATAATTTATCCCAGTGAAAGTGGGATGAATGAACGTCAACCACAGCTATAGTTGATGAATTTCACCCATATCTCGTAGATTTTATGAAATAGATGAGCTGAAATTGTCATTCGGATTGTTACTGTTGTATGAAATAATGAATAGGGAATTCAAATCGTGACCGAGGAATTTTTGTGATGAAATATAATGTAACATATAGATATGTAGAATGCAATGTTGATTATAGATAATAAATATACATGCAATGTAAAATATACAAACGTATCTAATAGAAGATACAATAACTCTTCCACAGAAAATTCACTGGGAAGTCAATTTCAACCAATACTGAAATCAACTAAAGAGAATCATTTATAATGTTGATAATTCCACTAACATCCATATGTTATTGAAGATACACCAATTCCTTCACAAAAAAATGTTTGGAAATTCCAGTAACACAATTTTTCCAATTATTTCATAATTATGATTGTCGTGTAAGTTTATTTTCACAATTACTAAATTAGTTAATTTGTTTTAGGAAGTGATGAAGATAGAATGTAAAAATGTTGTAACCTGATGTAATAATGTAGACTGCTTCGAGACCATTACATTCATTATTTCTAATGGGTCAGACTGTTATGTGCCAAGCTTTTTCCGGTTCAAAAAGCAATCTGTTTCAAAAAACATTACAAAATATGGTGGAAAAAGCATTGGATAGTGAAGTAATAATTGATCCAGCAGTGTAACGTACATCGATAACATGCATCATAGCTGTGTATTCCCTCTGAATTTCAGTTGGTAGTAGGGTAGCGAAAACCCAGTTTATTTTCATTGTAAGCCTTTCTAATTGCTGAAAAAGCTACCTTCTCAACCATACCGACGTTACATTTACCGAGTTTATTCAATTTCATACAGAAATGTTTGTTGTCTCAGTTTGTTTTACCATCATTGTATAACCTCTCTACATGTACAAAAGAGTAAAAGAAGCCCAAGTCTTGACGTACATGATTATAATACAGGAAGCCGAGGAGACTATCACTTGGTGAGTCATAATAGTAGCTTATTCGAACAAAAACCTAGTTACACTGGTAGGAAATTTTACAACAAGCTACAGCAGTTCTTAAAGAGTCTTGAAAATACAGAAAATATTTGAAAATCCATTGTTAAGAATTGAAAAAGTTGATAAAACTTTCTATAGTGTACAAGAGTTCCTTTCAGAACAAAATCAAACCTCACCGCAACTAATTGTTGATCTGACTTGTTTTAAACCGGGTGTTCAAGAAAAGATTTTCGAAAAAAATCACATTATCAATACCATATAACAAGAAATAATATGTTTTTGAACCAGTCATAGCCTATTTAAAATGGTCCGTTATTCATTGTTCATAGGTTTTTCAATGAATGGATAAAGTCTAATGATTTGGTCCTGAGAATAAAACCATGCAGTTGTAAAAAAAACATTGAGTAACTAAAGTAATCAATTAAAAACTTGAAATTATGAATAGTTTTTCAAAATCCTGTCTTAGCATATATGACTACGAAAGTTATTGTCAAAATAGAGTAATTTACAAGGTAGAATAATTGTGTATCAAAATGACCTTATGTCTTATTTATACTAGTAGGTTTACATACAATATAATAATGCCTAACAATATGCTGCGCGCTCATATTAATATTCAAAATAATATTCATTTACATAACGGATATGAACAGCTAACAGATTTAAACAGTGAAGCTGAACCTGTCGACAGTCATGTTGATTGATTGATTTTTATTGATTTCTTGATTGATAATTAATTAGTGTTTTTGCTTATACTGTGTGTTACTTCCAAGTGTTGTTAGCATTATTCTAGTGATAGAGCCCGTAACAATAGCGTTTAGCATAGCACTGTCCAATTAATATTATTATAACCTATATACTATTTTTATGAATCGATTCGTTCATAAATAAATTATAATAAATTTCTTCATAAACGTTGCCTATTTTAAGATGAAAAACATACAATTGCGAACACGGAGAGACTAAAAAAATTGGTATAGGAACAAGAAGTAGTCATTTTTTACCAATTATAGGATATTATTATGTGAGTGAGATACAAACACTATACAATTTTCTCAACGGAGCAATGTTTGATGAGGAAGAACCTGTTTTTAGTTTCCAATTGAGTTTTCACGAAGGCGAACTTCTTAACAAATAAAAAAAGTTTGCTTGCTTGACTAATGCACTTTGACGAGAAAAGTCTTCTTGGAAACAAAAACATGAGTTTGAGCTTCGGGTGATATAAGGGAATTCTAATGCAGTTTCGCAGATGCCAGACTGATTGGTTTAAAAGCTGCGTATAACGTACAGAGTAGCATCTGTGAACATAGTAATGTCAATAGAACTCCTTTTAAAAAGATTAGAGAGTACTTTCCAAGTTCAGTGAAAGAGTAAGAGGTGCAAGAGAGGAACATAGGTGGATTAGAATGAATAATATAATTATTCAAGAACTGGAATTTATATGATTAGATTTTGATGGGTTGCTATACTGACTCCATTAATATATTGATCAAGTGCAAACTACGAAAATACTCTTGTTTACAATAGATGTATTGCCAATACAATCCTAGAAAAAAATTCATCACAACATTATTGTGAAAAAACTAAACAAAACCTTTAAAATAGGACTTTCATAGCTATTGATTGATTTGGACCAGAATAATTTTCGACCTTAGTCAAAACTTATTTATCAGTTCTAATATTGATTTTATGAATATACTTAAATTCAGAGATTCATGATAGATGATTGAAATTAGAGCTCTTTAATTTTGAACACACTATGGATAATGTTTTTTGTCGATAAATATACTCTGAGAAACTACAAAACATTAAAGTCTACTAACATTCAAACAAAACTGAAAGGGACTATCTTTCATTGTATATAATCATTGATGCGGTTTTTCTTTAATTTCACCAATTCATTTATACTTGAAACTAGGGAGTTTTTTTCAAACAATCTATGTAATGATGAGTACTCACCATTGATACTCATATGATAAGTTTGCGAGTTAGTGAGCCTTGGTTATTGAATTTATCGAGTTGAAGAGTCAACAATGCTAAATAGAACTTGGTAACTGAGTTTGAATAACAGGAACTGAAGTCTACATGAGGTTTCATTACAATGCTTTCCATAAGTGGAGAGGTTTGACAATATGCAAGCCTGTTTGCCAAACGCCCCACCAGCCGTATGAGAGAGCAGATGCGTTTCAATGGCTGGATACGGAGACTGCAACTTCCAATAAAGTTCTCTAGACATCAAAAGCCGAACTCCATCCATATTCAGCAGCTTTCGAGCCGGTGGTGTCATACACAATGAACTCCTTCCACACTCAAGATGACTTTGCAATGTATAGGGTACTCAAAAGATAACCACACAGAGATTCATGGCGGCTTCTCTCAATACAGCTTTCGCATCACTGTCATTAGAATTGGAGGTTTGATCATCATTACTAAAAGTTAGCTGGATTATCTGAATGTTCAGTACCATATCCGATTTCGACTGAAGGTGACTCTTCAGAACTCAACTTTATTCCAGTCCAAAGAGCGTACTTCGCAAACGAGGAGTTAGGTATAGTTGCTGGCATTAAGCTGTGCACTTGTAACCTTGATACAGCATGATGACGAAGTAAAGTTGGTGGGGTGATATGGAGGCATTTCTGTAAACATCATACTCGGCCGCTAGTATGTGCTCATAGAAAAAAATTACCAAATGTTTACAGTAGAAGTAGGGACTTTCTCTTGTGGCCCTCTGTCAATATCTAAAGCTAGCTGCCGGCGACTGTACTTTGCTGTCACTTTCCTAACCACTAACTCACTTTCCTTAGCTTAACAGTCCATTTTACCACTACTCAAAGTCTGGCTGCATAAATGAGAGCGTAAACTATCCATCACACTAAGCTAATACCTGCATCAAACCATCATTCGACAGAGACCTGACATAAATTGAACTATCTGGTCCAACTGGTATTTCAAATTTGTGTAAGCTTAGGGAGCGTACTTGGATATCCAATTTATCAGTTTTATTATATTCTTATAATAGAGACCTGTCATGAGTTGAACTATCTGGTCCAATCAATATTCGAAATCGGTTTAAGTTTAGTGAGCTTTCTCAGATATCGAATTTATCAGTTTTATCATATTCTTACAATAGTCCATTAGTTGAGCTATTGAGTACCATTTGATTGGAAGAACTCAATTTGAGGAGAAAGTGCAGAAATATACTCATTTGAAACATAATTCAAAGGAAATTACTTCATTCTCTGGTGAACTTATTTCCTAGAAATGAAAACGGACCTCATTTCTCATCTCCATTTTTTCTCTTCTAGGGTGAAATGAGAAAGCTTTTAGAGTGGCAGTGAACAGCGAAGGAGGGGATCGATCATCCAAGTAATGATATTAGTGATTGGGCCTCATTCTCTTTGAGTGGCTCTCTAGTGAAGCCATTATGTCTACAAACTTGGAGAAGTGGACCGGAACTATTTATTGGCCATCGGTTAATCATTATAGAATCATCTACTTTTGAAAACCCCTTACAGTAAACTACTTGTAGTTAGTTTGATTGTGACCTTGTAACATTATATTTCAAGCTTCCTCCAGCATGTTGCGGTACGTGACGCTTCTAATAGACATAATATTAAGCACTCCCATTCAAATATTAAAGACAAATCGAAGTACTGGTCATCACTACCAGAGTTTATTGGGTATATTTAGCAATAAAGTAAGTAAATTCGTATGGCTTTTCGTGGTGGGGAGACCCTTACGGGTAGTTCCACCTTGCCGTTTTTTTTAAAAACTGCTTTTTTATATGCAACCGGGACCGACGGCTTAACGTGTCCTCCGAAACACGGGAGTGGCTCGAGAAAAATAGCTTGTACTCAACTGGGATCGAACCCAGGACCTTTGGCTTATCAGACCAGCGATAAGCCAACTCGGCTACGCCGACTCCAATAAATAATTACTTGTGTTTGTACATCAACAACTGTGCTTGATGGGTGTCTCCACCCCTATCAGGTTTTGACTGCTTATGGCGTGGGCCGCAAGGCTCGTCATTGTCATAAAAGTGTTGAACTTATCACCAACCCCACCTTCATAGCAACCATTAACATTTCAATTCTATCAGTGTGATATGTGTCAATCTAAGGAGGAAATTATTCCAGAATAATCAATAATATGAAAAGCCAACATTGATAACATAAAACATCAAACATAAGAATCTTGTTTGAGTAGTGTGTTGAGTTGTCAGGCCTTATACATTGCATTAGATGTAATTTAGTTATGGATTATCAGCTATACTATTGTACTTATTATTATTTTTATTATTATTATAATTATTAGCTTCTGGGGTTGCCACCACTAGAATTATTATCATAATAACTATTTATATATTGAATTTTGTTAAATTGTTGTATATTATCTATTAATTGCATGTACTGTTATTTACATTCAATAAAGCTTATAAAAAAAAAAATATTATTATTACCATAAATCATCTTGTAAATACCTGTCAGTTCTATTTAGTTAGAAATTTGCTGCAATAATAATGATAATAATACAGTTACAATTCACTTGTTCTAATTATTATCAGCCATCCTGTTACTTTACAATACAAAACATCTCAATTCCAAATAAAAAAATCTATGAAACGAATTTATAATAGTATACAGAAGAAAATTTATCAAAATAATTTCGCAATAAAATTAAAAATTTCTTGGTACCACCCAGCAAGGAAAACTCCTGTTTGTTTTACAGTCTGCTTTGAGATTGTTATGTAATCTTACAGCTAACAAGATAAAATAAATCATGATTTGCAAGATGCATTGCATGGATAAGTTAGTCATTTTATTCATGAAAATACATTACTTACATTTCTATGAACAGCAACAAATCATCTCTAAAAGCCCAGCCTATTTCCACGAAGACAGCAGGAAAATCCAAAGGTATATTTACCTAAAGTATAATTCTTTTTAGAATTGAATTGAAAGTCTGGCAATGCAAATATTCGAGTTCCAAGTTAAATACAGTACAAGCAATTTTTCTATACTAGTGAGAGTAAAATATTCCAATAAATGATCTATTCCAGTGGAATGAGAACTTAAAAGTTTCGTTTCATATAGCACTCTCTGCAATCTCCCATTTCTTTCACAATGATTTGGAAATCACGTTTTTTCTTGTCCAATATTCTACAGCCTACAATGAAGCTGTGGGAGATAATTAATTCAATTTCAAAATCATAAAATATTCTTCACCTATAGAATAGAGTATTTTTGAGCCGTGTAGGCCTAGGACACTCCTCATAATAATTGAGTATGTCCCTTGCTCTACTAGTAGGCTGGAAGGTCATCGTAGAACCACCAAGAAGAGACTGAGTAAAAGTTAATAGATTCTACAACAAACGATTCTGAATTAAGTTCGAAATGGACTTCTTCACATTCTGTTTTATAGCATATATAAGGTTCAATAGTATTTTGATATTGTCATTGAATAATAATGATTATTTTTAATAATAATTAGTTTTGGAGAGAAAATCTCTATCCGACATCCTAGTGATTTGCAAACAGTAGCAAGGAATATGATAGGAACGACTTCTCATTATCTATCAGGATATATATTTTTTGTCAGTACGCAGGTTTGTTCGGTTTAGACTTGTTTGCCAGGTTTGTTTTGGAATAGTAATATGCTCTTTTAGAGTTAGATAATAAGAAGAAAGCAGCAAGTAGAACTGCAAGACAGGGCAAAAAGAGAAAATAGTAAACTTCCTTTACAGTATTTTCTCTTTTGTCATTTCAGGGAGTGTCTCTCTGAGAGAAAGCAGTAAACTTTAATTAGAGGCTTCAGTGGGTAGTGAGATGTTTATAGAAAGCGCCGGAAATTGCGATAGCGGCGATCTTAGTTGAAGTCCCGTAAAAAAGAATTGTTCCATCAATGGGTGTGGATTCAACCTGCTTTCAACGTTTTTAAGTAGCAATCATGTGCTTGGAGACATCGACAGCTCCAACTTCTCCCTAAAACTTTCACTCTCTAGAGATTCATGACAGTTCAACTACTTAAAAAAAGTAACATAAAAGCTACAAATTATCACGACTAAAAAAGATGCAATGTTTAGTAGAAGATTACTTGGTACCATCAGTCTCATTGTATCATTTCATTCAAATTTATTCAAATTTATTTATCAAAAACATTTTACAATACAATGAATGGATAATATAATATTACATATAATACAACGATAATAATTTCATGCCTCAAGTTTTTTTAAATATAAAAATGTAATTAATAAATTAATATACCCCACTATAATACTATGTGTTGGGGTTTTTCTACTTCAAATGTTTTCTATATTACTCAAGATATTAGTGTGTAAGTTTTAAAAGTGATTAATTACAATGCATTAAATAAAAGTGAAAAAGAAAATTAGTTGAAAAGTTTAAAATAAGTCATGAAAAAGAACGAAAAAAGTAGTTGCTCAACTATTTACAGTCTTACTAAGTTCTCACTAATGTCCACTCCAATGTCTATCAGCCATTGACTAAACTTCTTTTTAAAATGATATGTGTTAATTTCTTCTTTAATATTTGCAGGTATTATGTTGTAAATTTTCGGCCCTAGGTAAATGTAATTTCGTTGTCCAAAAGTTGTGTGCATCCTTGGTACTATTGAATTTGTGTTTCTTTGCCTTGTTTGGTGTATGTGATTTACCAGTCTTAATTCTTCGGTGTTTTTCTTCATTCTTGTGATGATAGCCTGGATGTAGAGTTGCCTCACACTGAGTACTTTACTGTCCTTGAAGAGAATGTTCGTGGGGAATTGATTCTCCTTGAAACCAATTATTTTTAGAATGCGTTTTTGAATTTTATAAAGTGGTTCAATATGGATGAAATGTGTAGCTCCCCAGACAATTATGACGTATCTTAGGATTGATTGGACTAATGAAAAGTAAACGGTTTTTATTGTATCATAGTTTAGGATTTTACGCAGTTGATAAAATTTATATAGAAGTTTCCTAATCCTGGTTACTGATTGATTGATGTGCTTGTCCCACTTGAGTTTGCTGTCCACTATTGTACCTAAATATTTCATCTCGTTGACCTGTTGAATTGAGGGGCAATCACATGTGTTGTTGATCCTTCCACAGTGATGCAATTTGATTGAAGAGTCAGGTGGTCGCGTGCGCTCTGTCAGAGAAAAGGCCAAGAATTTTGTTTTGGTTGCATTTATTGTGAGCAAATTCTCTCTTAACCATTTATTAGCTTTCAACAATTCTTCCTCTGCCAAATGAAAAACCTCCTCCCAGGTGTTTCCCTCGAACAGTAATGCTGTATCGTCAGCAAAGGCAATGACTCTCCCCTCTATCTGCAACGAACATAGCTCATTTGCATATGCCAAATACAAAATTGGCCCCAGTACCGTTCCTTGAGGAATTCCGAATTTCATTGTAGTTTCTGAGCTGAGGTGGTGTTCTATCTTGACTTTCTGATGACGGTCACTGAGGTATGATTTGAACCATTCCAAAGTTACTCCTCTAATTCCCATGGCTTCTAATTTTTTCAGCAGCAAACAGTGATTTACAGTATCGAAAGCCTTTGCCAAATCCAGGAACACTGCTGCACATTTTTTGTTATTTTCTAGCTTATCTATGACAAATTTTGACAATTCTAATACCGCATCCTCTGTACTCTTACCCTCACGAAATCCAAATTGATTTGTGGAAAGTAAATTATTTTTTTCTAAGTAATTCACCAGACGTTTTTTAACTAGTTTTTCCAAAATCTTAGAAATGTTACTAATTAGTGAAATAGGTCTGCAATTGGTGGCATTTGTTTTATCCTCTCCTTTATGCAATGGTCTAACACATATCTCTTTCAAAGCATTTGGGAAAATTCCTTTTGTCAGACTCAAATTGAATATGTGTGTTAGTGGCTTAACAATATAATCCTTTATGCACTTCAATGTCCTATTATTGAAACCATCAAGTCCTGGGGCACTGTCATTACGCAAAGTACCAATAGCTTCAAGAAGCTCTTCTTCATTTATTGGATGAAAATACATGGACTTTAAAGTTCTTGTAGTGGGATTATGTTGTGTTATGATTTGATCCAGTGATTTATTCAAAGAATTTATTATTTTCTCAGCCATATTTTCTCCAATATTAGTGAAAAAATTATTCATGTGGTTGAGCACAGCTTCTGAATTTTCCTTCAATGTTACAACTGTATCATCTATTTTTATAGCATCCAAATTCATTTTTGTTTTCTGGTTAGAGTCAGTGGCGTCTCTGATTAACTTCCACATTTTTTTATTGTCCTTTCCAGCTTCATCTAATTTTTCTTTATAATATTGTTCCTTTGTTTCATGAATTAAGGTTGTGAGTGTATTCCTATATCGGCGATAGTAGTTGGATAAGTTTATGTCATTTGGATTTTCCTTTCTTCTTTTGTTAAGCAAGTTTCTGGCTCTTATTGCTGTTACTAGCCCTCTGGTGATCCATGGTTTAATAGGTTTGTCCTTCTTCCGCTGCCGATGTTGTTTAGTATTATTTTGTATATGCTGTTTTAATGTTGATATGAAGGTGTTGTAAGATGTATCCGGATTGTTATTTTCAAAAACATCAATCCATTCCTCATTTTGTAATTCATTTTTCAGGCTATTGATGTCTATCCTCTCATATGTGCTATTTATTTTCTGCATTTCCATTTCATTCGCACTAATTCTTGATTGATGTTTTAATCCTAGTATTGTGGTGAAGTGATCAGTTATTGTTGATTCATAAATTATTGGAAAGAGGTTATCCCTAGAGTTGGTAATAATGTGATCTATACATGAAGATGTTTCTGTTGTAATTCTGGTTGCTCGTTTGATGCAGTGCCTAAGCCCATTTTCACCTAGAAGATCGCAGTAGTCATTATATTGATGATGTGGCCGAGGTTGAAGGGTGTTGATATTCATGTCTCCTGCACATATGATCTGCTGACCTCTTAATCCGTTAAGCACTGATTCCAAGCCCATTAAAAAATCGGAAATATCATTGAAAGAGGGTGATCTGTAGATTGCAAGGATGTTGATTCTCCTTAGTGCTGTTTCCAATCGAATATGTAGGATACTTGCCTGATCAATTCGCAGCTCCACACATTGAACATTCAAACTTTCCTTTACATAAACAACCACTCCGTCGTTTTGTAATGAGTTGTTTGAGGTGGAAAACACATTATATCCATGGATAGATTGAGGTGTGAAATCGTTCCTAATCCAGCATTCGGTCAGAATGATAGCATCAAAAACAAAATCCATTTCACATAACTGAACCATCAGATTATCATAGTTCTTCCTGATACTTCTTATATTCTGACAGAAGATGCTTAAATCACATGAATTCAATACTCCACGAAGGTGATGACAGCTGTTGACCACTTCATCATCTATCTCTTCAAAAAGATCGAGTTCCTCAAAATTATCATTCATTGTTGATTATTGATTTAGCTTCCACTGCGCCTGTCTTTTCCTTGTGCCAATGTATGAGATACGCATCATCAAGATTTTGAATTCTTTTTGTGAATGTTAGCATTAAATCATCCTCTCCTGTTGTTATATATCTAAATTTGTGTGTATGTCTACTCAAGGCTACAATTGTATGGTGGATACTGTTATAAATTTTCAAATGTTTAGTATTGATTCGCACTAGGACAACATTTTTATGAGTAAGTCCCTGAGCTTCATGAATGGTGTGGATCTTCATAGTACTATCCAATTTATTGTACACTACCTCCTGTAACATTAACTTCTCAGCCTGTGTGTAAGTTAAAAGAAGTGTTTCTGGCTCCAGCTGTAAAAATTCATCACTATAGATTGTCTTTTGTATTGACCTGATCTTCATATTAGTTGTCTTTATATTATTGTAGTATGTTGAAAGCAAGAAGCACACATCAATTGGACATCTGCGTGTTAATGATACCTTTCTTACTTGTTCACAAAATGAAGAAGGGTGAGACCATTCCATTGGTAGTTTGCTCCTTTCAATATATGGAATCTGGTTGGAATCACCCAACAGAAATATTTTTGAAGAACCTGATAACTCTGAGATAAATCCTATATAACCTGCATGCATCAAGACCGCCTCGTGTATGAAAACACGATCATATCTTTTCCTAGAACCATTTATTATAAATGATGATACTGTCCTGTAGTTTGTTTCAATTATATCATCATACTTTCCTCCATATATTTTATTAATTTCATTCCTGATTTCACTGATTCCTGCTCTTGTTTGGCATAGGACTAAATCAGAGCCCGGTTTATGCTGGTTTAGAATTGTATAAGTTTTGCCGCAACCTGGTACACCATCTATCCAAGTTATTTGAGGCAATATGCAGGCTGATATATCCACTGTTGATATTTTTTTATATAATTCACTATTTAACATGATCTGCGTATCCCTACTTACAAGTATGTAATTCTGCATTGTTAAAAACCGTTTGCTGTGTGAGCAAAATGGAACGAATGTTCCTCCATTTTCCAAGCTGAATCCCATCCTGTAACTCGTATTAGTAGGCCACAAAAATTGTTTCGATCTATTATCATAAATATTCATTCCATTTGACTTGATTTCATGAATTGAGGAGCATGATTCCAATAAATTATTACTAGTGACACTTTTAAGAACCTTCTTATAAATATCTGCATTCAATTGGTCATATTGCCTTAAAAGGTTCCTTAATTCTATCATACTATTAATATAATTATGTTTTGTAGATCTTTCTGGTAGATTACTGGTTGGACAGAAATTTTCATTAATTTCCACTCGTGGTATGTTCAAAAAATTTAAATTATTCATTCCTCTATAATAAAATACATTTGAATTTTTTTTGTTGACTTGACTAAATTCAAGAGATCAATACTCGATACATCGCTCATGTTTCCAATTGTATCAATTCCTATTGTTATTGTTTCATTTGATGACGCCCAGCTATCCACAACAAGCAACAACTGTTCTAGTTTGCGAAACAAATTGTTATTATCTGACAGAAGGTACAGATTTAGAATTTTAGATGTCTCGTCGCATTTCACGGTCAAATCCATTTGCTTAGTTTGCAGAATCACTGTTGTTAAACGCTCAAAATCAGGTCGCCAAATTGATTTTTTGTTGATTATTGTTGCAATGCCTTTGGAAAGGTTTATTTTATCTTTATTAGAACAACATTCACCACCATTGATGGTCTCATTGATCATTTTCAGGAAATACGTTATTCTTGGTTGAATTTTTTATTAGAAATTTAATCTCTTTGTACCTTTTTCTGAAAAAAAATAATCATTCATCGTTTTGGGTGTTTATCGGGCGTGTACCTTATTTTTTTGAAACCATCACTTTTTTGTAATCAGAACGATAAACCGATCGAACTATTTGTCATAGGACAATGAAGTCTACCTATGGCTATTAACCTATTAACCTATATATGGCATATAACCTAATTATGTTATATGGCTACTATAAATATTTTGTCGTAAAAGGTATGTCTATAAAGGAGTAGGTCTAATCTTTATTATCTTTAGTATTAAAATGTAATACCTGGAATCTCTACTGTTCGTTTTAATTACGACCAGAATCAGATGTAAACAATCATGTATGGTACATAAATTGTACTTGAAGCATTAAAATCTTGTTCCTTAAAAAATAGTGATGTTTCTATCCTCTGTTTTATGAACAAGCTACAAATAATTAAATTAACATTGATATTGACTCTTTCGTGTATGCTGTATGGGATAATATCAAATAGAATGAGTGAATACGTCTCTCTTTTTACTGCTTTTAACATTATTAGAAGCAATTTCCACTTTCGGAAACAATAACCATTGTAAGTGAATCGTGAGTAGTAGCATCGTAAGTGTATAATACATTCAAAGTGTATAGAAAATTGAAGCTCGATAGCGTAGTAAGGTAGCCTTTTTTTCTGTAGTCTTGCGACCCCCAGTAGTTAAGAACACCTACCCCGCCCCCACCATACTTGAAGGTAGAGATGCTGCGGTGGTGGCAGCTGTGGGCAAATGTGTGTGTGTGGTGGGGGGGGGGGGGGGTTGCAAGCCCGTTTGATCTCTTTCCAACATTTGCTACCAATGTGGCCCTTCAGTCATCTTAAATACAGCGTATAACGCAAATTACTTCGATGAAAATGCGCAGTCTTTCTTTTTTGTCTGTCTATAGCCATCAAGCAACTGTGCACCCAGATAATCTGTGCTTTGGTAATTGGAATAGTTCCAGTAGTATTAAAAAAGTTATATGAATTCCATGAATTTCAAATATATCAAGCTAAAGCATTAATCTATTCCAAATACCAGTTATTAAAAATATTTTAACATTACCGTACGTCTAAAAGACTCCAGTTATGGAATATAAGACAAGTCGAATCAGATATATACAATATTTACCAGTTGCCACATTTGCAATAATTTCTATTAGTTGAGGTAAGGATCAATTTTGATCTGAAAGGAATTCTTTTACACTGTAGAAAACTTCTCAATATTGATTTTCTAATATTTCGATATTTCCAAGACTCCAGTCAACCCCCTCCTCTACTGGCTATAGCTTTAGCTAAGAATAGAGAAAATTAAATCATGTTGCTGATCATAGTGGGACATAATGTTTGATTTCGAAGTTTAACAAGATTAAAGTATGATAAGGAATGAAGTCTTATTGAGATGTTTTTCTTGCTTCTTGGTTCTTGCATTACTTGATAATATTCTCGCAAACACTAACATGGGGCAGGACGATAAAAGAGGATAGATATGATAGCCAATAAGCTATTATCATACTTTGAAAAGACACATCAGTTATTTCTTGTCAGATCAACAAGATTCTTCTCCGTTTCTTCAATAGCTTCAATTCTGATGGAACTTATCTTAATCACAGTGAGTGGTGAGACAAAGAGAAAATCAAAATATTATGTTCATTCAGAACTCGTTTCGAGGTATAGCTATACAAAATTTTGAAAAAAATTGCCAAACCTAGAAACAGAAATCAAAACATTGGTTTGTTGAATGAAATATTTCTACCTGAATTAGATTATCAGTGTCCTAAATAGAATGATCAAATAAAAACTAATGAAGTGTTCGTGCTTGTAGCATACAATACGATCATGACATGGAATGACATGTATTTTATGGAAATTCATGGATTTCATGGATTTCATGGAATTTTATGGTCATGTCATTCGAATTTCAATGAATTTTTAGTTGTAGGAAATCTTTCCTAAATAAATCAAGATACTAGACAGGACAAAAGTTATAAGACTATAATATGAATTTTTACAAGGTTTCAGAGCTCTTATAATTTCACATTCTATCATATAATTTACATGATCAGGCTCTCCCACTCAAGATTAATTGATTTCGTGAATGAGATATTTCATTTTAATAAAGCATGGAATATCTTGGAAGCTTCCCGGTCGGCTTTATATTTCAATAAGAAAAATTAAACGCCTTGAAACGTGGAACAGTTTCAAATTTCCGACTAGAACCATTAGAAAGACTTAATAATAATCCGATCAAGGAAGCAATAAATCTTTTTGATTGATTTATCTCATTTGAATAAGTTCTTCTAGATCCCTTTTCATACCAAACTCTCATTCCTTGTTTTTTTGTCTGTCATTTCAATCCATTCAGAGACTCAGTATAAATTATGCCATGAGATTCAAAAAATGAAAATCTCTCCCTCAAAAGCATCTATTTGTCTTGAGTGAATTTGTCAGTTCTATACTGTTCACGGAAAGGGGAGACGATGTTAACAACGATGCACGTGCGAGAGTGTGTCTTCGAACAACAAGACCGATTCACAATTAACTACATAAATACAATTGATGCGCAGTATATAAGTGAACCGGTAACTGTGACAGCGAATGTGATACTGAAATCAGTGTGAGCTGGTAGAAATGAATTGATCAGCTGATAAGAGTCGTCACTTTTTCACTCACACAATCGCAAACGTTTGTTTTGGTTTGTCTCTCGTTTGCGTGAATAGAGTATAGTGCTCTGACTGATCCACACGCATCGGAAAAGCTAGACATCGATGATGTGTACTCAAAACTATCCATAAATCTTTGTTATATCCTTTTCTTCACAACTCTCTTTCTCTCTCTCTCTCTTTAGAGCGGCTCCATCAAAAGATCAGGGTTGAATACGCTTAAAACGAGATTTCCATAATGGCGAGTCTAATCCATTGTTCATCCAAACACCCACGCAAATCCACCACTCACTAATCCTCGACGTCATAAACCCTCTTTTGATAGAACTGTCCACATTGTTTAACGGTGTGACACTTCGCACTATCGCACACAAAAACCACGCATCCAATTGTGTTAATCTGATAAAATAATAGCTTTAAGATTTTTCTTTTTTATAAAGTTCAGTGGTCAAGTATTTGAAAAAATTTGTTAACTTCATTCTGCGGTGATAACTATCATCTATTTTAATATAAAATCTATAAATAAGCTTCGCCTGCCACTCCACTTTGTGGAGAATTGAAAGGGAAACCTCTCTCCTTCTATTTAAAAAAATCACTTTGTGGAAATCAGATTAAGGGTTTTCACAATATGCTTTGTGGAAAATTGAGAGGGGATCCTTTTCTCCTTTCCTCTACTTCTCTACTATCTCGCGCATTGATCACTATTTTTCGTCCGACTAGAAACATTTTGCAGTACATGAAAAATTATTTCCTTATACTATAGTTTATGAACTATAGACCATAGATAAATGTCACTTATTTCTCGGGTTCAATGAATAATAACTTGATAATTCCAGTCTCGATCAGTCATTAGCCAAACACAGTTGTCAAATGTCGAATTTTTTAATTGATTAAAGCTGCGATACTCAAATATTCTACTGATATTCAAAGCTGCGAAAAATGCATGAGGACCCTTTATTAGGTCCTTTATAAGGGGTGATTTCTAGGAAGCGTCAAAAACTTTGGTCTTTCCAAATATTGATTTCTACAGTTTCTGTCATCAATAAAAGATTAAGGAATTAAAATCAAGTCGAAAACGCACTTAAACTTTTTTCGAAAATGTTATCCCCTTTTGAGTGAGTGTTAAGTGATTGAGGTCCACTGTTGACAGAACTGCTAGTTATCATTTAGCAGGCTACTCGGATTTCTCGAATGTGTAATAATAACCTAGCAACAAATTCGATTTTTTATTCTTCTTCGATGATTGAGGTCACATGTACCCAGCTGAGCACATTCAAAAACAGGCGGCAATGTTACAGAATGTACTGATGCCCGCCACTTCTTCATTAAGTTTTCACGACCTTGGAGCTATTGAGATATTCATGAGTTCTGCTTTAAAATGTGATTATTTTGTTTGTGAGCCGTTGAGACCCAAAGGCCGAAAACTGGGGAAGAGGCTATTTTATAAGGATAGAATTATGTGCAAGCATCCTTTGATACAGCTATGAAACCGTCATGGAATGTTCGGCTCTGGTTGAATGTTGAAAGCTTTTAGCTGAAATTTTCTCTAAATTTCCAATCTCCCTATGCTGCCACAAATTTTGAGTGATTGGTAAGTGGGTGGAATTCTTGGTAATACATTCATAAAACTATTTCAAAGCATGCTAGTTCTCTTGATCGCTATTAATCAATAAATTCAGCCCACTTGTAGAACAGTGTTGAACATTCTATCCAAGAGTTTGTTCCCAATCTCCAACATACTACAAACTTCTCACTTTTAATCAAAAATTGGATACATTTTGAAGTTTGATTTTAAAATAATGTAAATAAGCTGTAGAGATTTGAGAAATACCCCTTATCAACCCGAATCAGTTGGGCTGAAACTTCAATAGTTTAACTTTTGAGAGAAAACTGATTACCAAAGCCTTGATATTAATTTTTTATCATGAAAGATGCCCAAAAAAACTCTGCATTTCAAATTCCTCTATAGCCACTAAAACTTTTCAAATAAAACAGAATATTGATATATTGATACAAGCCAAGTCATAGAGTATTGACACAATATAAAGTATCTTTACATTAAAAAATTTGGCGCCTATTACCAGCAGAAGAATAATCTAAATATTATAATGTTTGCTGTTATAAAGAATATTGTTCATGCTGCTGGATGAACTCGCGGCTGGCAAACAAGCTTTACTTATGCTAGTCGTGCTAGTCATCGGGACCGATATCATCAGTATAAATTATATTTCTATTTGTTGTTATTGTATTATTATGATTGAGTGTCTTCTTGGAATAGGTTTGTTGAATATATTGAATATAAAGACGATTAATAAATAACGTTGAATTGTATGAATTTTATGCATGCATATATTAAAAATTACTTATGAGTACATTGCTGCATTGTAAAGATTGTCGTGAAAGCTTTGTCAGAGTTTTCACAAAACGAAATCCAGTTTCTGGATCCTATGCTTAAGGCTGTGCGCAGGGTTTTTGGTCATAATTTTTTTTCGAAGTTCATTGAATTGGATATAATTAAGGTATTGAAATGCTAACTATTGCCATGAGAAATTATTTTTTTCATCAAATATTTCATGGAATATGGGAGTTTAAAGTTGAAATTTTTCGGTTTTTCGGGGCAATTGATCTCCCCTACAAGTTATTTTAAACTGTTGATAATTTTTTTATAACTGAAAGACACCTTGGGGAAAAGAATGACACATTTTTTATTTCAATTCAACTTTTGGCTTTTTCAAAATAATTTTTTAAAAAACTGAAATTTTTCGCATGTTTTAAAAAATTTATTTTCAGAAAACTAATTGTTTAATTGGAATGAAAAATATGTCATTTTATTCCTCAATGTGTCTTTCATTTGAAAAAAAATTATCAATAGTTTAAAATAACTTGTAGGGGAGATCAATTGCCCCAAAAAACCGAAAAATTTCAACTTTGAACTCCCATATTTCATGAAATATTTGATGAAAAAAATAATTCATCATGGCAATAGTCAACATTTCAATACCTTTGTAATATGCAATACAATAAACTTCGAAAAAAAATTATGACCTAAAACCCTGCGCACAGCCTTAAGGGTCAACTTCTATTTCTATATGGATATTTAAACTTGGTATTCCATTGAGACTGTTTTCTTTGATAGTGTTATTGACAACTGCATGCGATTAATAAGGATAGCAAGCCTCCATTTGAGCAATACTGAATTAGTGAATCAGATAAGAGAATATATTTTCAATTTTTAATTAAAGTTCAGAATGACTCAACTTTTTAGTTTCTTTGAAACTTCGAGTTTCTCAAGTAAGTATTTTATTTAAATCTTTTTGTAGAAATTTGGTTCAGGGAGGGTGCTTGAACGCTTGGGTGCGTCACTGCCTTGAACAAGTTTTTAAAGATAGGCCTGATAAATCATATACTCAGTAACTTTATCATATTTTTGAGAAATTGAAGGAAACTCTTGAATATTTAACTTGTCTTTCAAAAACGCTCCATCCCAAAACTTACCGCTGATAAATTTCTCTTCTGCAAAAGTTAGGGTGGATATGCAAAGTATTGAATAGGAATTTCAAGCATTGCTCAACGGTTGCTCCTATGCATGGAATTTTGTGATTTGGAATTTAGTACTGTGTTGGAATATTTGTCGAATCAATGCACCAGACTGATGTGTCAAAACTTCTTTCCGATATGAAGAGCTGCCATGCAAAACTTTTCGACAAGCAACAGTTGGCCCCGTTTTGTTATGCAAATGAAATGTCAAATTTCCAATTACTCAAACCGAAAGATTTATCAGCCATCACTTAAGTAAACCGACTGCATCTGGAACTTGTACAGGAAAAGTTTCTTTCTCGGTTTCCACAAAGTACCTCAATTTCCAGTTTCTCCTAGAACTACATTGCGAGCTCTAAGGAAAATGACTTGAATGAGAATTTTGGCCTTTCATGTACACTTACATTTCAAACGTACTTTCCTCGATCAAAACTTTTTCTCCGCTTCAATATTCTTTTGAAGTAGATGGAGAAAAATATTAGGAAATTAATCCAGCCATAATAGTTCAAATAAATTGAGTGAAATTTTTACTGTACTTTCAACTCAAATATGATACTCTTACGTTGAGAGCTGAACAGTTCATAGTTATATTTATCTTTTGCAAAAAGCAATCAGAGTTATTAAGTTTGTTCAGCCATGGTTTCCCGTAATTCAATCTGTAAGTTACCGGAGTATCAAAAAGGTTCACGTTCACTCTCCAGAGTGAACCGCTAGGATGACGCTCAATCTGGAGAGTATACCGTATATGCACGAGAATGATGCTTGTCAACTGATTAGCATTTGCTCTATTAGCTGTTTAATTATTATGCAAATGTACCTTGTTGAAAAAACTAACCGAGCTTAGAAGTCATGAATTATACAATAGCATAATAATTATATCATTGTAATGATGAATGTGGTCATATTTGATAAGAATTGTAGAAAGTTTTTGCGTGATCATTACATATATGACTCAACTCAACAGTTCAAATCATCTTATTTGAAAATCATACAAATTTTGGCTAATCCACTATTTTGACTCACTAAATTTAATGATAATCTGTTTGAGTTGTCTATTATTATAGCCATATATAACAAAATTCATCCTGAAACATTTCACAGGCTATCCTTAGCATCAAAAGCTGATATCACACTATTTCTCCAAATGTGTGAAGCAAATTTGCTATTTAATAGCTTCTATCTCTATTAATGAGCGTATATTACATCTAACAATGACAAGCTGAAATTGATACAACCTCATTGTACAGCGATTGCGGAAATTGCTTGTCATCACTGCAGAGGAATAGAGAGAAGATTTATTTGAACTACAGCTCTTCATCCGCTGGAGGGCGTAGCTCACCACTCTTTGGAATAATTTGGAGTGATATATCTAAAATTAATCAACGAACACATCAAATACCATAGAACATAGTACTACAACATTTTTCATGATGTTTATAAAGCGATATTAGTCATTTCTATTATGTGGAGAGAAATTATAAATCATTCATGACTGTAACACTGAGCTCCATGATCTCATTTACGAGGTCTGGATTCATTGTATTTGATACATCATGTTTGGAAGTTCATGCATATTGGGATAATGAAATATTTTGATCAAGATAAGACAGTTAGGAAGTTTATTATCGGAATCAGATAGGCCTAAAGCTATGAAGTATATATTATTGTGTTCACAAAGCAGATTCAGAAGATACTTTACCTCTCCACGATCTATTCCTTTTCATAAAAATTATCTGAGAAACGGAAATTTGAATTTTTGTTCTATATTCTCAGACAGCATTGTTTTTTTTAATAGATAGACGAGCTGTCGAGTAGCTTGTACATTGCACTAAGACTCTATGAAGAACTTCATAGCGACTTACATTCTTACATTGTACATAATAAGTTGTTTTCATTAGTATTTGTTGAATTCAATGAATCAAAATAGAAGAGACAAGACTTTTTGAGGTAAGGAACAACAATCAATTTCAGCTGGCTGTTTGGAGTAATATTATTGCATTAATTTTCCACTCCTAGGAGAATGAATTGACCACAGGCTGAGAAAATTTGTTCATCATGATAATATCAGCCTTAATTTCTATTTCTGTGCTACTTGTAGAAATCCGTGGTTCAATTCCCGGCGCTGACGGAATATTTTTGAGTTTGGCATTTATCGGTTTTAATCAGCTTTTCAATGCATTTTTTGTAAATGTCTGCAGAAACGGAGGTCTTCCGCCTAATTTATAGGATTGAAAGGGACTTCGATATTAATCCATCTTCTGATTGTGTTTGTTTTTTCCAATCACGTTTTAATCAAGTAGGGCTGTATTTCACTCAATCAACTGTTTAACTAAAAAAATCGGATTGATTGCCGCTAAAATCAAGCTCTCTAGAAGTGGAAATGTTTTTGTAGCTCCTACTATAAATTAGAATACCGAATTAACGGTGCACTAGGGCTGTCAAGTGCCAGTTGCCAGTTAACCTAAGAGATAGTCCCATCAGTAAACTTCTATTAATAGTGAAAGGAACTGAAATTAACTAATCCGATTCCATCGGATAAAATATACTGGTCAGACATACCAGCCTGCAACACCAGGGAAATTGCATTAAATTATTTATTTTGTTCGTGACACTCCATTACTGCGTTCGCTCTTTTCTATATTACTTCATGATTAATTCTGTGTGGGTATTTCTCGGTGCAAGTAGGAACGAAGTCTTGGTGACGTATGCGGGGTGTCATTTTGTGGAATATAGAAATAATTTAGATTTCAGGGTAGATCCCATAAACACTCCAATATTATCTGAATATTATTTGCAATCATCTTTTCAAAGTCAATTGAAATATGAGATACTATAGTTTTAAACATTCAAAAGAAAGATTTTCGTAGTAGATTCGAGTAGAAATGAAAAAAATTATAAATTATTACTCCTTGGAAGTGGAGAGGAATATATTATCCCTTTTAGACCAGGATCTCCTCATGGCCGGGAAAAAAATTGATTTGATCAGAAATTGGTAGACTTCAATAGATTCTATCATTTGATCTCTATTACATTATGACGTAAATAACTGCATTACATTATCACAATTTGATTTCTGCCTAAGTCGGAGAAGCTAGAAACTACAAATCGATAGCAACAAAAATATTGTCAGAACAATACTAAAAATGCATTCAACCCTTATTTAGACTGATTCACAATATCTAATAAGCAATTATAGTAAGTGATATTAGTAGGATACCGTATCTATGAAGGCTCAGAGTAGCTTAAGGTGTCATAAAAAAGGGCTTTATCACAAAGTATCCTCACAGGAGTTGAATTATTCCATTGAGGATACTTATGGAAGACTCATCGACAAAAAGTTTCCGGAGAAATGTTATTTTCGGAATGGATAGGCTGAATAACGTAAGCCTACTGGGATGGAAAAACTACGGTTACTTGAATTTGGCAGCTGTAATTGGCGCAGAAACGTGAAAAGCCAGATAATAGCATCCACGTGAGTTTTACGAGTTTTCCGGGCTTTTCGTTTCTCTCCTGTAAATTTATCCAGCTCCTAAACTTCTTCCCATATCACGCATCCAATCACCAGCGCTCTCAGCGTGATCGTTTACACTAATATACACGCTCACATGAATTTTATCTCACAGTTTCTTCTTAATTGCTCACTTATCATCTCTAATACAGTTCCTTCCTTTCAGAGGTTCTGCTATCGACACAATCAAAATGAAAACGAAGAAGATTGAGTTACTTTCCATGATGTAATGATGGCATCATTATTTATACATCATTATCATTGTGAAGCATTTCAACTTCAAATCAAATTCAAATCAATAGACCAATAATTAACTTTGGTGTATGATTTTATTAAAAACGGTAACAGTTAGCATTTTCCAAATCCACTTATTTAATTGAGCACTGGATCGGTTTCGTGGCCTCACTAGTTACATTTTCAACAAAAAATAGGTGGAATTGACAAATATTAACAGTTTTCATTTTTATCATAGAGTTGCACAATATCAATCTGAAATCTGATAATATGTGATTTTATTTTGATCAAGAATTTTCGTTGCAGACCTGAATACCCAATTACCCATTTGTTTACGTAAAAAACTATAATTGACCACTGCTTCTTTTTTTAAATTTAATTTAATTCTTCATGGCATTACTTGATGGTTCGATGTGGAGGTGGTGGTTCGATGGAATGGAGCAATCATCTCTTCATAATTATTAAGGCTAGAGACTTGCTGAGACAATAGAGAAACAGTTCAAAAGAAATAATGGTTGAGATCGGTTGTGCTCACGGAATGGAGAGATACGTCGAGATACGGTCATCGCATCGCATTTAATGCAATTCACTATTGGTTCTAATTTCTCTGTCAAGTGGTGTCTTAAGTAGTGTCAAAATTTCGTAGTAAATCACATTGAAAAGTTCAAATAGTATTACTCTACTCCTCTGCCTTTTCCATACTTCACACTCACCCCAACCTAATTTATCAGTGCAACCAACTACATAATTTCTAGTAGTTAACTACACGATAATAAGTGCCAAAATTAACTATGCTCAATATATCAATAATGATGAGATACGATGATTTTTTTTATCGTTAAGATACAAATTCACCAAAAATTTGTCAACTTATATCCGAAACCATAGGCTATTTTTCTCGTGAGCCCTAGACTCATAAAAAATCAAATCAAGAATTATTTTTGATGATTCTATGAAATAAAACCATGTTTAATCTGTAGTGGATTTTAAATAGTTTTGAAAAACAGAGAAATCCTAAAACCATCATTGATTTAACCAATTACTGAATAGTTAGGTTATGTTAGTTAGGTAGTTAGAGTTAGTTACTCTGCTATATTGCTAAAATAAACTAGCAAAAAAACTGCAGCTGCTGGTTAGTAATAATTGGATCCAATAGTTACTCTGCAATTTGACTAAAATAAACTAGCTAACGAGACTGAAACTGCTGGTTAGTAATAATTGGATTCAATGAGGTTTTTTCAATTCAATTTTGTTCTACTGCTGATTTTTTGAAATCCATCCTTAAAGCGTAGGTGTGATACGACCAGTGATGGTCGAAAAAGCAATTGATTATTTTCTCTAGCGCTTCAGAGAATTAGTCTTACGATACCTCTAAAGAATCAAGTACAACGTTTCAATTTCAGATTATGCTACAGAGCACTTGAATCAAGTACTCAAGCTCAGTTATGCAGGTGTTTAGAGAGGGTTTTCACTTTCAGACTTAGGTCAACTTGAATCTTCAATACAAACAAAATAGGAAACAAGAGTAGGCCTACTCTACTTTGTAAGATCAAAGCAAATTAAAAATTCCAATCGTATGGTCGTTTACCAAGCTGAACCAAAATTTATATGGTCTTTGTTGTCACTGTTCATTTGGAATCCAGAACGTTAAAAAAATTAAATTTTTGAAAGAAGAAAATGGAATCTTGAAAGGTATTTTATAATCATTAATTAGAAAGGAGCTATATCAATTTTAAGATGATATTATGCTGATATAAACAGATTTCTCATCATAGCAAGACAATATTCAGATTTTAAAAAAATGGATCCTTCGACATTCACTTTTTTGTTCCTACTTCAGTTCCTCACAACTCGAAATAAATAACAATTGACTTGCGTTTCGAGTCGGAAGCTGCTGTGAATACTTTGCTTAGTTTGTTCACATTCCCATTGAAATCACAACTATTTCAACTTGACAGCATTATTGTGAGCTCTCCTAGACCACTTCCACATTAAACCAAACGGTTGGAAACATTTGAATGTTAACTTCTCATAAAATTTTGGATTTAAAATGTTTTGATATTTTTTCAGATTAGCTTATGTCACGTCCTACAGTTACCTGAAACAGGAATTGCCCAGTTTCGTGAGCTGGATCCTAAGCTAAGCTCGGCTACAGCTTTTAAATAAATTGGTTTACTTGAGCCAGTCGAATCCAGAATTCGTTGGCAAATAATGTTGGACTGTTTATCTTGGTGACAAATTATTCCATAGGGTATAACCTCGTAATTATAATGCAGTTGTAGTAGCTAGAAATTGTGATAACCGATAGGTTATTTAGTTATCGGAATAAAAGTGGAAATATTTAGTAACTGGACAAAACTGATTTGAAAATATGGTTTTAGTATGGATTTGCCGATGGTTGAATTCCATTCTCCTATTCATAATAACTTATTAATTTATTGGCACCTGTATGACAATAAAAGAGTTACTTTTCCAGCAAAATCTTTCTTACTATACTGATTATGATTACTTTTATATTCTAAGATGGACTTATTGTGTTTCAGAGCTTGGTAGGAGTGAATGCAATATAAAATTAGTGTTAGATACAATGAGGTTGATTTCGATTGTTTATTAATAATTGAAAAATTGTCAACAATCTATATTCTGTTGAAAAGATATATCCAAATTGAGGAGCATCATTAATGCTTATCGGATTTAAGCCTTTACTGTACATTTATTATTTTTAAATAGTAAATTAGATTGTTTTAAATTGTACAATATGCAAGACCAAATAAAGACGGATTTATTGGGATGAATTTCTCATTTCTTGAAAGATTTTTCAAGCATATTAATAATATAATAATTACTATAAAATTATTATCATAAAGATAAATGTATTCAAATTGAGGAGCCTCATTGATGCTTGGGAGATTAAAGCTTTTGCTGTTCATCTATTATTTTTCAAAAGCAAATAAGATGTTTTAAAATTGTAATAGATGTTTTATAAATAGTAAATTCTTTAAATAAATGTGAACTAGCGCACGGATCGAGCTACGTTCAAGAGGGCCTCCCACATTGACATCTTAATATTTACATCAATTTAGATTACAGGTCTCCAGATATCGAGAGGTCTATTAGGTTATTGTTATCGATCCATTTGAATAAAATTATACAACGTGTTCTTATAGTGGTATACTGCCAAATCAAAAGAAGTTCAAAAACACTAAACACTATCAAATACTATTGATCATCGGAACGCAAATCTCAAATCAAATCCCAAATTCGTAAGCGAAACGTTTAAAAAATGCATATTTTTTAAGAATTCATTCCCTTTATTACCCATATGGAAGGTTTTAAATGAAGCTCTCAGCTAATTCAGTTTCTGAATAGGCTATGGAAACCTTATATAGAGGGCTCTATGGAGGGCTTATTATGGAGAGCTCTTCAATGAAAAAATCAATAAAAAATGTTGAGGGTTCTTTAGCATATGACTGTTTTTAAACTTTCATTAATTTCGTATGACAATATGAATTTCTAATCACTGACAAGAGTGCAAGAATACATTATACATGAATACATAAATAGTGATGCATGGAAGTGAGAAAACTAATAATGAGATAATATGAATATAAATACAGTAGTGAGAAAAGATAGAGGAGGATATCAAATCACAAACCAACTTTCATCTGTAAATAGCGGAAGCATTGCATAATATTTTTCACTTTTTTTGTAGTGGTGAAAGTGATATTGTGGAAGATACCCATAATGAATTATGAGAAGAAATTGTCACAACCACATTTATTAAAAATACAGAGATATAGTTTCGGATGTTACTCCATTATCAATCTCAGACAAACTGATCTGAGATTGATAATGGAGCAACATCCGAAACTCGTATCTATATTTATATTCTTTATAAAATGTGGTTGTGACAGTTTCATCTTATTATTCATCATTGCATAATAATTTTCTATATATAATATATTTAGGATTTTACAGTAATCACTGGTTTCCTTCTTTCAGCCAGATCTTCCACTATTCACCTAATCACCCTCACTCGAGTTTCGTAATTCTATCGCTTCAACCACCTCATTCCTCCATAATCTTCTCGGCCATCCTCTTCTCCGTACTCCCCCCGTACTCCACTCTGTGGACCATTCTGATCCAATCCTCATCACATTGCCTTCTCGCATGTCCATACTAAACAAGTATTCTTCTATGTATTGTAAGCTGTGAGCTGTATTCTATTTGGGCGAACCATTGTGTAAGCTGTATTTCGAGATAGTGCCCTTTTGTGAGCTATAGCTCGAGGGGGTGCCCCTTCTTTGAATATAATTTGATGATTCAAATGGCCGGATGCTGCAGTCGTGAATAACTCTTTATGAAAATCTCGATGATAGATGAACCATCTCAATCTACAACTATACAGGTTGATCTGTATGTGGAATGTGTAATATTTCTTAGTTACACTCTCCCAACAACCCACGCCAGCGAGGTGAAAAAGCTACGAAAACAATCAAGTCATAGACTGTCCAAAAGGTGAACAAATATTGAGTTAACACGCATGTCCTCTATCAAATGCATACGATTATTTACCAAATAACCAACTCAACTCGGCGAAGCCGGCTGTTGGGTTTCTGAATTAAATTACTAAAATATTCTACAACCAGAGTCGGGTAGGAATTTAAATTATAAAATTTAGTTTGAAATTACTTTGTGGTTTATTATAACATTTGAATAAAAATATGCATAAAAGATCAGAATTTAAGTTACAAATGGAAATAATATCCATAAACAGAAGTTGAAATATAATAATGTATTGTATTTGAATAATAATTATTTCTTGAGCATGTAGGTTTTTGTCACCTAAGGGTGAATCAATTTCGAGAATCCGCTTCAGCAGTACTTACAAGCTATATACCAATTTTTTATAATATCCTCAATTTATAATAACGAAATATTCACATACCATTCTTTTTTGATTGGGCCCAATTTTTTCGATGAGATACACATGATTATATCACTGATGCTCGATCGAAGTTGGCGTCGTTTTTTCTACAGGCATCTTGGGCTGGCATGCATGTCTTGGTCGCGAATTTTAGTATTTGTGAGGTAACTGTAATTTTTTGGTAATCAGAATCCTTTATACTTTTGAAGCGATAGAGGAATAAAAACATATAACATTTAGAATTGACTAGAAAATGATAATTATAAAACTTTTAGAAATATGTGTAGGAGAGGTTTTGCAAACGGACGTCCTCCTCAGCTTGCCTAAATTGGTCTCTTCTTGTCCAAGTTCTGAAGTCACAGTTTTGGAAAGAAAAAAGTGGCATGATGCGGTCATCCACCAATCATAGCAGATTTAGGTGAAATCCTCCAATAGGAAGGCTACAATGGTCTCGAGTTTACAGTTTGACATTATTACGTAATAGAAAACAAAATTTGGAGGAAATAATATTGAAGTTAAAAAATTAAATAATTGATGGGATTTGAATAAGCAGATTTTTCAGATAAACATTAAAAATAAATACAGAAAGAACAATTCGAAAAATAATTAAATTTCAACGAAAGAACCGGCAGAGATAAATCGAAAAATAGCTGTTTGATAAGCCGGCTAGCGCAAGCATTGGATAAATTAAACCCTTTTAAATAACGTAAACATTTCGTTGTGTAGGCCTACTGCAATCTTTGAATGGCGTTGAAACATGATTAATTTGATGAAAGATGTGTGCCCTGATTTAAAATAATAAAAAATGATATGAAAGTGATCTCATGTGAGTAATTAATTTTCTAGATTTAGTCTTTATCTTTATTTTTCTCGAGATGTTTTTAATAAAGTGGGCCGGTGTTATATTGCACCGTGACAGTATGCAATTATATCAATTTTCCCTTCCATTCTCCTTCTTAATAATTTTCTACTTTAACATTTTTTTCTATTCTTTTCTTATGCAGTTATGCAATATGCAGTCACTTGGGAGCTAAATGTCTCAAACAGTATTGAAACTACATCGATCTATTTTTTTTGCGTAGATACTTCAAAGCTTTGCTTTCTGATTATATGTTACATTATTCCTATTCCTGATCATGTGGGTCCTTTAGTACATGATCCTTTTTATGATCATACTCGATCATTTCTGATCCTGACTTTTCAATTTACATACGATTACATTACTAGACTCGAACATTTTCCTGCTGACAAAAAAAAAAGTTCAAAACTCTGGAGAATATAGCCCGCCAATGAGGAGACAAATGTTCCATAAACTCCATTTTCTGAATATTTCCAGTTTGAAGAGAAATTTTCCTCTATAAACTGAACTCTATTAAGTCTGATCTCGGAAGATATACAATAAAGTTCTCATAATGTTTGTTTAAATATAATGAGTTAACCCGCATTAATCTTATACCAAGAATTTTGTCAGTCAAGATTAATAGGACTTCTTAGTTCAGAGTTTGAAGTTGGTGATCACCTAGGTTACCGGGATTGGAGCTACAGTATTATCGAAGTTTCTCTTTTCTGAGTTTGCATTAGTTTCCTTATTCTTTAGCTTCAGCATAGATTTTCTACAGCTATTTAGGTGAAGATACAATACGATACGCCAGAAATCAGAGCTGATAAACTTGTGAATGAAAAATTGTTTTCTAATTTGCGATCAATTCGTTCATTTTCTTAGGATACTCTTCTCATATATGAGGGGACAATTCTCACACTATTGTCAAAATATATCTTATAGGTTGTGATCAAAATATAGGCTGAAATTCCTGAAATACTCTGTTAATTTTTTGTAGTGGTGAAGGTGATATTGTGGAAGATATCCATAATGAATAATAATACTTGAAGTTTTCACAACCACATTTATTGAAAACAGGGAGATACTGTTTTCGGTTTTTACACCATTATTAATATTAAACAAACTAAAACTAAAGTAAAGAGTAGCTTAATATATATCATACTTTGGCCTTGCCAAAGAAAATGTTGAATTTCTATACGTGATTGGTAAAAAACGATTCAAATACTAGTTTAAATGATCAAATCTATTTCAACCAATTCAATACAACTAACTTGGTTTCATCATAGTTCTGGCCTACATTTTCATAACAGTACTTTCCTGTTTTTCTCGGTTGACCTTGACTGCATTTCAGTGAGCTTCAATTTTTTAATTTTAAAACTTTGTAATTCTAGCCTACTAGTGTTTTGCTCTTGTTTGTTGCTTTCTAGGTGTTCCTGGTTTTTGGCTCTTGATTTTAACACTTATTTTTGCTTGCTGCTCATCCCACCATTGGGCGTGTCTTGTTTTGGCCTTCTGCCAATCACAGACCTTCAATAAATGTCAGCCTGTTAGAGGGCCTTTCTCCCTTAGCCTATAGTATCATTCCGTGTTCAGTATATATTAAGCTACTCTGTACTTTATTTTTAGTTTAATTGAGATTGATAATGGTGTAACAACTAAAATTAGTATATCATTGTTTTCAATAAATGTGGTTCTGACAACGTCAAGCCTTATTATTCATTACTGTTAGCACTAACGCTTATTCAATTTCCATAACTTTAAATGTTGGAAGTAAGATCACCGGAAGAAGAATGATGGTAGTCTATAGAAACTGTTTATTTGATAGGCAATTTGTTCAAATCCTTGTTGTGAGATGTGAATGAATCTTTTCATGGAAATTCTTAAATGGGTTTTTCCCTTATTCCCTATCATCCATAAAACCGTCTTATAAAATATATGATATCTTCTGTTGTAGATGCTGTCAAGCTTTTATCGCTACAGAGACCATTTTGATAGAATTTACAACCTATTGTGTCCTGCCATAGCCTTTTTCTATATCGGTATTATGTTGGAAAATGTGACTTGCGAAGAAAATCGCTCAGCAAGATTGAAAAACTCTATATTTTTCTCCTCCATTAATAAATTTGTTTAGCTCACTAGCTCATGTAGAACGTACGCCAGTACCATTAACATGATTTCCCCACCCAATAATAAATAGACTAATAAATATCAAATACTTTCTTCACATGAATTTACCCAGAAATAAAATAGTTTATATGTCTTGAAACAAATGAGTATCTTTTACATCAGAGAATTATTATCGACTACCCATTCACTGCAATGAATTTAAAAAGGAGGTGGTTAAGATACTTTTGCTACTTGATGAATTCATTTATAATGTTCAATTGAATAGTGTTCAATGATAGTTTAAAAGTCCGCCTTTTGCAGCAAGACTGATACAAATAGTAGTTTATAGCAGTTTACCTTGTTTTTGCCGTTTCATTCATTACCTGAGCAAATCTGTCCAATAATTAAGCAACATGCATGTTTTTTTTGAGTATGAAGACCACATAATTATGTAGATCTGAGACTTGTGCGTGGGTAATGATTTGGATGATAGTGATTGATGAGTTTAACTTTCAGTTTTAGGTGGTCTCCGAAACACCGGGAAGTGGTTTTACAGCCGAGAACATAGTCTCCTTTGCTGGCCAATCCAATCGATCACTCTCACAAAGAGGGATCAGGAGTTATAGTAGCTGATCTCTATCTGATTGAACAGATACCTGCTACGGCTCACAGGTATCACTTCCTACGTTGATTTGATGAAGGAATTTTTGTTTGCTACCGTTTTCTGGAAGCGATGAGTAATACCCATAGAGCCTCGAAAGAATTGGTTCTAGTTCACTAATTTAGATCGTATAAGCGTTCAAATTCGACGATAAATTTAATGACCCATGATAGCTGAGCGATTACTTTAGCAATTGATTCAGAACAGAAGAGGATTGAGGGATATTTTCCGTAGGCAAGCATTCAAGTTTGACCATCCTTACAAGCCTTCATCATAAATAATGAGATGTACCGTTCAAGTTCAGTGTTACTATGCGAAACAGAACTAATAGGAAAAGCCTACAAGATAAGTAAGAAGCTCAATGGTACTCTTTTAAATACTTCGGATAAAGCCATCACTGAATGAATAGCTAGTGTAGCTTTCAGAGAAAAATTCGCTTCAGGACTATTTAAATTGAATAATTTCATGATAAAAGTGTCAACTGGAAGAAATTCACATTGAGTCTCCTTAAGGTGAATTCATTCACCTGAAGTATTATCACAGGAATAGATAAATCTGTATACCTATTTATTTTGCGGTATTATTATTAACTTGGCACGAAACATAAACTACCACTTCGGAGTATCTAGCTAGCCAGAAAAGGGTGTCTTGTTTGATATAGAATCTTGGAACCCATCAACTCGAGTCAACTCATATCAGATAAATCTTGAGTCTATTTCATTGTTAAGAAGTTCAGAGTCAAATCTCCCTAATCAGCTCACCAGGGTCTGATATTACCGGGGCCTAATGCATGAGAAAATACAAGTTTGTAATACCAGTAATCAGCTGGAAATTTATGAAACTCTATTGCATGAGCACACTAATTCAGTGAACTAGTATTAGACAGGCTCTCAACTTTGGATTTGGTCACATTTGGCACTAGCTGGCAGAGTAGCCAACACCAGAATACAATATTATTGTGGTCAAAGCCGACATTTAACTGCGCAGGCTGCCAACATAACACTTCAGATGAGATATATTGTATTTTCTGTGAACTGTTTTGATGAAATTTTATAGAATAATTGTTGGTAAACTTCATATTTTAATTTTGTGTTGCAATATTTATTGTCTTTGAAATTCCATAGTATGGAGGTAATTCTGGATATTTAATTTTTTATGTAAATCGGCTTGATGTGCTGAGCTGCTGTAGCATCGTTGGTCTGTAACGTTCCTACTCGCTACTCGCTTAGCGATTAACTACCCCAATGTAATCGACCATTAAGTTGTTATCAGACCTTCAAAATAAAGTAGTTTCACTAGTCCATTCATGCAACAGGCTCTGAATGTTGTAAATGATTTCTCCAACTGTACTTCCACTTGTTCAACATTTCAGTATTCATTGTGATGTCAGTAAGAGTAAGGTTAACTTTTCTCTTCTTTTCTTCGGCCCATTATTTAGCATTTACACTTCTCTGCTCCCAGACATAAACTGTCGAGTCTCTCTCACAGATTTCCATTTTAGATTTGAGACAACAGTTAACAGTTATAATATAAAAAAAGCTATCTTTCCTGCAAGATCAAGAGAGGACATTGGAAGGCTGACATTCAGAATCAGTTGAAAAAGAACATTCCTCTTCAGAATATTTGATAAATGTCCTGTAAGCATTTTCGATCATTTTAAAGGTAGCAGCTCAAGACGTCTTTGACGCAATGTCAGCTGGATGAGGTTTTGCCAATTAACTTCTCCTTG
The DNA here is from genome assembly GCA_948455865.1 of Conomelus anceps. Classification (NCBI taxonomy): domain Eukaryota; kingdom Metazoa; phylum Arthropoda; class Insecta; order Hemiptera; family Delphacidae; genus Conomelus; species Conomelus anceps. Next base: position 31,209,168 of record OX418216.1, read on the forward strand.
ATCCTCACAATGATATGGGAACCCTCACATCTTGTCGGTTCTTATCAAGGGAAAGAATCCTTATCACATTTATTCTATTCAAGAAAGAATGAAGCAGGAAAATATTCAATTTCTTCTCTCATGGTTATCAAGCACCTATAGCCCAGGCAATGAATGCAAAAAAATGGCCACTGTCGTAACAAATTAGGGGAAAGCTGAATTTTTGCAGGATGTTAGTATACCTAGTACTTACTCAAAAAAACCAAAGTCCCGACCCCCACCCCGCTTGCTTCCCCCACCACCCCCCTATCAACATTGCAAGAGCAGTACTTCAGTTAAAGGCTTATAACTCGGAAACTAATTAAGGTATCGTTGCGATTCTCAGCTCATTCAATACTCAAAACTATTGTCTAAAAAATATGTCATATACATTTTCTATGTAGATAGCCTAGTTTTTCAGTAAAAATATAGTTTATAGAAAAAATGTCACCACGAACTACAAAAATCAACTTCAACTGATCATATCTTTTTAATATCGCGTTATTCGTTGTGCCTTTCCTTACAAAACTTATAGATAACTTAATAAGCTTTAAAATGATGTGTCTATTGATTACTATAGTTCAAGTTATGGCATCATAGTGAGTGATGAAATAGTAGCGGACACCGCGTCGCCGATCCCTACACCACTGTGTATTGCATGGCGCTTGGCTATCCAGCCCAATCCAATAAATAATTATTGTCAGACAAGCAAGACTATATATGTAAATCAATAGTACACGTTTAAAAGTACATTTTCCGAGAAGTCCCCGAAAATCCCCCCTCAACTTTTCGCCCAAGCCCCCTCAAAGTTGAAAATGTTTCTAATTATTGGAAATTCGATATCTCTGTAACTAACTATCGAACAGAGTTGATTCTTTTTCCATAATATCAGTCATATATTGTTCTGCAATAAATGTGCTGTTCACTTTGCCGGTAAACCTGATAGTTTCTTTTATAAAAATTGAAATATCTTCAAAAGATAATTCTATCAACTAGATTTTTCATTATTTAGGGGGACATTTGTGTATGTCAATTTACAGAAAATAGCGTTAAATAGAAGTTATAGAACTTATTTTTATGAATCCAAAGATGTGTATAACAGCATACTGACGATTAGAGATGATGATTTATTCGATGAGAGATGTAGCGAGGGGGGGTACCCCCTCGATGTGAAGGAGGGGGCTAGATGAAATGACAAATTATGTGGGCGGGTCAAAAAATTGATTAGTACTCATTTTTTACATTTCAATCATCAATTAAAAATTCATTCTCAATGAATATTATCCTAAATAATTAAAGATGTAGTAGAAAGATTCTTGTTTAACTCACGAAGGGATGCAGTAATCCAACTGAGATTAGCTTTAGAAGCAATCTGATTTTTAACCAATCTTATCAAAGCAAAAGGTGTCAGGGGGTACTTCTCCACAATGGTTTTGGTAAATTAGCGTTTAAAAGCAGCTCTAGACATCATTTCACTCATTTTGAGTATGAAGTTCATTCAGTGCTTATATAATTTGAATGTCTCACTAACAATCATGCTATTTATAGATGGCCTTTTACATTTAATTTCACTTTTATATTTAGTTTGAAAACAAGTGAGTTTTTTTTTAATGTTTCGGTAGTTATACTTATGTCTGGTATTTTTCACTATTTACTTTAAAAGCTCAACTTCTTTTTTGTTCTGGATAAAAGTGATGTCACAATTTCATTGAGACTAAACATTCCAGTTAGACCTTTTTTAATGTGTGGACCTTTTGGCATTGATAATCAATAATGAAACTACAGTAGTTTCTTTATTTTGTAACTGATGACCAATTTCAAGCTTCTATTCGTTTCGACATATGAAAACTTCACCCAATGACAACAGAGGCAGGAAACCTCTTGAAACAATGAACAAGAATTAGGCCTATATCGTCATAATACAGTAATTGCAATTTGAGTCTTTCTTCCTTCCCTGTCGATTTTACGTTGTAAGCAGTAGCTCTACTCTTTAGTAAGTTAACTCATATCTAAACACTGAGAGCAAACTGAGATTCGATAATATTGTACTGCGAAATCGAAAAGATAAATGAATAAATAACCGTTATCCTAATTTAGCAAAGAAAAATAAATTTTTTAAATTATATTTCTTATAACTTAATATGCATGTGTGATTTTAGTCTTCACTCGAAATCATGTTCCGGGCTAGCTCACAGGCCGTAGTTTGCCCATTACCGTCCTAAAGTGTACTTGGAAAATGACGATTTTCATTATAAATAGTTTATAACTCGTAAACTACTGAAGAACGAATTGCAAAATTCGTCTCAAATCGTAGGTAACACCTTTTTCTGTCATATCCTTACTAAGAGAACCACTGAAAACACATTTTCAATCAAACTAGACAATTCTATATGTAGGTTTTCCTGATAGTACAGTCATACAATGTGTTTGACAAAAAATGTATAGGACTCAGTTATTTTAGACAATACAATTCCCTGAAACATACCAGTGGCATCTTTGTATCATTCATTAATTTTGAGTTATTGTAATTCAAAATGTTGAAAGATTATGAAAAAATTGAAATTTCAACTTTATGAATGATTTTAACTTTCTATTCATGCTACAAGCCTGCCGTTGGTACCTAGTTTTGGGTAATTGTATTGTCCACAAGAAAGGTATCCTGTGTATTTCATGTTCGACACATGGTGTGGCTGTAATATCGGAAAACCTGGAAAATAACCAAAATTTTTGCTACATATAAAATTGTTTAGCTTGATTTAAAACGTGTTTTCAGCATTTCTCTTACTGAGGGTATGAAAGGAAAAGATGATACCTACAGTTTGAGACAAATTTTGCGATTTATTCTTCAGTAGTTTACAAGTTATAACTATTTATAATGATAAATCATCATTTTACAAAATAATGTAGTAGCCTATAAGGAAGCCTATACTGCCCTTTCAAGTAGAATTCCAAATTATCGGTCAAATGTGACAATTCACATATGAATTGAAATAGCCTCGAAGAGCTGAGAACATAAAGGTGGAGTGCGACAGATGTTAGCGAAGGGGTACCCCCCTCGCTAAATCTCTCATCGAATAAATCATCATCTCTAATCGTCAGTATGCTGTTATACACATCTTTGGATTCATAAAAATAAGTTCTATAACTTCTATTTAACGCTATTTTCTGTAAATTGACATACACAAATGTCCCCCTAAATAATGAAAAATCTAGTTGATAGAATTATCTTTTGAAGATATTTCAATTTTTATAAAAGAAACTATCAGGTTTACCGGCAAAGTGAACAGCACATTTATTGCAGAACAATATATGACTGATATTATGGAAAAAGAATCAACTCTGTTCGATAGTTAGTTACAGAGATATCGAATTTCCAATAATTAGAAACATTTTCAACTTTGAGGGGGCTTGGGCGAAAAGTTGAGGGGGGATTTTCGGGGACTTCTCGGAAAATGTACTTTTAAACGTGTACTATTGATTTACATATATAGTCTTGCTTGTCTGACAATAATTATTTATTGGATTGGGCTGGATAGCCAAGCGCCATGCAATACACAGTGGTGTAGGGATCGGCGACGCGGTGTCCGCTACTATTTCATCACTCACTATGACGCCATAACTTGAACTATAGTAATCAATAGACACATCATTTTAAAGCTTATTAAGTTATCTATAAGTTTTGTAGGGAACGGCACAACGAATAACGCGATATTAAAAAAGATATGATCAGTTGAAGTTGATTTTTGTAGTTCGTGGTGACATTTTTTTCTATAAACTATATTTTTACTGAAAAACTAGGCTATCTACATAGAAAATGTATATGACATATTTTTTTGACAATAGTTTTGAGTATTAAATGAGATGAGAATCGCAACGATACCTTAATTAGTTTCCGAGTTATAAGCCTTTAACTGAAGTACTGCTCTTGCAATGTTGATAGGGGGGTGGTGGGGGAAGCAAGCGGGGTGGGGGTCGGGACTTTGGTTTTTTTGAGTGAGTACTAGGTATACTAACATCCTTCAAAAATTCAGCTTTCCCCTAATTTGTTACGACACAAAACATTCATTGCCTGGGCTACTAGTCAAGAGTAGTCTATTTTACATACTAGGGAAATGATCTGGTTTACTGGACAGTCTACCAAAACTTGAGATCTTTCTTCAATTATATTTAATATATTTCATGAGTTGAGTATAGGTGATTTTAGTGTTCATGTATTTCAAGAGTGGAATATTTATGAAGAAAAATCTCCATTATCAACGTGTTTGGAGCTGCTTCATGTTGAAATGATAATAATAATTACAATGAAAATTGAACGAATTTCCCAGCATTTATGTGCTTTTCCAACCATCATACGCCTCTGTGATTCACTGCCAATCGTGAAATCTCCTTATACAATACGTATGCTATCCACGGTACTGTTTTCTATATTCTCCTTTCTTAATAATTCATATTCTCGTCTTCTAGAAATATCAGGATAATTCCTGCTATTACGGATGACAGAGCATTTCCCATTTGAGAATCTGCAGAACGACATAGCGAGATTTTGAGAGTGATGCCGGGTTTCAATTTGTTGGTAGTTTACGCATTGGTAATAGTAAAACAACTTTTGTTAAAAAACCAAATGGATCCATCTACAGAAATTGATGGTGTGTTTCAACTTTTTTTTTGTAAAATTCACGCATTGGTAAATTGTCGAATATTTAAAAAAAATCAAATGCATTCATCTACAACAATTTGTCACAATTAGAATTACTTTAATGCTAAAATCATAATTCATTTCCTATGACTTTACATTATTAACATTTTTTAATGCTAAAGTAATAAAATATTTTCTATGACTACATCATAAGCTTTATTACTACTTACCCGGTGGTACGGAGCCCAGCTAAGATTTTAGTTACCATATTTTTTTCATAACAGGGCTCAATTGATGGTACTACCCGCAAGCAGAGAAGAGGGAATTTCCTACGCCGTAAGTCTCCTCCCACCAGCCATACGCTTACTATTAAATCATTTTCTGCTCCTGCTTCTGAACCCTGAGCTACATAGAATATTGTCTGAGTTAAAGTTGATATTTTTCTTGATAGTCGTTGTATTTCAATGAAATAACATACAATAACTTGAATTTCTAATAATTGGTAGCTATTCATTGATTTTTTGCATCAGAATTTGTTGTTATCAACATTGAACTAGGATTACCTATTAGTTTATGGAAATAAGTTATCTAAATTGGTTTTTATTTCTAAAAATTCTGTCAAGGAAATTAAACAATCATTCTTTGTTAATGTGATATTGATTAAATTTCAGTTCAAATTGGACGTCAAATTTGATTGGGTTGTGTTTCTAATTAAAGTTTCCAGCGAGAAACAAGAATTTTAATTAAACTATAAAAATTTTGTTCTATTTTCAAGTTTTTCGATAATCAAAAGTCAATTCTAAGCTACTACTTCAAAAGTTATTTGCTCGTAGGTCAGGCGTAACAGCCAACTTTGTTTGTTTAGAAATTTCCTGCAATTTATCGATTTCCAGAAAAAGAGAGAGAGAGAGTGAGTAAGAGTGAGTGAGAAAGTGAAAGTTCAGCGCCAATTATATAGAATGTTACATAGTTTTCCACAGTTAGCCCCTCGTACAAAATTGTATTCTCTTGCTTCTTGGGAATATTATTCTTCAAATTTAGTCATGTTTTCTCATTAGTTATACAAATGAGTTCTAAACAGAGAGAATCTTGGGAAGATAACAACTACTATGGGGAAAAATCACGTTCAAATAGTACCTATAGATTGAAAATTGTAAAAATTATTCTTATATTGTGCGATTGAAGGAAGATTTGAAATCACACTTTGATTTTGCATGCCAAGTGTTGAAGAATATTAGTCACTCAATGGGTGAAGTTAATAAAATGTAGTCAATGATAACACTAGATTAATTCCAAATTTTAACTAGGTGTTGAGTGAATAAAAGAAGATGCAACTAGCCGCCTAGTTGTAACTTGGAGTTTGAAAATTTGTAGTGCTAAGCTGTGAATAAAACACTAACAGTATAGGTTCCCTACTAAGTTATACCAATGAATACAGATAGTATCTGTATTCATTGGTTATACCAACTGGTCAACATAGTGTTGGGGACATGGAAACAAAGAGGAAACAGTGATTTTCAGCGTTATCTGCTGTGTCAATATTGATTTCCAGTTACTATTAAGCAGCTGTTATTCTATTATTATTCTTACTCCTGTAATCCCCTCACCTTGCGGTTTGTTGGGACACCTCTATAAAAAAAAAATGATCCTTATAGATGTTCCTTATAGAATGTTCTTATCATGGCAATTAAAGTAGTCTCGAACAATGGAGAATATTCCATGCGTTTAATTTAGAAACAAATAGAGAATCTCAGTTTTTCTAAAACAATTAAAACCCATTTAAAGGGAACGCTTAGGTGAACATCAGTTTCATTCTTTGTTTGAATCTTGTTGACATAACAAAGTGGCAGTTCTATTGATAAAACAAACGTTTGTCATAATCGCAGGATATTGTGACTGTATTAGTAAGAATTCTTTTCATTATATACGAGTGGACTCTACTCTTACGACCATGAGCCACCAATAAACCCCCTCCCCCCCCTGGGGAATTTTCGACACGTACATTTTTGTGTTCGTATTGACATGCACTTCAAGGATTTAGGTGTACTTCAAATTACAGCATTCCCCCTCTTTGGGCGAAACCCCCCCCCCCCACAGAAGTTCGACTCATTTTTCGGTTTTTGGTCAATAACTCGAAAACTATTAGCCAAATCGAAACGATTGTTCTATTTAAAGTTCAAGAACACAAAATTCTGCGTTGAATGATATGAATAAAGTCAAAATCGGATCAGCTCTTCAATCACAATTGAATATCAAAAACCATACATTTTTTCCCCCTTTTCTGAAAAATGAGTATTGTCTATGTTTTGATGCATTTATCTTGGGAATTCTCACTCAAACACAAAAAAGGTACAAGTTTTAGAGCATTTAATTTAATTTTATAAAACTCATGGTTTTGAAAATTTCGTTGATTGTCTGCAAAGATTTAAATGAAAAACCGAATCGACGCACAGCGCTCTCATATCTCCTCATTCACTGTTATGTATTAGATGTGTATTATATTGTTTGATTCTTTCCTTTTCATCCATTATTGTCAAATCGATGAATGTTATTAGCGTAAGAAAGGTATTGTTTGGGTAATCCATTGTTCAATTTCAAATTTTCATTACCTAAAGCATACCGTTCATGGCGGGAGGGGGGTAGTCGGCAGGGGAGGACGTTATCTTCAGCAGTGTTATTGACTTCAGTGAGTCAGCTTCTTCACTCTATTTTGTTCCAAAATTATCTTATATAGCATTTTATAACTGTACAATCATAGTTCCCCCCCTGAGCAGTTCAAGGGGGGTATTTGGGGGGTCGTGACCCCCCCTTAAACCTAAAAGACTAAAAGAGCTGAAAAAATTGTTTTTCCTTATAATTTTTTTTACTACTAAGGGTATGTCTATTACCATTTTATTTATTTTTTATGAAATTATTCAGTATGTATTCAAGGGCTAATAATGAAAATACAAAATTAACTTGACTATGCTAAGTAACTTAACTTTTTTGGCTTGATTGACTAAATATTTTTGTGAATAATATTGGGCGCCTTTTACTTACTCTCTGAAGTCCTCTGTACTCGGCCAATGGTCGTGGCCTGCCACTCCTTTTCTTTTTACCACGCGGTTGTAAGTCCAGGTGAAGTCGCAGTTCAGAAATTGGGTTGCTGGTGACACAGGCCTGTGTTAATTTTTGGGGGTTCATTCACTGCACTCGCGCACCTTCTTTTTCAATACTTTTTCAATAATAACTTGTACTTTATATACTATAATTATTTTCTAATCAACAGTCATTTTCTTCATCCTCGTGCATTATGTCAACTAAATTTAGTACCTCTGGTTCATCTTGTTCAAAGCTCTCTGGAATTTCAAGCAGATATCCTCTAACCCAATCAAACTTAAGTTCGCCATTCTCCAACTTCCACCCATGTCCCACTGGAGTTGGTGTGGAGAGTTTAACCCAGCGAACACATAAGACCAATAGAAGGGGCTTCTTGTCGCCGAGGTGAAGCCACTTGTTAGGCTCTCGTCCACTACAAAGATGGCGGCGCAGGGATGACTCCCCAAGTGGCGAGCGCTTGAGAAGCCGGTTTTTGCTATTACCAGTACATCGCCAGCCTGCTTCTTCATAATATGAACTGCTCATTCTTGAGATGGATAAATTATAGAAATGTCATTTCTCAGTTGATCTAATTGTGAGTAGAGGCATTCTGTGATGAATTTTGTTGACAAGGATTACTCAAACTTTACTCGAAAAATAGCCAATTTTCTCATGGAGTGACATTTTTACACATACCTTCCTATATTATATCTGTCATTATATCCTTAATATTTGTCATTTGACTGCCACATCCTTTTATACTTAACATGAAATAGAACAGTAGGAAAAAGAGAAAACAAAAAGCTGAACTGAACTGGATAATGTATTCACTTTGCAAATCTAGTCACAGCAATCATAAAAGACATCACAAAGACACTATCACAATTATTGTCTTTTGTTATCGCTGTCTAGTCACAACAATAATAATTAATAATCTTAATGTTGTTTGACATTCTCACTCATAATTTCTATAAATAGAATAGTCTCTAACTCTGAAACATAGCACAATACTCAGTGTCTTTGCGAGTGCTTGAAGAATACTTTTTTTATCAACTCAAAGTTGGTCTGGTTGGCGCCCATATAGAAATTATATCATTCTGGATAGCGAAAGTAGGGTCTTCACAATAAGCTATTTTCCCATTAGACAAATTAAGTAAACGTTCAACTTTTTGTAGTCATTGATTTATACAATTCAATTTAGTTACATGACTTTAAAGATGAATTTTCATTTTATAATTTCATTGTGTAACAGCATAGAAGAGAAATTAAAAAAATTGTAACATTTATTTCTATAATAACTCATATTAAAACTGAGTTATATTGTATGTATTATGTATTTTAATGGAGATGATGTTTATATTTTAAGAATATTGTATGACTCATGTTCATATTGTACAAGAAACAATGCTCAACATATGATTAATAAAATGAAATAAAAAATAGTTCTAATAAACATTTTCCTATTTGGATCTTGTTCATTTGTATTCATAATGGAAAGAATTAAAGGTTAGACTAATTTAATCAATAATTTCCTAAAAAAAACTAACTATAATATTATTACATTACAATAATAAACCTTCAAGGAAGTATTGAATCAAACACAAGAAATAAGTGAAGAATTGGCTTTGTGGTTCTGGATGTGCAAGCCGGCTGACGACAGCACCGGGATGGCGTTTCAACGTTGCACTTCAACCTAACATTGTATCCAAAGTATAGGTTGTAGATTAAAATAAAAATCATGAAAAAATTATTCCATTATTTCTGTACAACTTTCTTGCTTTGATCACATATCTACCCAAAAGATGAAAATTTTGGTAGCTGACTCACTTTTTTATGTCATGTTTGAAACTCGGGCAAAAATTATAACTTTAAACAACTAATTAAAATTTATAAAGGTAACTATTAACTTTTATAATGCCACTGTTATCGTCAGAAACTAATTGTCTATACCCATGCCAAGTTTGAAAGTTATATCTTAATCCTAAGTGTTTTAAACTGCAGTCTATTTGGAGAGCGCACATTGACATTTTCTGTTCTTTAAAACACGATTTTGTCTTTCTATCCACTACATGGATGGCGGACTTGGCTTCACCTCCTATAATTCTACGCTAGTGCATACGCACTATTGATCTTATGGGTTCGTTGGTTTAGCCACATGTCAATTATTCCATATTTAACATTGGTGGTTAACGCGTCTTATGTGGTTTTCTAATGACATTTTACATGGGGGAAGTAGACTTAAATCCACACCTTGATTGTTGGACAGAGAAAATACAGTTGTGGGAGAATACTTTTGGGAAAACAAATCAAAACCTAGTTTGCTATATTTGTGTATTCCTTATTACTGTACAAGCAACAGACGAATTCCTCCAGGCCAGTCAGTAATGTGTCTGTAATTATTGGTGATGCTCCTAATGATGTAAGGATAGGCACAAACTTTGAAAACTTTTCCAATTTAGATTTCACAGACAACTTTCCATGACAAACAAAGGAACTGGTGGTATCACATCCGGACAGGGCATGCACATTCAACATAGCATGGCTCATTTCTACACCTAAATTATGAGAAATGGCAGTGACATTTATGGCCCTTCGTTTGTTTCCAGTTCCTGTATCAAAGAATACTACGTTTTCAATGTTGCTGGCATATCTTATTAATAACACAAATACATCTGTGTCTGGAGATCTAACTCTGATTGGTGAATTGTCTTGACAATATTTTGAAGCATGGAAGCAGTGTAGTATTATTTTGGTATCAGCTTCCTCTTGTGAAGAGCATAGGTCTTCTTGTGTTGTATGTTTGATTGTTAATCCATCTTCACTAGTAGCCTAAAGCAAGTGCATTTATTACCATGTGACAAGTAAAGATTTCTATTATGTAAGTAGTGGGCATACTTGTGCAGAGCCCATTCATTATAAAGCAGGTTAACTAGTTGCTCCTTATTTTTGCCATTAGCAAGGAATTTTTTCTAATCCCGTGGAATTTTTGTTGTAGGCCCTCTTATCTCCAGAACCCCTTCATTGTCTTTCAATGTTTTTAAGATAATTATAAATAATTATAAACATGCCCCCCACGGCTTGAGGAAGGATTATGATAGTGTTATGGTGGAAGGCAATATTGATGAACCTCCCCACCCTAATAAATAATTTTATAGGGTTGAGCTAAATTGTTTGTGCATAAAAGAGATACTTGTTGACTTTATTGCATGATAGTCATGTGTTAATAGTGGATTTAAGGTGAGGGTTGGAGAGAGGTTGAGAGAGGTATTTCACCCCATGTTTACATCCCTATTTAGGGCTCTCTGTAGCTATTTTTTCAAGAATTATTGCTGAAATAAACTGCTAAAAGTTGCTTAGAAATGCCTTGAAAAGGTGTTATAATAAGGGGGGTCAATGCGGCTGTAGAACATGAAATTCGTTTTTTGCAATAATCCACTCTCCCCTCATGAAAAATTGTGAAAACAAAGATGAAACTTGTTCAAAATTGATTGTACTTCCACATGATATAGGAGTTTACACGATAAAATGCATTTATCATGAGTTGTGTTCAGTGAAATCAGGAGGTTTTGTCAATTTTGAAAAATGGCCAAAAAATACCCTTTTTTGGCCAAGCTCTAGCTCCAGAACCGCTGGGTGAAAATCAACATCGACCACTCATTTTGTAGAAAATTGCACTGGCTTTCAGTTTGATGGGAACAATTTTTTCGATTTGGCGAATAGTTTCCGAGTTATTACCCAAATACTGAAAAATGAGCAGAATTTAGGGGGGTTTTGGCCCAATGATTGCTATATGCTGTAATTTAAATAGGGCAAACACCTAAATATTCTTGAAGTACATGTCAAGGCAAACACAAAAATGTATGTGTCGAAAATTCCCCAGTGGAGGGAGGGGGGTAAACACCAGCCTCCGCTCTATTAGCTATTATTGTGTTACAAACTTGTGCTACGTAAGTTTGATTGTTCCTTTTAGACGTTCTTCTGGAATTATTGGACAGTTTATTGAACAGTTATTATTTAATATTTGATCGACGTTTTTAACAGTTAGTGATTGATTTTTGTACAATAATATTGCAAATTCTTTATTAGCTGAGCATTTATTTATCTGCTCCTGATTGATTTCTTTTGTGTACGAAATAACTGATTAGTGCGAGTTGTGGATAATTTGTGTTAATAGAGTGAGAGTGTTAAATTCAAGTGTTGCCAGCGTTATTTTAGAGATAGAACTCGTAACAATAGTCAGATGTTGGAGTGGAGAGCGAAAAAACAAGTTTTATCTACAGAATTTCAAATTCTGTCTAGTGGGTAATGTTAGCTTCTGCCTATTCACTACAATTTGAGATAATGCTAACCCTACACAGTAGAGTCTACTAGGTAGTCACTACGTTTCATCATAGACTAACCATTCACGACAACCATTGAATGCTTGGTCTAAGGATTTATTCAATTCAGTCAATTGTCTTAATAATCAAGTACCATGAGAAATAAGTTAAAGAATCAAATAGAACATTCACATCTTCATATTCATATGATGAGCTAACCAAAAGTACTACACAGTACAGCATCTCAATTCAGAAAGGAAAGCATGCAACTACTACTTTAGAAAATCCAGAATTGTAACATCACATTCCAGTTAATTATGCAGAGTCACATATAAAGTTATTCACAAAATAGTGAGTAACATTGGGAGATATAATGAGGCATTATTAAGTTAAAAAGGAGTTTTAGGAAAGGATTTGTAAATTATGCATGTTTTTCAAGCAAAGGTCGAATACATTTTCATAATGAATCCGCAGCTAATTGGAATGTCAGATATTATCATACAGGGAGTAGATCCGTTGAGATTTGAATATTTGCTATATTTGACTGCATCATTATAAGGTAAAAAAAGTTGTGACGTAGTACGGGATCACCTGTGCTTTTCGCAATTCAGCGAGTCTTATTTCGTGCAATTTTCCCAAATAAAATACCTGATTAAATTTTCCACTCGAATGATGAGTATTCAATTACCCAAACATGATACATGCACTCAAAAAGAACTTCTCATTATCATCTAAACATTATTTACTAGTGTAATAATATCTTGCTGCAGAAGTAGTTTGTTGTATTCTTGTTTTATTTGAAAGTAATTAAAATTCTTATAATTTCTCAAATATTAATATTGAACTTAACAATTTTCCTTTTCCAAAGATAATATGAAGGATAGGATCGATTTCTTGCTATTCCCAAGTTAACCTGTTGAGAGATAGTCCAAAAAGTGTACACGAGATTGGTCTCTGATAGATATTTAGGAACAAGAGCAGCAGGATTTCTGTATCATCAAATTCACATCACGATGACATAAATCTGGAAAGTCCAGCATGAAATAGGTTGATCAATATTCCTTGATATTAAACTGAATGTAAACTAACGAGTGCTTCAAAAAACACACAAATCCAAGATCCAAATGAAGTCATACACATGAGGTTGTTTTTTCTGTGCCTCGATCTATATTCCAGCATAATTTGGTTCATGTTTAAATAATTTTATCACCTAAAAAACTGTAAGGAGAGTAGCAAAGAAAACGTACAGAGAAATTGCTGCAAATGTGTTGAGGTCGTTCAATTTTAACATTATTTGAAATGGAATTAACTCCTGGAATACATTTAAAAGACCAGCAAATTTTAAAGTGACAAGAAATTAGTGTAGTGAGAATGGAGAGAAAGAGGGAATGGTGGTTCTCGGTGTTATCTGCTATGTAAATGTTTGCTTCTAAGCACTTAATTACTCTGCTTTTGACACTTTTATGGTGTTTACTTGGTACTTTGTAGAATGTTCTAGTTGTCTGGTTAGACATTAATGGAATCTTATCGAACATTGTGGAATGTGCGAGTTTCCTTATCTGTTTACTTAGAAGTTGATAGAAAAATTGAGAGATATCTCAATTATGGAGAATTTTATAAATTGAGGGAGACTTTTGTAAATTAGTTCAGTCTTGTTTGAAATTCGTCGTGATAAACAAGTAGTGACAGTTCTATATATTGTGCCTATATAGTGATAATTCTTTCTCTGTGCCTATAGTATTAATTCTTTTTCCTATTTAATTCATACCAGTGAGCTACTTAATAGTTTTTATTGTATTACGGACTAGTGCTACGTAAGTTAATTGTTCTTTTTCGACGTTTCTTTTTGAATATTATTGGATAGTTTATTGTACAGTTATTATTTAATATTAGATCGGCGTTTCAATATTTAGTGATTGATTTTGTACAGTTTATTGAAATCTCTTTATTAGTTGAACAATATCGATTTTTCTGTTTTTAATTGCTTATTTTTCTGTAAGACATTACTGATCAGTGAGTGTTGTGATTATTTGAGTAAATAAAGTGCGAGTGATAAATTTAAGTGTTGCCAGCGTTATTTTATGTATAGAACCCGTAACAATATTAAACATTCAACGTTGACTTAAGAAATACTGTACATTGTTATCTTGTCAAGAAGTAGGTAGGATTTTTAGGCCAGAATTACTACTTTCACAAAAATGTAAGTAGAATTTCAAGAGTAACAATCTTGTGCTTATTAAATATATAATTGTGCCACATGGGCTGCGACCTTTTTTATATTTGAACTTTTATAATATTGTGTTAATCTAGCCTATCTTATAGTCATATTCAACATGAAGAATCAAATTGTAGTGACTGTGCGTAATAAATTCACACTACTTTTCAATGATATACTATATAGCATCACGATATCACATCCATTAAAAAATTAAGTATAAAGAATAAAATGTAGAGGAATTGATGAATAAAGATTCATATATTTCATCGATTATGAATATGACAAAAAAAATTATACACTCGTTGGGCATTTAAGAAGAAAATTAGAGGCTGTTGCTGGATAACATTGATAGCATCAAAACACCAAGGCTTCTGGGCTCAACCCTTTATGTTGCTCTCTCATTATGAGCAAAGTACCCAATGTGTTTGCATAACGAGTTCACCCTTAATGGTCTTTAATCAGAACGTTTGAATTACATCGACGTCATTATCAACCTGATGAATCTCGTGACGCCAAGTTATAAAGGCTTTGTTGTACAGGTTCTGTCAATATTATCCATGCACATAGTGGAATACCTTAATTCGGTGTAGAGCTTATAGGCCTATATATTTCTCACAAAATCAGTGATATTGAAAGACTTGTTCAATGACGAAAATAATTAAGACTACTGCAACGGTCAGTAACGCGCTATCAGAGATTAAAATAATATAGATCGTAATTTAACCTAAGATTATCAAGCTGTGCTAAAAATGTAAGTGTTGACAGTGCTGATGTTTAAAAGGCTATACATTCTCAAATCAATGCATCGATAAATAGTGTGATGTTAACATGATCTATTCCAAGTTATAAAGAGAGAAACTACTCTATCAGAACATTAGTTGAACTATCATCTACCTATTCATGTGGACATGCAATAATCATCTTATAAACATTTAACCTGCGATAAATCAAGCTATTAGATTGAATACAACATTTTCAGTCCTTGTTAAGGAATTTTCTTATATTTTCGTTGTACATAATTGATATCTTAGATAATTTGTTTTGGATATTTTGACCACTTTTTGAACTAATCACTGTGATTCCGTGTGGTGGGGGAAGGCCCTCAAGATCGAGGAAAGAGAAGGAAGTTCGAAATTGTTGGATGAAATCCAACGACGCGAGCGATCGCGTGACTGTTTATACTCAGAGAGACTTATTTTTCTCGTAAAGGAATCTAGACACTTGGTTCTTAAGTAAGTCATGATAATTGTTATTAAGTTGAGTTATAATAATTGAAAAGTAAGGAGCTAATTTTATGATCACTACAAATTTTAGACAAATTTCAAATAACACTAATTCTCGCGAAACAATCCATACCGCAAGGGATCCTAGGTTAAGCTACACTGTACTTTAGTTTTAATTTGTTTGAGACTGATAATGGTGTAACAACCGAAACAAGTTTCTCACGGTTTCTAATAAAATGAGGTTGTGACAACTTCGTCTTATTATTCATTATGAATATCTTCTACACCTTCGGTACTACAAAGGAAATTCTATTCAGTAATTACAGTGATACGAAATTATTGCTCCATGCTCCCATGGTTTTCCTTTTCTCTAAAAATGTCTCACTCAGAGGAAGCTTGCAGCCTCTAAAGCTTTTATAGGAAGCGCGTATAGCTTCATCGTTATTTCTAACAGTGCACGAAGTTTAATATTGTGAATTCTATTGCTTATCCATCCTCCAAATATTCAATTTAAATTTACTTCAGTGGGCGAAAATATTTCATATTGGGACTATGTTGCAAACAAACTTGGATGCTGGGATCGTGGCATCAGCCATGAGCCACAACAGTTCTGTCCTGTAAATATTGAACTGTATTCTGTATTCACACTGACAGATTATCAAAAAAAAAACCATTGTCATAATATTGAACTTTGACAATAAGCTGTTTGACAAGCAATCGACAAAAAATAATTTATACGAAACCTGACATTATCACTCTCTAGAACAATATTATTCCAACTGAGACTCAGGTGATTTCTCTACAAAATTGCGATTGAATAATAAATTATTTCCCAGTTTTGGCAATCTATGATGAACATGTTGATTTTTTTTATTAAATTGTACAGGATATGATGATTTTTAATTGTTTAACAACTAAAATGTTGGTGCATAATGTTTTGTATGATGATGTTATGGCTTTTGAAAGTAGCAAACGAAATCTATTTTCATAATTTACTCGACAGCAGAAACTAATAAGTAACTACCACACAAGAAATCAATAAAACGAACAAACAGTTTAATAACTTTCAACTAACAAAGAATATTTCAATAACAAGATTATTCACAGTTCAAAGTCAATCAATTACTATCAATAACTGCCCAATAAACTCAATAATAATAAATTATGCAGTTACTGATGCTAGGCCAGAAGAAGTTTGGCTATCAGTAATAAACATATCACAACGACCGTCACAGTTATTCTCACACTAGCACACTTGTATTGTGTATAGCACTGCATTGTATGGTCACTAATGAAGAACGTCGAACCTGCACTGAAGAAGAACTGACACATAAGAACTTGTTATCACAAGATCTGAATCAACAACACTGACCGGGAAATAATTGTCCCCTTATTTATACTGAAGTATTGTTTCCAGATCAAGATTCCAGTTCTATTCCAGATCTCTCCACTATATTTAGATAAACACTCACCGCAACAAATAATATCTGAGCCCAAAAACATCTCGTTTCTCGTTAAGACGTATATGCTTGATAATTCAAATAATTCCCTGATATTCTAGTTCCCTTCCAAAACTTGGAATAGATTGTGCCAACATCAAACCATTCATTGATGCATTGATTTGAGGTCGTAGAAATTGTCAATCATGTCAGCACCTGCTTCTCGAACTTACTCAAGTTTGTTGGATTCATGCATCTTAATGAATTCCTCAATAGATCAAACAGAATCCCTGCTACTATCTTCAATCTTATATTGATAGCATGTGGAGTATTTGGCAGCAGAACTTGTTAACAGCATATGAACGCACGACTGCTCCAGACAGCTTCATTGAAATAGTTCAACAATGTCATACATCAATGTGTTACATTATACTGTATCCCTCATACTGTGTACAGTATACAGTGATTGCATAGACATTTCACTGAACGTCTGTGCCGAAACTTACAGGGTACTACATGCAAATATTAAAATGACAATCCCACACTTGAAATGTCTGTTTGAAGTTCCATTGAGTACAGTTGAGTTTCACAAGGAGATATGGAATTAATTGATACAGTTGGATATCTAACTAATCTTGTAATCTCGCAAACACTTTGATACTGTATTATACTAAGCAAAAAATGATACTATTGGCTGAGGGTGAAAGTGCCTCATAGGCTGACCTTCATTGAAGGTTTGTGATTGGCTGAAGGCCCTAACAAGTCACGCCCACTGGTGGGAGGAGCATCAAAGAATAATCAGTGTCAAAATCAAGAATCGAAAAGTAACAAACAAGAACAATACACAAGTAGGCTAGATTGAACAATTTAAAAAATTAAAATGAAAATCAAGCAAGAAAACATGATAGTATGGTTATATTAGAGAAAACTGGATACATAGGTAAAGTTAACGAATTCATTTCAGATGATAATTTCATTGAGATTAACTCCTATCCAACCAACAACATTAATAAATTAGTTAAAAGTAGGCTAGCAGGTATCACTAAGTTAATTTATTAACTATTATTTTTTTGCATTTCTTTATCCATAACGTTCTGCATTGTTAATATTAACTTTTTATGATAAATTTAACAACTTGCAGTCAATTTTATTATTGCAACTGAACATCACAAGTTTTGCCATGGTGATCAGTACAATGTGTCTTATGTTATATAACTGTTCACTAACGGACCTTTTGATGAAACTTATAAATTGAAGGTTTCAGGGAGTATTACTTTATGAATAGCAACAAAATGAAAGCTTCTAACGAATGTAACTTCGCTGGATTCAGAAAGCATCAGAAGCGTCGGCAGCTAATCCTTAACAGCATGGGGCTGCTTTCAGCACAAAAACCAGTTGAGGGTGTTAAGTGAATGCCAGTGTAGCTCTAATGGCCAAAAGTGAATGGCCTTTGTGGCTGCCACGGTGATAGCAGCCGGACTCGAATGTGAATTAGATCTTATTGTTCTAATGTGGAAAACGTTTTTCACCATTACGGTATACCACATCCAAAAAGGATATTTTCTATTCTCATCAAAAATGATTGGAAATTACTTTGTGGATCATTTCTCACATTCGTACCTGCGTATCTGGGAATTAAGCTCTATTGCCTATAAATAAAATAATCTCCATTAAATCTCCTCCACCAGTAACAAAGACAAGGAATGTTATGAATTAGATAGTGTTACAAAAGCAAGGAAAGCAGTTATTTACACACAAAGAACTACATTGTTCTACGTAGATCATTCCATTCAAGGTCGCACGTGACTTGAAACCCAATATGCGTTCTCTTGCTTTTCACATGTCTTTGTCACTCTTATTCTTCAAGTCTGCAACTCTCTCACTCAAATGAACTTCTTGAGTTTTCTTCAGACTTCCTGAACAGTCGAGGTCTATATTCCAAGCATTCTTGAAGCTTCGAGAAGCCGCCAACTCTTGGAATTATACAACTACAACAGCTATATAAAGAAGTCCACATGAACAAGCTAGTTAGTTTACAAACCAGCGTGACAGTTTGTGTTACAGATCTCGTGAGAGAGACAATCCAGTGCCAGTGGAGTAAACAGTGCTTGATTCCAGTGTCAAGTGCAGAGACAAGTGTTTACTGTTTGTGCAGCTTACTAATAGTTCAAAGACGTTGTTTCAAGTGATATTATTTGGGACTGTCAAATAACGAATTGGACTGTGTTTTGTAAGTGATTAGTTGCTCTTTTTATCATTTCTTTCTACATTATTGTACAGTTTATTGGACTCTAGTTTCTTTTATTATTGATCAACCTGTAATTAATTATTCATTAATTCTTGTAAATAGTTATTAGCTTGTCATTTGTTGATCTTTTTTTCTTTATTAATTGAACTTACAATAAGTGTGTGTAAATAGACTAATTTGTGTAAATAAAGTGCAAGTGTGAACTTTAGTGTTGCCAGCCTTATTTTAGCCATTAGAACCCATAGCAATATGTTGCAATTACACATTTGGCATCTCCCGGTAGATAAATTAATCACTATTCATGTCATGCTATAAAGCATAATGTATATTGTTACGGGTTCTATGGCTAAAATAATGCTGGTAACACTAAAGTTCACACTCGCACTTCATTTACACAAATTAGTCTATTTACACACACTAATTGCAAATTTAATTAATAAAGAAAAGCAGATCAACAGATATCAAGCTAATACTGATAATAATTTATTATAGTGAGGGAGACATGTGAGAAGAGTGAGAAAATTAAGAGTCAAATTACAGTTACTCAATCCGACGTCTGAGTCACGTGCATCGGCCAATGAATGGCCGATTGTTTACATCCAGTAAACCCTATTGTAGTAAACCCTATTCCAGTATGACCTATTGTTTACATCCAGCCTGTGATCACAACAATATATACAATACTATAATACATATACGTTAATACGTACTATTTGATACTTTGATAGCTTTAATACTGTAATAATACATTAATTTACATTTACTTTAATACTCACATATCTAGTGGACAGAAATAGAACAGTTCCATACTATATACCTTACACAAGAATAATTAAACACTTTGATTGATTGAAAAAAAAAAACAGGTCCTCCTTGTTTGGGACAATATTTGCATTTTCCGATTTTTGAGTGAAACCGTAATAACAAAATTTTAATTAAAACAAATTAATTATTTCTCATCTTAAATTTTAGATTAATCTTTATAGAGTGGAAATAACTATCAGTAGCTTTACCATCAAGTGGATTGTGTATTATGCAGTGTGTATTTTTTTTAGGATGAAGCCCACATAGCCCTGACATTTGTGCATTGGTGATAACAAAGTTGTTATTATAGGCCCTTATAACGATGTATTTTGATGAGATATGTTAATGAATATAGCATCACTTGAAACACATGTTGACTATATTTTGGTAAAATAAATATTTTGGCATAATTAGAACATTTGATATAATTATTTTGGTCTGAACAACACTGGAATGATTCAGTCAGAGCTCATTTTGTTTTGTACAATTACAAAATCGTGCAATTACAGAGGTTGATAAATATTATGAAATGAAACAAAGTCCACAATAATTTCTTATCACAGGTGTCCAGTATTTGTACCAAATTGCAATCCTCTGTCGTGTGGAATTTTTAATAAAAGTCTTGGAGCCAACATTTTCTTCTATTTTGTCCATCTCAGTTTGTAAGAGATTTTCTGTACAAACTCTTGATTTTCATCCATAACCAACGAGAACTTGATAGATGATGAAAAAATCAAGTTTTAATAAATAATGGAGATTACTCTTGTTCATCTTTTAAGTCATTAAATTCTTGATCTACACAATTTTATTTGTAAATAAGTCAATTTGGCAGCAATTAAGAAATTACTCTGAGTAATTTATTATTTATTGTTCATTATAATATAACCGATCGACCAAGGAACTTGCAATTTTTTAGCTAGGAGATGTCTCGGAACAAATTGGTTTGACTCATTTTTCTTGTCAGGAAATTTCAATTCTCAAACTTATTTTTAGATCTTAGTAAATGATGATTCAATCTATCCTCAGTGAAACAACTCAAGTTCAAGTAGCTCACATACAATGAAATATTTCTCATACAATGAAGAATCTATTTCTTATAGATAAAGCTACAATGCTAGATGATTTAGACTTGTCTTAAGTATTTTAGGCATCCTAAGCTAACATCAATTTTTATCAAAATGGTGATATATCTTACAAAACACAAAAACTTTTTTATTCACTATATCAATAATAATTAAAAAACTATAATAATAATAAGCCTATTACTCAGTACACCAAATTCTTAAATATATCAGAAACTTATTCAGTAAGTTTCATGCATAGTTCTGTAGCATCAGTAGCTGCGTAGCTTCTTCAGTAGTGCTGCATAGCTCTGGAGCATCAAACGCTAGAGAGATGGAAGCATCCAGAATATTGGTAGATACCAAGTGCATCGACAAATAAATATTATAGTAATTTCCCCTGTAAAAAGCCTGTTGTCTTTGCAGGAGGGGTCGATGGAGGGAGTTGAGAGCTAGCTCTTTCCTCCTGGGTTTCTTTTTTCGAGGTTATACACAGTAATATTGTATAAACAAATATGTAATTAATTACAGTAATAGTGATTAA
The DNA here is from genome assembly GCA_948455865.1 of Conomelus anceps. Lineage (NCBI taxonomy): Eukaryota > Metazoa > Arthropoda > Insecta > Hemiptera > Delphacidae > Conomelus > Conomelus anceps. Next base: position 31,230,756 of record OX418216.1, read on the forward strand.
TATAAATTTGATGAAGATAAAGATATTTATGGGCCTTCTAACTCATTTTTCATTTTCTAACTGCCATCTTGGAGAGAACCTCTCAATAAAGAAATCTCAAAACCTTTCAGCCCCTTTGTTCTTCCTGATGGCTTTATTGTTTGACAGGCTGTGGTGAATGCGAGATGATTGTCTTCAACGAACAAATAAATAAAGTGTCAAATGGATATAAGACTTTTAAGTAACTTTCAAATGAGTTAGAAGAGTGATGAAACTTGGAATACAAAATATTCTACTAGATTATTCGATGCTTCCGGATTAATTTCTTATTAACACTGCTGTGAATTATAACATAACTCATTTCTCATGAAAAGAGCTTATGAAATAAAGTAGATAGTACAATATAAATACAATAAAATAGCTAGGTAGTGCACTCAGCACGGTGGTAATCCTCCTATCTTCTGCAACTTAATCATAAAATGTTAAAAATGTTCATGAGTAACCAGCTTTTTAGGATGTGAATTCCACCTCGATTTTCATCATCCCAAATTTTTCATTGAGAATTTCTTATTTTCCAGTCTTGATTAAACTCGTTTCCATGTTCATGAGCTTGTAATATGCGAGTGCCGAGGGACTACGGTCGCAATTTATTTGGAGCATTTTCACCAGTTTTAAGATTTCTTTGGTCATGAGCTCTCTCGACATCTGAGTCATAAGTCTTCATCAAAGGAAATTCTTCCTTCAGAAATACGTGCATGTGTTCTTGATCTTCATTCGAAACTGCGTGTCTCACTTATACGGACTCCTAGATTTTCTTTGATGGTTGTCTTCATGGAAACCTGTCTCATTTCTGGATGGATTTTGTCTGTGATTGATCATCAATGAATGCTTGTTCTGGTTGGACCATCAACATCATAGAAAGGGGTTTCTTATTATAATAGAATATCATAATTTTTATCTGACATTTTTTTCTCGCCGTAATTTGAAATCGCTTCTAAAAGGTGAGAATCATTTTTTTCATATTTCAAATTTAGAATCGATTATATCTAGAATAAATTTTCATTCATAATGTTATCTGGCAGCGTCTCTGGTAGCGCAGTTAGTTGGAGTGCTTGCCTGTGATAAGTTAAGACTCTGGCTTTATTTCTTGCGGCCTTGATTCGATTCTCATTCAGCCATGAATGTTTTTTCATCTTCCACACATTCACCTCATTACCCTCGTACAAGTCTCTAGACTTATGGGGGCATCATCTGCAATAAAAAATATCATCATATTAAATTGATAGCTCATTACTCGAACATTCCTTTAAATTACCCCCCTCAACACTATTTATTGTTCTGAACTATTAGGAAAAGAGAAAGATTATTTTATAATTTGAGCACATGAAGCCTTACATACCGTACCTACAGAGGAAACATGGAACCATGGATCAACAGCAATGAATATAATAAATAATTTAATGTACGGTATATAATATTATGAGCAATATAATAATCAACAATACTTCTTATGATTCAATACTGATACTAGTAGTTAAGGAAGTTCAACTAAATTCTCATAAATAATTAATACTTTATTAACATGAAAATTTTTTGAACATTTGAACTTATTATTATAATTTATTATATATCCTCAAAAATGCATGAAGGTGATGAAGAGTATTAGGAAGTATTGACCGTCACTTGAAGTAAGAAGTAACTTACGAAGTACGTTGTAAAACGTAACCACATAGCAATCCAGGTAATTATTGAGTACGTGAGCAGAGTTCTGCTGTTTGGTGATCGTAACAATAACAATAAAGTGTGTTCAACATCCACTGGTAGGGGTAATTTGAAGGCTAGTAACATTGCAGAGCTCTCTGTGTGGTACGTAATACGACATTCAAAACTGAATTGTAACAAAATAATTTTTCGTCATGCAATAAAAATGGAATTCTAGGGAAAATATGAAGAGTTTCAAGTGTTCATCTTGTAGGATTGTAATTTTTGAGTTTATGAGATTGTTATGAATTTGGGAGTAGCCCAATTTTTTTTAAATTGTCATGTATCACCTTCTTGTTTAGTATCGTTAAACGTTATTAAATTTAAATCGTTAAACTTGTTTTTTAAACGTTATTAAATTTTAGAGAAGTTTCTTCCTGTAAAGTTTTCAAGTTTAGGGCATTTAAAGTAAGTTATTGGGGAGTTAGGTTTTGATTATTCGTTTTCAAAAGAAGTAATAGAATCGCCTTCGTTTTCCGTAGTCGGTTGCGAAATAGTGATGTGGCAGTTGATAAACTGGTTCTGCTCATGCGCACATCGCAGTACTTGCTCACAAGGTCATTTCTCCCCGCCGGAAATCGAGTCCTAGCTCCGCAGTTTGGACACCGATGCTCCATCATCAGCTGCGGAGTGAGCTCCGCAGCCCACTTACTACATTCCGCAGTGTAGAACATTCCATAGCTAGGACAACGTGCCTGTAGGGAATTGTAGTATAGTGAACTATTGTCTTATTATTCATTATGGATACCTTCCACAATATCACCTTCGCCATTACCAAGAAAGTGAACTATTGTCTTTAGATGCAATATGAAGCATGTCCAGTCCCACAGTAGTCTAGTAAAAGAAGATAGAGCTAGTTTCTCATTCTTTTGCTCCCTTTAACACTCACTTGATCTGTTCACTTTTCAATTATGGAATAGGCCTTCTGCACAAACCTGCAGGCAAATCTAGTGTTTTGATTCGCTAATAGTTGCGTAATTTGTAGTTTGCAAAAAGCTTCTGAACACCGCTTCCAACCTAGAGCGAAACCTAGTCAGACGACAATAGAGCTCCTAGTAGAGCTCATTACTCCACGAACGTGCTAGGGGCACAGACTGTGCTTGTTAGTGTCAAGTTGTTTATGTTTTAAAATTAGGTCATGATCTGTTGAAATTTATATAGGTTCTTACGCTAGGAAAAACATTTAAACTTATCAGTTTAATTATGTGATTTAAGTTTAGGTTACTCAAATTTATATTTCTGTGTTATTGTTCTGATGAATGTAATAGAATTAAATATTAGCAATTGTTTGTCATAATCCATATCCATAAGACTAGACTTTGAGATATTTAAGATAGAAAAGGAATAGTTCAGTTAATTCAATTTAGGTAGAAAGTCAGTAGTAAAGTTAGCTTACCGTTTTCAATGCCATATTAATCTTTGATAAAAAATTATTAAATAAATGATGTAACTAAGTAACTCAACTTCCTAGTTTCTGTAATGAAATTAATGTCTACTAGTTTTGAACACCGTGATATGTAATGAACAATAATACTTGTAAACAAGAGGTTAGATTTGTTTAGTTTTTTTTAATTAGTAGGAGTATAAATGTGTTAAAAATGTGTAGTTAAGCGACATGAATGTTTGAAATTTGTGGTCGTGAAATTAATTAGGACATAGTAATCTTCATTTCAAAATAAAAGGTTTGTTTCATTATGGAATAGGAAATTACAAAATTTGAGATTTCAGCGGTTCCTGTTTTCGAGAATTCGAGTATTGAGCAGAATTTGAGTATTTGACTATTTGGGGGAATTCCAGTATGGACCAGAGTTCGAGTATTCCGGAGAATTCTTGAATTCGGCAGAATCTCATGATCAAGGGCCAGTCGCAACCAGAGACAGGTCAACCCTGCTGTATTCGATCAACAAATTTCTTAGATTCAACATCGATTCGACATGAACTCAAGTACTTGTTCGCATTAGCAAGGATTATCGAATGAGGTAACAAATTTATTATATGTCATTCCTCGACCAAAATGTGTGCAACGAATCATGACCAATTATTACTCAGTGAAATAAAAGAAAACCTCGGTATAATTAATGATAAATTTGTCAACGGAATGCGCAATAATTTTAAAAACTTTTTTGAGATATTGAAGGACTTTGATTGTATTGAGTAATGTTGAAAATTGAAATGCATATTTGTTCAGATTTAGTTATTTATGAGTTAGCTTAATGAATTGTAATTATATTTTCGAGTGGTTGTTTCCTAAACTTGCGCTTCATTTGGCTTGGTAACCTGGTTCCTCTTGGCTTCACATTGTCAGGCTGGTTTCTCCTCTGCCCTCGATAATTAAAAATAATATTTGAAATAAGTATTTCCTCCTTGGAAATGCTGTAGATGCGGTAGAGCTTAAGATTTGATCAAGGCGAAAAACTTGGCAGATTCGAATCAAACCTTACAAGAAAAGCAATATGCCCCTCAAGTAATCCTTATAATTGTTTCTCATAGGCCTTGGAAGGACATATTACTGATTAATTGAAGATTTCCGGTCGTACCTAAATCTTATGCTAGTAGAAAGAAAAAAAAATGTAACCAATAAATTCAGTATCACCTGTGAAGTGGCCGCTATTATTTGGATAACGCCACTTTATGTGATACACATTCAGATCCACTAGGGACCGAATACTGTCTCTACCCTTGCTCAATCTTGAACAGGTGAATTCAACAATTGAACTCCTGACTCAGAAATGAGTGATGTAATATAGTTGGACCAGAGCAATCGTCAAACAGGGTGTAAAACAGAATAATGTAAGAAATAATACTTGAGAAATTTATTGGCACAAAAAAGAGAATATGTTCCAAGCATGGAACAGAGAATTAAAATTAGTATGAAACTTATTAAAAGTGAATTGAGATGAATCTATGGTTATTAAGTTTTTTAAGAAATATTGTTCATAATGAGATGTTTGAAATTTAATGAAGATTGCGTGATTTCACCTCACTAAGGGTGTTTTTTGACCACGAGGATGACGATTTGTGCCTGTACAGTGATAATTTAAATTAGGAGTCGTCCAGTATGGATACTTTTCGACGACACTTTTACTACGCGCACAAATGGAATTCCATTAATTTATATGAATTATATTCACCACTTTGATGCATGAGGTCGATGTGGAATATTGCTGTCCCTTCATTTGGTGGTCATCGTGTACCTCACGATTCAGCTGGACGTAAGTCGTAGTTGGGAGTTTCACAATGTTTAAATTAATTTAAAAAATAGACATCAGTCGTCATTTGGAACTCTACAATTAAGTACTTGTGGTCCTGCCAGAGTAATTTACATTTAACACTTAATTTAACAAATATTTAGCCACACAAATTATTGGGCTACTCCCTCTAGACAAAAATGGCAAGGACTGTTGAAGCCTCTGAATAAAAATTTTCACATAGAAAAAGTCACGTGACATCCACAATTACAGGGGTTGAAACCTCTTTGGAATTCTGCATGTCACGGACTAAACAAATAAAACAATGAGAAATTTATAACAAATCCATTTTTTATGGATGGGGAAAATAATGAGCGGTCCTTAGCGTTTACAATATAGTTTTAGAAAATAAAATAATTTGAACATAATTTGGTTGAAAAAACTTGTCCGAAAGCCGGTTCATTTACAGCTGACAGATTACTGATAAGGACGGTAAGGTAAACAATGAATCGAATAAAGTTTTGGTTAATTGTTACTAGTCTATGGATGATTGAATAAATACTTATTGTACAGTAAATTAGGTTTGTATTATGATTTATTTATCCGATTTGTTTTATTAATAATCTATTCAAATTTATTTTTAATCTATTCCTTTTTATTTCTTGGTGAAATAGTCGTATGACTAGGCTGCTACATCTAGCATAAATCTTTACTTTTTTTTTTTTTTTTGTTAATAATTAACTTAGTGCCCATATAGCATTTCATAAAAATGCGACCCCACATAAAGCCCCTCAATTAGTAAGGCTTTTTGCCAAAAAGGCTTGCTAATTTCAAAAATTGTTGGGTCGTATTTGACTTGACCTTAGTTGACTTATTCTATATTTCTGACTTATATTTTGTGCAATATTTTACTTTGCTACATTTCAACATACATTTGCTTTGTCTTTTTTCACATTATCAAATAATTTCATTCAGTTTCCTTACTTTTCACATTAATAGATTATCTCAATATTTTTCCTTTCACAATTAATACAATGCCAATTCTCTTTCAGGTACATTTCTTAAGTTCACTTCATTTTTATACAATATTCACATAAAGTTGGGCATAATTAGCATTCCCAATACAACATATTATTCATTTATGTTCTTGCTTTCATTTATATAATATTATCTTAAATAGGCTACATTAATTTACATTCATTTCAGACATATATATCACTAATAACCTTATATTATATCCTTATTCAATATCTCTTATAATAATATTAATATTTTACATTTCGGTTCGCAAATTTTGCAAATAATTGAATTTTGACTGACCATAACATTAAAACTATAAAATGGCAACAACATTGCTGTGAATGATTAATTAATACAAGTGAATATTCTAATTTATTTTTACATGCATGACTAGTATTTAATTCGACTTCCATGCCATGAGACATTAAAACAATAAGTAAAAGGTGAATAATTTATCTAAATCTTAATATATTAGTATCACAGAAATAAATATTTTTTTCTTTTTTTTATATAGTATTTTTTTTTATTATAGATTTTTTTTTTTTTTTTTTTTTTTTTTGGACGTCAATGACGTTATTAATAAAGATAATGAACAATAGTTGATTTATTTAATTTCCCTTTCACCTTTCTTATAAAACTAGTTTATAACAATTTGCATGACTATTCTTATCACTAGTATCAATAATTACATATAATACTTAACAATAAATACATTTATAAATCCGCGCCTTTCGTGGTGAGGTAGCTATGATGACGGCTGAATCCTTGACGTCGATGCTGTACTCACACTGACGAAATGATGTGGCTGCAACGTTGGCGATTCCGGGGTAGTAGGTTGTTCCTCAATGGACATCAACGGTACCTTTAAGTTTTCTTCTTGACATTCTGTCTTGAAGGTTGTAGACTCATATGACTGGGTCGTGAAGTGTGGATGTTTGTGCATCTCCCTACTGTTGGTTGAATGCATTATGCAGCAAACATCTTGGTAGCTGTCACTGGCGGCACAGTTTACAGAATTCTGTGGCAAAATTTTATGGCCAGACCATCCTAAGAGAATCCATGAAGCGGAATCCAGTGTCGCTGGTAGTATGGTCTACACAATTCCCATAGCAATCTTGTTAATAACAGAGATTGACCAGACTCAATGTTTTAAGCTTTCAGCTATACTGCTTGTTCCTTTTCGTCTGTCCTTATTATCCTTTTTATTACCGGGTTCCGTTTCTATTTTGTTCATACTAATTTTGGGAGTTCGATTTGGCTGCTTTTTGAATCGAGTCCGCCGCTTGTAGGTGTACCGGCGATCAGTTCCTAGCGGTGGAAGTAATGAACTGGCTTTGTGCCTAGGTGTAGATCGGTACACAGGAGTAGAGTTCGGGTTCTTGAGCTTCTCCTCGCATGGAATGTTTTCAGTGACTACCTTATCTTTTTCTGTATTTTTTATTTCATCTAAGGTAGTCTTTGACAATTGTCAATTATTCCTGCGGTTGTTTCCAAAATTGGGATTTTTATTTCTTGGAGTGGAGTCTTCATTGCGTCCCGTTGTCTGTGCTGTAGGTGTGTGAGTCTTTCCAGAAGGCCGTGGTGCATTCGTCGTTGGTGGACGGTACTCTGTAGCCTCTACTGCTCTATGCTCCCGCTCTTGACTCGTACACTCTCCAGTCGAAAAAGTTTGGTTATGTTGATTTTTATTAAACCACGTTGACCCTCTATTATTATTTTCCTGATAGTTTTTATTTCTACTTCTATTATAATTGTTATAATTTCTTCTATTTTGATTAAAATTATCTCTTACTTCCCGTTGTTCTTCTCTTTCATGTTGTAGTTCATTTCTCTGATTATAGATGCCATCGAAATAATTATGAACAGAGGTAACGCGATGTAGACACTGTTCAAATACTTCGAAATTGTCGAATTGTTGGGAGCTAAGTGCCAACTGTACACTCTTAGGTAATTTTTGAATAATGATCTGTATTAAATTTGTTATTTCCAGTGGATGATCTAGAAGTTCATTTTGATATTTTATTTGTGATGCAAATGCTGTGAATGATAAATCGAATCTCTGAACATAACGGCAGGTTATCAAGTGTGATAGCAGAGCTTGTTGTCGTGCTGGTGGCCAAAATGTAGACAAAAATTTATCATTAAATTCTTTCAGGCTATTAAATTCAGTTATTCGACTCCTGAAAAATATGAGTGGTTCACCTTGCAAACAACACATTAATTGTATGCGCCACATAGGCCAGCTAATTGTAGCCATGGAATCTATGGTTTGTATTTGCTTAATAAATGCCATTGGTTGTACGGTGTCACGAGTATTGTCGAATTTCGGCAAGGAGGTAAATAGGTGGGTAAATAGGTGTTCTCTACCGGTACCTGTGTTCATCATGTCCTGCTTCAATTTAGCAATGTCGTTTTGAGATTGCATAATTTGCGATCTCAACTCGCTGCTGACTGCTGAATTTATGTCACTTGAACGAATACTGCCCAATTCAGTTTCTATTTGTGTTATTTTTGTTGTGGCAGTTTGCTGTTGAGACTCAATCTGGCTGATTTTTTCCTCAGTCTGTTTGAATTTATAATTCATTTCATTGCTTAATTTACTCTCTACATTCTTTGTTTGTGTGAGCAGTAACTCTTTTTGCGCATTGCCCTGTTCATTTACTGTAGTGAGCATCAACTGAGTTTGATTATCAGTATGTTGTATGGCCTGTTGGTGGTGTGCAGCTATGCTTTTATTTAAATTTTCTGAGTTTTCTTTGAGATGGCGTTGAAAACTTGCTTCTAGTTCTTCCACTTTACTGTCTAATTTCTTGTTTACTGTATCAATTTTACTGTTTAATTCCTGGGCTGTGGCGTCCAGACGAATAGACAGTTGGCCCAACTTTTCATCGAATCTCTGACATACTTTTGTAGATTGTTGTTCCAGCTTACCATCTATCTCAGTTAATATTTGTTGGCTTTGTGTTTCGGCTTGCAGTTTTTGTGATTCAGCTTGCTGACGAGCTTGCTCCTTCATGAACTCCATTAACATCGTCATCGTACTGATCGGCAATGGTTCAGTGGGTGCTGGTTTGTTGTCAGCCACTGCGGTTTGGGCGCTGACATCTGGGCTCGGCGCGGCCGTCTCTAAAGGAGTATTATCACACTCAGTATGTGTGGATGATAGTAGTTCTCTGACTTCTTGGCTGAATCCAACAGACGTTGCGCTATCAACTGGCCTGAGTTCACATACTGATGTGGAGTCGTCCAAGTCCACGGTGAAGTTGGCTGCTGAGCCGTCGTTAGCCATGTTGATATGTGATTGAGTCAGTACAGTGAAAATATCAAGTGCTAATAGTGCAGTGTGTGTTAAAATTTTGGATAACCAATTACTCAAGGTAAGCTTTTTATTATGATGAGTATTCTTTGAAGTATCCGTTGTCAGTGATTTTATGACGCTGATGATAGCTAGCCCCTCACTCACGAAAGATTACAATGCGCGGTAGTGACTTACAACTAACATGAACAAACATAAAAAACAATGCAACAATACATAATATTAAATGTGTCCAAATTGCCATGTGCAATAGTAGGCAGGAAGTAGATTCTACAGAATTATATTTCTGTCAACTATACTGATATATAGTACAAACTAGTCAGCTGTGGCTAGTTGTAAATATTGTAGGTTCCAAACGATTATGAGTATAACATAAAAAATTTCCTACGTCTATTAAGGATCGCTCATTAATGGGAGTGTTCAATTTACCTAACCCCAGTGCAGCGAAATCACGCAACTTTATAAGACCTGTTTGACAATTACTCTGCTCTGAGTCTATATTAATATAATTAAGGTTGGTAAATTTCGACTGCTCCAGTATGGTATTGGTCCCTTTCTTGTTGATTGAATTACTGAAATAGAACAAGATTAATATTCCACTGCTATTTCCGCTTCCCGACTGGTGCATGAATTCTGAAAATAAATTTATTAATGGAACTCCTATTATTTTCTCGTCTCCCAAACGGTCACCTTGCTTCGGGCGCCATCTTGTCTGGCTGGTTTCTCCTCTGCCCTCGATAATTAAAAATAATATTTGAAATAAGTATTTCCTCCTTGGAAATGCTGTAGATGCGGTAGAGCTTAAGATTTGATCAAGGCGAAAAACTTGGCAGATTCGAATCAAACCTTACAAGAAAAGCAATATGCCCCTCAAGTAATCCTTATAATTGTTTCTCATAGGCCTTGGAAGGACATATTACTGATTAATTGCAGATTTCCGGTCGTACCTAAATCTTATGCTAGTAGAAAGAATAAAAAATTTAACCAATAAATTCAGTATCACCTGTGAAGTGGCCGCTATTATTTGGATAACGCCACTTTATGTGATACACATTCAGATCCACTAGGGACCGAATACTGTCTCTACCCTTGCTCAATCTTGAACAGGTGAATTCAACAATTGAACTCCTGACTCAGAAATGAGTGATGTAATATAGTTGGACCAGAGCAATCGTCAAACAGGGTGTAAAACAGAATAATGTAAGAAATAATACTTGAGAAATTTATTGGCACAAAAAAGAGAATATGTTCCAAGCATGGAACAGAGAATTAAAATTAGTATGAAACTTATTAAAAGTGAATTGAGATGAATCTATGGTTATTAAGTTTTTTAAGAAATATTGTTCATAATGAGATGTTTGAAATTTAATGAAGATTGCGTGATTTCACCTCACTAAGGGTGTTTTTTGACCACGAGGATGACGATTTGTGCCTGTACAGTGATAATTTAAATTAGGAGTCGTCCAGTATGGATACTTTTCGATGACACTTTTACTACGCGCACAAATGGAATTCCATTAATTTATATGAATTATATTCACCACTTTGATGCATGAGGTCGATGTGGAATATTGCTGTCCCTTCATTTGGTGGTCATCGTGTACCTCACGATTCAGCTGGACGTAAGTCGTAGTTGGGAGTTTCACAATGTTTAAATTAATTTAAAAAATAGACATCAGTCGTCATTTGGAACTCTACAATTAAGTACTTGTGGTCCTGCCAGAGTAATTTACATTTAACACTTAATTTAACAAATATTTAGCCACACAAATTATTGGGCTACTCCCTCTAGACAAAAATGGCAAGGACTGTTGAAGCCTCTGAATAAAAATTTTCACACAGAAAAAGTCACGTGACATCCACAATTACAGGGGTTGAAACCTCTTTGGAATTCTGCATGTCACGGACTAAACAAATAAAACAATGAGAAATTTATAACAAATCCATTTTTTATGGATGGGGAAAATAATGAGCGGTCCTTAGCGTTTACAATATAGTTTTAGAAAATAAAATAATTTGAACATAATTTGGTTGAAAAAACTTGTCCGAAAGCCGGTTCATTTACAGCTGACAGATTACTGATAAGGACGGTAAGGTAAACAATGAATCGAATAAAGTTTTGGTTAATTGTTACTAGTCTATGGATGATTGAATAAATACTTATTGTACAGTAAATTAGGTTTGTATTATGATTTATTTATCCGATTTGTTTTATTAATAATCTATTCAAATTTATTTTTAATCTATTCCTTTTTATTTCTTGGTGAAATAGTCGTATGACTAGGCTGCTACATCTAGCATAAATCTTTACTTTTTTTTTTTTTTTTTGTTAATAATTAACTTAGTGCCCATATAGCATTTCATAAAAATGCGACCCCACATAAAGCCCCTCAATTAGTAAGGCTTTTTGCCAAAAAGGCTTGCTAATTTCAAAAATTGTTGGGTCGTATTTGACTTGACCTTAGTTGACTTATTCTATATTTCTGACTTATATTTTGTGCAATATTTTACTTTGCTACATTTCAACATACATTTGCTTTGTCTTTTTTCACATTATCAAATAATTTCATTCAGTTTCCTTACTTTTCACATTAATAGATTATCTCAATATTTTTCCTTTCACAATTAATACAATGCCAATTCTCTTTCAGGTACATTTCTTAAGTTCACTTCATTTTTATACAATATTCACATAAAGTTGGGCATAATTAGCATTCCCAATACAACATATTATTCATTTATGTTCTTGCTTTCATTTATATAATATTATCTTAAATAGGCTACATTAATTTACATTCATTTCAGACATATATATCACTAATAACCTTATATTATATCCTTATTCAATATCTCTTATAATAATATTAATATTTTACATTTCGGTTCGCAAATTTTGCAAATAATTGAATTTTGACTGACCATAACATTAAAACTATAAAATGGCAACAACATTGCTGTGAATGATTAATTAATACAAGTGAATATTCTAATTTATTTTTACATGCATGACTAGTATTTAATTCGACTTCCATGCCATGAGACATTAAAACAATAAGTAAAAGGTGAATAATTTATCTAAATCTTAATATATTAGTATCACAGAAATAAATATTTTTTTCTTTTTTTTATATAGTATTTTTTTTTATTATAGATTTTTTTTTTTTTTTTTTTTTTTTTTGGACGTCAATGACGTTATTAATAAAGATAATGAACAATAGTTGATTTATTTAATTTCCCTTTCACCTTTCTTATAAAACTAGTTTATAACAATTTGCATGACTATTCTTATCACTAGTATCAATAATTACATATAATACTTAACAATAAATACATTTATAAATCCGCGCCTTTCGTGGTGAGGTAGCTATGATGACGGCTGAATCCTTGACGTCGATGCTGTACTCACACTGACGAAATGATGTGGCTGCAACGTTGGCGATTCCGGGGTAGTAGGTTGTTCCTCAATGGACATCAACGGTACCTTTAAGTTTTCTTCTTGACATTCTGTCTTGAAGGTTGTAGACTCATATGACTGGGTCGTGAAGTGTGGATGTTTGTGCATCTCCCTACTGTTGGTTGAATGCATTATGCAGCAAACATCTTGGTAGCTGTCACTGGCGGCACAGTTTACAGAATTCTGTGGCAAAATTTTATGGCCAGACCATCCTAAGAGAATCCATGAAGCGGAATCCAGTGTCGCTGGTAGTATGGTCTACACAATTCCCATAGCAATCTTGTTAATAACAGAGATTGACCAGACTCAATGTTTTAAGCTTTCAGCTATACTGCTTGTTCCTTTTCGTCTGTCCTTATTATCCTTTTTATTACCGGGTTCCGTTTCTATTTTGTTCATACTAATTTTGGGAGTTCGATTTGGCTGCTTTTTGAATCGAGTCCGCCGCTTGTAGGTGTACCGGCGATCAGTTCCTAGCGGTGGAAGTAATGAACTGGCTTTGTGCCTAGGTGTAGATCGGTACACAGGAGTAGAGTTCGGGTTCTTGAGCTTCTCCTCGCATGGAATGTTTTCAGTGACTACCTTATCTTTTTCTGTATTTTTTATTTCATCTAAGGTAGTCTTTGACAATTGTCAATTATTCCTGCGGTTGTTTCCAAAATTGGGATTTTTATTTCTTGGAGTGGAGTCTTCATTGCGTCCCGTTGTCTGTGCTGTAGGTGTGTGAGTCTTTCCAGAAGGCCGTGGTGCATTCGTCGTTGGTGGACGGTACTCTGTAGCCTCTACTGCTCTATGCTCCCGCTCTTGACTCGTACACTCTCCAGTCGAAAAAGTTTGGTTATGTTGATTTTTATTAAACCACGTTGACCCTCTATTATTATTTTCCTGATAGTTTTTATTTCTACTTCTATTATAATTGTTATAATTTCTTCTATTTTGATTAAAATTATCTCTTACTTCCCGTTGTTCTTCTCTTTCATGTTGTAGTTCATTTCTCTGATTATAGATGCCATCGAAATAATTATGAACAGAGGTAACGCGATGTAGACACTGTTCAAATACTTCGAAATTGTCGAATTGTTGGGAGCTAAGTGCCAACTGTACACTCTTAGGTAATTTTTGAATAATGATCTGTATTAAATTTGTTATTTCCAGTGGATGATCTAGAAGTTCATTTTGATATTTTATTTGTGATGCAAATGCTGTGAATGATAAATCGAATCTCTGAACATAACGGCAGGTTATCAAGTGTGATAGCAGAGCTTGTTGTCGTGCTGGTGGCCAAAATGTAGACAAAAATTTATCATTAAATTCTTTCAGGCTATTAAATTCAGTTATTCGACTCCTGAAAAATATGAGTGGTTCACCTTGCAAACAACACATTAATTGTATGCGCCACATAGGCCAGCTAATTGTAGCCATGGAATCTATGGTTTGTATTTGCTTAATAAATGCCATTGGTTGTACGGTGTCACGAGTATTGTCGAATTTCGGCAAGGAGGTAAATAGGTGGGTAAATAGGTGTTCTCTACCGGTACCTGTGTTCATCATGTCCTGCTTCAATTTAGCAATGTCGTTTTGAGATTGCATAATTTGCGATCTCAACTCGCTGCTGACTGCTGAATTTATGTCACTTGAACGAATACTGCCCAATTCAGTTTCTATTTGTGTTATTTTTGTTGTGGCAGTTTGCTGTTGAGACTCAATCTGGCTGATTTTTTCCTCAGTCTGTTTGAATTTATAATTCATTTCATTGCTTAATTTACTCTCTACATTCTTTGTTTGTGTGAGCAGTAACTCTTTTTGCGCATTGCCCTGTTCATTTACTGTAGTGAGCATCAACTGAGTTTGATTATCAGTATGTTGTATGGCCTGTTGGTGGTGTGCAGCTATGCTTTTATTTAAATTTTCTGAGTTTTCTTTGAGATGGCGTTGAAAACTTGCTTCTAGTTCTTCCACTTTACTGTCTAATTTCTTGTTTACTGTATCAATTTTACTGTTTAATTCCTGGGCTGTGGCGTCCAGACGAATAGACAGTTGGCCCAACTTTTCATCGAATCTCTGACATACTTTTGTAGATTGTTGTTCCAGCTTACCATCTATCTCAGTTAATATTTGTTGGCTTTGTGTTTCGGCTTGCAGTTTTTGTGATTCAGCTTGCTGACGAGCTTGCTCCTTCATGAACTCCATTAACATCGTCATCGTACTGATCGGCAATGGTTCAGTGGGTGCTGGTTTGTTGTCAGCCACTGCGGTTTGGGCGCTGACATCTGGGCTCGGCGCGGCCGTCTCTAAAGGAGTATTATCACACTCAGTATGTGTGGATGATAGTAGTTCTCTGACTTCTTGGCTGAATCCAACAGACGTTGCGCTATCAACTGGCCTGAGTTCACATACTGATGTGGAGTCGTCCAAGTCCACGGTGAAGTTGGCTGCTGAGCCGTCGTTAGCCATGTTGATATGTGATTGAGTCAGTACAGTGAAAATATCAAGTGCTAATAGTGCAGTGTGTGTTAAAATTTTGGATAACCAATTACTCAAGGTAAGCTTTTTATTATGATGAGTATTCTTTGAAGTATCCGTTGTCAGTGATTTTATGACGCTGATGATAGCTAGCCCCTCACTCACGAAAGATTACAATGCGCGGTAGTGACTTACAACTAACATGAACAAACATAAAAAACAATGCAACAATACATAATATTAAATGTGTCCAAATTGCCATGTGCAATAGTAGGCAGGAAGTAGATTCTACAGAATTATATTTCTGTCAACTATACTGATATATAGTACAAACTAGTCAGCTGTGGCTAGTTGTAAATATTGTAGGTTCCAAACGATTATGAGTATAACATAAAAAATTTCCTACGTCTATTAAGGATCGCTCATTAATGGGAGTGTTCAATTTACCTAACCCCAGTGCAGCGAAATCACGCAACTTTATAAGACCTGTTTGACAATTACTCTGCTCTGAGTCTATATTAATATAATTAAGGTTGGTAAATTTCGACTGCTCCAGTATGGTATTGGTCCCTTTCTTGTTGATTGAATTACTGAAATAGAACAAGATTAATATTCCACTGCTATTTCCGCTTCCCGACTGGTGCATGAATTCTGAAAATAAATTTATTAATGGAACTCCTATTATTTTCTCGTCTCCCAAACGGTCACCTTGCTTCGGGCGCCATCTTGTCTGGCTGGTTTCTCCTCTGCCCTCAATAATTAAAAATAATATTTGAAATAAGTATTTCCTCCTTGGAAATGCTGTAGATGCGGTAGAGCTTAAGATTTGATCAAGGCGAAAAACTTGGCAGATTCGAATCAAACCTTACAAGAAAAGCAATATGCCCCTCAAGTAATCCTTATAATTGTTTCTCATAGGCCTTGGAAGGACATATTACTGATTAATTGAAGATTTCCGGTCGTACCTAAATCTTATGCTAGTAGAAAGAAAAAAAAATGTAACCAATAAATTCAGTATCACCTGTGAAGTGGCCGCTATTATTTGGATAACGCCACTTTATGTGATACACATTCAGATCCACTAGGGACCGAATACTGTCTCTACCCTTGCTCAATCTTGAACAGGTGAATTCAACAATTGAACTCCTGACTCAGAAATGAGTGATGTAATATAGTTGGACCAGAGCAATCGTCAAACAGGGTGTAAAACAGAATAATGTAAGAAATAATACTTGAGAAATTTATTGGCACAAAAAAGAGAATATGTTCCAAGCATGGAACAGAGAATTAAAATTAGTATGAAACTTATTAAAAGTGAATTGAGATGAATCTATGGTTATTAAGTTTTTTAAGAAATATTGTTCATAATGAGATGTTTGAAATTTAATTAAGATTGCGTGATTTCACCTCACTAAGGGTGTTTTTTGACCACGAGGATGACGATTTGTGCCTGTACAGTGATAATTTAAATTAGGAGTCGTCCAGTATGGATACTTTTCGATGACACTTTTACTACGCGCACAAATGGAATTCCATTAATTTATATGAATTATATTCACCACTTTGATGCATGAGGTCGATGTGGAATATTGCTGTCCCTTCATTTGGTGGTCATCGTGTACCTCACGATTCAGCTGGACGTAAGTCGTAGTTGGGAGTTTCACAATGTTTAAATTAATTTAAAAAATAGACATCAGTCGTCATTTGGAACTCTACAATTAAGTACTTGTGGTCCTGCCAGAGTAATTTACATTTAACACTTAATTTAACAAATATTTAGCCACACAAATTATTGGGCTACTCCCTCTAGACAAAAATGGCAAGGACTGTTGAAGCCTCTGAATAAAAATTTTCACACAGAAAAAGTCACGTGACATCCACAATTACAGGGGTTGAAACCTCTTTGGAATTCTGCATGTCACGGACTAAACAAATAAAACAATGAGAAATTTATAACAAATCCATTTTTTATGGATGGGGAAAATAATGAGCGGTCCTTAGCGTTTACAATATAGTTTTAGAAAATAAAATAATTTGAACATAATTTGGTTGAAAAAACTTGTCCGAAAGCCGGTTCATTTACAGCTGACAGATTACTGATAAGGACGGTAAGGTAAACAATGAATCGAATAAAGTTTTGGTTAATTGTTACTAGTCTATGGATGATTGAATAAATACTTATTATACAGTAAATTAGGTTTGTATTATGATTTATTTATCCGATTTGTTTTATTAATAATCTATTCAAATTTATTTTTAATCTATTCCTTTTTATTTCTTGGTGAAATAGTCGTATGACTAGGCTGCTACATCTAGCATAAATCTTTACTTTTTTTTTTTTTTTTTTTGTTAATAATTAACTTAGTGCCCATATAGCATTTCATAAAAATGCGACCCCACAACATGTATAGGTATTTGACGGTGTTTTGGTGTACAAACGTGTAGAAAAGAAATGTTTTCCTTTCTCCTCGTTTCGCCTTCTAAATTCTTGGTTGTTTGCGTCGTCCTAAATTTATACTAAAATACTAATTTAAAAAAAAATTATGCAACAAGCTATAAATAAGGCATACTATTTATTTACTATTCGTTCATGAATAATGAACTTTTATTGCAATAATTGAGTTTTTATTGAATTATTGATTACGTTGAAATAGCCACTATTAACCATTTATTGAATGAATTGTTGGTATTGAAATTTCACAGCTTAAAAGAGTATGTTGAAACTTCAAGTATTTATTTGTAGAATATGGTATAACTGAATGCAGTCAGAGTCAGATTCATAATATGTCGAGTAAAACTTTAAAGATTTGAAAAAATAGAGCTCAAATAATTTGAATTGTGCGTACTCAAATAATACATATTTGTAAGTCCGTTTTTTGTGGCGACTCGCCTGTAGCTCCAATAATATTTTTTTAAAGCTACATTCAAGTTTATTCTTTCCTGAGAGGATTACGTGAGTTCATTACATTTCAAGAGTCCCAGATGGAAAATATTTGAGCTGCACAGTGCGGAGCTTCAATCAGTTGAAAGAGACGGGCATCTGCTCCACATCCTACAGTAGAACGAATTTCTATTCTACAACTTCCCTTTTAAAAGACTACAGCCGATTAATTCCTCATGGACTTCTGTTGAAACAAAAAACAGAAAATAGAACAGAAACCTTCGAATCTACGTTTAAATGTCGTTTAAACAATAGCAAATGTTTTGGATTTTTCGAATGTTTGGTTACTTGATGGGAGATTCCGGAGATAGCTCTAGAATTTTTTATTCAAATTTTTAAAAGTGAATATTGAGATGCAGAACTATTTCATTTAGTCTATTGTTTGGGCTAACAATGAGGACCGAGTACAACAGACAGAGAAATGGATTCAGCTAAAGTTTAGCTGAAGAAAATTTTACTTTATAAATTTTTTGGGTTATAAAATAACAATAATTACTATGGAATCTCATTCTTCCATAAATAACTTACATCTTAAAAAATATTGATTTTAAACATATGAAGGAAATATTCAGGAATATCACAAAATCTTATACTATTTTCAACATGTATTAATCAAATAATTTCACAAAATCTTTAAATTTTAGATTGATTGCGAAAAATACATGGTTTTGATTTTTTATTATTCCAACTCTCCAATGTGATAACGGTAGATAAATTTAATTTCTCTTACAATTTCAGTTCTATACCAGTTGTGGGGTGTACACCTCTTCCAGTCTACAAGATGATAACAATAATAATGTCAAATCAAGGCGTTCATCAATTACACAAATCAATGACTGATATTGTGTCTGTATAAATATCAAATTAACTTTCAATAGCTAGGTTGAAAATTAACTAGAAAGAACACTATTAAATTATAAGAATGTCGAGGGCTCCATTGGACAATTCCATTTGAAGAAATTTTTACAACGGTGTTGAAGATCTTTTATGAAGGAGGTAGTTCTAAACTCAAACACAGAATAAAATTCCAATTGAATCTTGCAAATTCACCAAACTATTCCTGAATTTTATACAAAACACCATAATTGCTGATTGAATGATGACTAAAATGTTTTACCCAGTATTTTTTAATAGTTTACCAGAAACCATTCCAAATTCAGTCGTTAGGATATTATTTTCTCAAATACGAGATTTGATTTTATATAAATATAATGTAGATTCAATTCCTTGTAATAATGAGATATGTTTTTTGGACAAAGCTTCTTAAATAGAGCAGCTGAATGAAATGTTTCATGGAAAACAGGTTATCTTGAAACAGAAGTTTATGGAAGGGTTTTGGTTGGAGGCGAATCCCAGTGGAAATAAGAACGACTGAGCTCCAACATCTAGAGACGTTTCATAAATTCCCGGAGGGAATTCACGAACGGAAGCACGAAATCAGTTTGAGAAACGTAGCCCACTGCTTAAGAGATTTGGTACAAATATACAACCTGAAGAGTGGGAACAATCAAATGATGCCATTCATCAACTCTGCGATGTCAATATTGACTTCGTGATCTAAAAATTGGGTGGGAGCATTACCTTCAATAATTACTATTAAAAGTTAAAAGCAATATTATAACCAATTTTGAACTCTTTTTTTTTAACCACCGAAGTTAGTTTCAGAGCTGCATATTCTCAAAAAAGCACATAATTTGTAAATTTCCCAATCATTACACAAATTCCCTCCCACACATTGGATTGCATTCTCATGGAACCAAATACACCAATATTTGAACTTTTATTACGGTAATGTAGTGTTCTATGATTTTTCAAAAAAAATTCCCCTTCATAGGTTATTTTTCTCTCTTGCGGAAAACTTCTCTCGATTTCCCACTGGAATATTAAATACTGTAGTTCCAAGAATAATTTCTACCTGAAAAAAAATTAAAACTTAAAATAAAGCCCGAGGGCTGAACAGCTCCTTTTTTCATGAAAAATTGCTGCTCAGAAATTCCATATTCAAATAATAAGTATACATCAGCACATACATTTATTGTGCTCTGCACGTGTCGGCCGCTTGGCCAAAGACTATGCTCGTTTGATACAATTTTAATGAATTTGATTGTGATGAAGATAATAAGGAGACAATATTGTTTTCATATAACCTTGGTTGAAAGCATAAGAATCCATACAGCCAATATATAAGACAATAGGGCCTGTTGCATTGGGATAGATGAACTGCGATTGATTGTAATACTAATCTTTTGAAAGATACGACAGACTAGCCATCTCCAGTGTATAACTCATCATGTTAGGCAGTATAATTTTTTTATATTCAGGAAGTTTAGTTAACAATTTTCATTGTTATCCAAGCTTCCTGATTGATGATATTATGTAATATACAAACTAATGATAGAAAAAGCTTCTCTTCTGTCAAAATCTAATTTCCAAGAACTAATAATAATAAGCAAGAATGATCGAAATTTCCAAGAACTTAATCGATCAATTTCAAGATTATGTAACGAAATTTCCTCTAAAAGTTAAATAAGGAACAGTTTAACTCCTTTATCAAGCATTGTGCGCTATCACTCAAAGAGGATGAACTTGGATTCATGGAAACTAACTTCGTTTACATTATGATTGATGCTTGATAAAGTTAAATGAAATGGAAGCCGACAAGCTTCGTTTCAAAGTGAAACTTACATAACTAATTACTTACACTGTTAGTTCTGTTAGTTCTGTTAGTTGGAACTATTACACTGTTAGTTCCATAATAATTTACTGAGTGATCCAGCCATCCATTCAGATAAATTCCAGGTTGATAATGATTGGTCGCTTAGTGATTTCGACTACCCGATTCGATCTTCAAAATAGATCACCAAAATTATCGAGTTCTGTTGTTTTTCTTAAACCTTCATGCAAAGTGCTATGGTTGATGATGATCTTGAAAATTAGAGACATTGTCATCTCATCAAGTGTCTTGAGAAGACAAACCATCGCAAAATATAGCTCATAGTTCTGGAACAATTTGGAATAACTTAACCCAAACTATTAGAAGAGAGTTTCAGGTTTACAGCCCATGAATATCAATTTCCGAAATTGATCAGATATGTAGCACATGCAACAACGGCGAAACTTCCGAGCTTGCTTTACATGCACCGCATGCCTAACAAATAAAGGATAAATAATAGAGAAAATATTGTTGTCAAAACTATCCAAACAAGTTAAGATATTAATGAAATATCAAATATTTATGTCTTCCATCACAATCGTACACCGTTGATGGAGAGTGACGACTCTCTTGAGGCGCTGTGCAACTTATGCTGTCAAGAGCCCGCATGCCTTGTTAGACTAGTTTTAGCGAAAAACTTATGCGCGCGCCTATATCCATCTAAATACCGGCCTTTTACGTGCACTGTGCTTGTGGTTTAGAAATCGCATGCCATGACAAACTAGTAGTCCATTGTCTTTACATACACTATCACTCCCATGAAAGGCGGTTGTTACTGTTTGCGTGAACACTATTTGTGGAGAAGTATGATTTGATTCTGATGTTCTTTGAAAACCCTTCTGATTGGGATAATGGAACAGTGATAAAAGATCAAGGCTTTATTTTGTTCCTAGAAAGAAGTCAGACGTTCAGATATTCTCATTCACGGACGTTCTCTCCAACATTCTTCAGGCAAAATATTTAGATAAAGCATGCTGCGGTACCATGCTAAAAACGTGACTGAAGTAAGCGAGAGACTAAAGATAATAAGGGAACGCCGTTTCATGAAACATTTTGAAGAATTAAAAAAAAAAAAATAAAGAGAATAATAAAAGTTATTTTCCTGGATTTCTTAGTGCATGAATTCAAAAATTCTCAAATTTAGTTATTGCAAAATGCCACAGAAGTGTTCACTTGAAAATTGTAATTGTACTTTGTGAATTTCTGTGAAATATGTCCAAGCTGATTCTATTTCTCATTTAAGAAATTTATTTGCCACTTAAAAACCCCAGGATGAAGTGTAATAGTACAGAGAATCAATCAGAGAACAATAAACGTCTGTTCGTTTAGAGATTTTAGACATTTCAATTCAATTGAGGAAGAGATTCCAGTACATGGAAAAACGTTATTTTCTCTGCTTATTAAACTGCAAAAGGTATGACGATTATAACAGAGAATTTCCAGAAAACGCCTTGAAGTCACTGATTATACATTATGGTTCATTTTTCGACATAAAAATAACTTTGAAAAAAAACGAGTTGTCTCTTCTGTATTCATCATAGATAGAGTATCCCAATTAGTATTTGTAATTTAATTTTACACAAATTTATTAATTGATAATACATTTAAGATGCATTTTGAAGAATGTGTAATACAGTATATTCATGGTCAGCGCATGCCCAAAGGCTTTAGTATTCGCTATTGACATGCACTGATTATTATTATATTTAGTGCATGAACGATTATTGGAAACAGTGCACTTCAGTACACTACAGTACACTTGATTCAGTGCATGAGCGATTACTAAAAATCCGCAATAATTATTATTATTCCACTTACCAATCTACCATGACAATCACCTAAAACAACAATTTTTCTTTCAATATTCATAACAATTTTTTTCCTAATTTGAATCATTTTTCTGTAACCAATTTTCTCTGTGAGCAGGGGTCTTGCTGATTTTATTTTTTTAAAGCTTATTTCTTACGTTTGAGAATATTTTCAAAAATTCTCAAATTTACTTATTGCAAAATGCCACAGAA
This sequence comes from Conomelus anceps, assembly GCA_948455865.1. Classification (NCBI taxonomy): domain Eukaryota; kingdom Metazoa; phylum Arthropoda; class Insecta; order Hemiptera; family Delphacidae; genus Conomelus; species Conomelus anceps. Next base: position 31,253,612 of record OX418216.1, read on the forward strand.
GTGTTCACTTGAAAACTGTAATTGTACTTTGTGAATTTCTGTGAAATATGTCCAAGCTGATTTTCAGCTTGTAAATGGTTTTACCAGAGAACAACATATTCATGGTGGTGTAGCAATCTATTCTAGGAGAGCATTGATAGACACTAGTATTAAATTAGATCTAACATTTTTGTGCAGTGAGCTGCACTTTGAAGCAACAGGTGTGTATTTCAAAGATTCAAAAATTGTTGTCGTAACTCTTTACAGATCACCCAATGGTGATCCACAAATCTTCTTAGAGAGATTAGAGGAAATGTTCCACTTCTTTCTCAATCCTCAGTGGAAGAAATTTGGTATAGTGGTGGGTGGCGACATCAATGCGGCTTTCGATGTAACTAAAGATATCCGCAGTGTAAAGGAATTTAAAAATCTATTGAGACAACTCAATTATAATTTTACAAACTGTAAGTCAACAAGAGAGACTGCCTGTCTTGATAATATATTTACGAACTTAAATAGAGATGTAATTTGTTCTGATGTGACACCTTTTACATTCTCTGATCATGATTCGGTTTGGTTGAAGATTAATGGGTCAAGTTCGGAGTTATCAGGTCAAAATAATAAAGAGCCTAAGGTGGTCATCACAAGACCAATAACGCAGAATAAGTTTCATAATTTCGTAAATGCACTCAATAGTTATAATTGGGAAAGGCTGCTCATTGATAATGCACATCAAACAGCAAATGTTGTTTTTAATAAGTTTTTCAATGCTTTCTTGAATATATTTGAAACTTGTATTCCCAAGCATAAGTTCAAGGTTAATTCTAATGCATGTAATGGCAAGAAACATAATAAGAGAAAAGCCTGGTACACTCCTTATCTATCAAATATGAAGAATGATTTGGAACTTCATTTAGAAATGTTTAGACTATGTAAAACAGAGGAGATGAAATCAAGGTACTTGATAGCCAGGAGAAATTATAGGCTTGCTGTAAATGAGGCTAAGAAAGAGCATAACGTGTCTGGGATCCAATCTTCCAGTAATAAATGCAAAAAAGCATGGAATGTGATTAATTCAGTTGCAAAGAGCAAACAGAAGGAGCCTGTAAAAATATCACCAGATGTTTTCAATAATTTTTGTATTCAATCTGTGAATGAGATCTGTGACAGTATTGTAAGGCCTTCTGAAACGGCAATAGAGCTCATAACTTTACACAGTAGGAATGAACCACTAAGGGATAAGTTTTCTTTCAAGGAAGTAACACCGGATATAGTTTTGAATATCGTTAAAAGCCTAAAGTCTTCGGACAGCATAGATATTTATGATTTCTCAAGTAATATGCTGAAAAAGGTTATACATTGTATAATACTTCCTCTTACCTATTGTATAAATAAATGTTTGATAGAGGGAGTATTTCCAGAAATGCTAAAACTATCTAGAGTGGTGCCCATATATAAAAAGGGTGAGAAAGAGTGTCCATCAAGTTACCGCCCAATATCTCTCACACCGATTCTATCAAAAGTTTTAGAAACTATCATTCATCTTCAAGTATGTGATTACTTGAGTAAGTATAACATACTTTCAGATGCACAATTCGGATTCAGAAAGAACAAATCTACCATTAATGCTATTGACTCCATGATTAAAAAGGTACTCAGGGCTTATGAGGAAAAAAAATATGCTCTGGCCACATTCTGCGATCTTAGTAAAGGATTCGATTGCGTGGATCGTGATGTGCTACTCAGTAAGTTGGTTCATTATGGCATTGTTGGTAACAAATCTAATAACATTTTTGCCTCTTTTCTCAGTGACCGGAAACAAATTGTTTGCATAGGAAAGGAAAAATCTCAAATTAATGAGATAAAAAGTGGGGTGCCGCAGGGATCGGTTTTAGGACCATTATTGTTTATATTGATGATAAATGACCTGCCACTCTGTGTACACAATACTCATTCTATAATATATGCGGATGATACAACTTTTTTCAATGTAAGTTCGAATTTCGAGTTCCTCCAGAATGAAACTAAGAACAGTTTGTCAGAGGCTTCAAAGTGGTTCAGAGCCAATGGTTTTTCACTTAATGAGAATAAAACACAAGAAAATATTTTTAGCTTGAAGAGTTTACCTATGGAGAGCCGTTTGGGTAGTGTCAAGTTCTTAGGTGTTTTTATTGACAGCAAACTGTCTTGGGAACCACACATTAGACATGTTACTTCCAAATTATCCAGAGTGGTATACTTGCTGAGAAATTTGATGGGCTGTGTCCCCACGTCTTATGTGAGATCTGCATACTTTGCTTTTTTTCAGAGTATAATCGCGTATGGGCTCTTGCTCTGGGGGAATAGTCCACATGTTCAGGATATATTGATAATTCAAAAAAAAGTAATAAGAATAATCACAAATTCGGAAAGATTGGCTCATTGTAGACCGTTATTTTCTGAATTAGGTATACTAACAATAATAAACTTGTATATTTTTACTTGTCTTTTATATACGAAAAATAACTTGCCTAAGCATCAGCTTAGAAGAAATATACATTTTCACAATACTAGGGGTAACGGAAATATTGAAACACCTTTCTGTAGGCTGACTAAATCCCTGGATAGCTATGATGCTGTCGGACTGAGAATGTTCAATAAATTACCACATGAGTGGATTGATGCTCCATTTCAATTATTCAGAAAAAGGCTACACAGCTGGTTAATTAAAAATCCATTTTATACTGTTAAAGAATTTTTCGAATTTCAAAATATCATTCTTTGAGATGAGCTATTTTCTAGTATGTAGGCTTACTACTTCTTCTATGTAATATTTTACTTTTATGTTATTTTGACTGGTGTTTTCTACTTTAAAACCTTCCATGTTATATAGATTGACCATGTTTGCTGAACTATAATTTATGACGTTGTCCTTAACTATTGTAATGTTGAACGGCAATAAAATTATATTTATTTATTTTTTATTTTATTTATGGAATTTGATGTTTTCCTTACCAACTTCTTGCAGGCTATTTCTTAGTTCTGGATGTAACTAGACAATAGGATTATAAGCCTGTAGAGAGCAGAATATAAAAAATTCTCTAAAATGATTACTATGGAATAGTAAGAGAGTTAGACTAGCTTAAATCCTTCTTGTCTTCGGATTGGAATCAAGAGCCACAAACTAAAGTGGATTTCACTCATTTTCTCTCTAGTTTGTTGAATCGCTTCTAGGAATAAGGAACTATGAAAGAACTTCCATGATTCAGCTGGAATGAAATAAACAACAAAATCACTCAGTCAGTCACCCGGTGCTTCGGAACTCACCTTAAACTGTAGGCTTATGTATTTTTACAGATTGCTCAAGAAGCAATCATCATTCACCTCATTACTCACGCACAATTCACAGACTCCACGAAGACGTAGAGTCTTTTCACAGACTCATGCGGGCTTTATCAGTTTGAAAACAAATATGAGACAAACATACTGGAGGCTAATTAAAATAAAACAGAGAAACAAGAAAAAAATTGAAAACATAAGTTTGATTAAGCAGAATTGAATCCTGAGCAAGATCATGGAATGCAAGACAGTAAGGGTCATTGGCACCATGGGAATTACGTACTTTTTCCAGTTCAGAGATTTTCTGGAAAAAGCTGGAGGCTAATTGAAAGATAACAGAGAAAAATAATTATATTCTCAGTTGAGGGTTTTTAGTCACTGCTCTCTTGGCTGGGAGTTGGTGATACCGCTTTTATCAAATCAAATTCTGTAACATTTTGATAAATTATCCAATGTAATATGTAGCAAATTAATTTTAGAAATTAATGAGGCATGTGATTACAAAACCAATTCCAGGTTAAAATTAAATAACTCAGCAGAATGGCAATTAATACCGCCTCAGGGCTTAAACGGTTTTTTACAGACGGCTTTTTGAAATTTGATGTTACTGAAATGTATTGTTTCACATGGCTCAGTTCAACCTTTCTCTCAATTTAATATCACTGAAAACAAGTCGAGAGCTGTGCAAATGAAGCGTTGACACTCTATTTATGTATCACGATTCACATATGGGGAATTTTGCGGTCTCGGTAGTAAGAGTTTCCTAAACAAAAATTAATAATTGTAACAGTAAATATTATTGGTAGCACATTTTTTATTGTCCAGAGTACCAAGGGGTATTGTACATCTAATGTACTCTCTAATGTATTCTCTAATGTACGATGAAAACGTTATTCAAACCTGACAAAAACGCTCTCATATCTTCAAGCTAATAAGAAGGTACCAACATCAAAGACTTATTCGTAAGATCATAACATGTTACTTTTATACCAATATATAAATTCTGCACAAACTGGAAACTGTATCAGTAACTCAATAGATTCCTTTAATTCGGGACTGCAGCGCATCTAGTTGTCTGTAAACCTTTCTAATTAATCAATCAATGTAATGAGAGGCATGCCAATTATTTCTTTATTCTTCATAATAAACAGATTGTAAGTATGTAGTTTTTCATAAAAAATGAACTTAAAAATTGAATAACCCATGCTTTTTTACTTTTGTTACTGACCTATTAAAATAGAATGCCTATACAGAATTAGAAGCCTTGAATTAATTGTCTTGAATGGTTGAGTTTTCTAAATCATTTTCTTTCTGCTTTTTTACAGACTGGTCAGGAGTGTACGAGCATAAGAAGATTCTTTCGTGGGAAACGAAGCTTGAATAGGAGTTGGCTTTCTATTCCTCTGCATTCTACAAGAAAAAATTAGACTCAACTGTTGAAATTCAAGTTCTCGAATTTCGCCCGATTACGGGAATCTTCCCATTCAAAAGAGGAATGTTAAAAAAATAATATTGCATTTCTTTAATATCTCAATTTCAGAAAGTGAAGGAATATGTTTCATTCAATATGAAAGAGTGGAGTTAACTAGAATAGCTCCATATTATCGAATAGTAATTATTGATCATTGTTCAACGAATATCAATTTAATGGAAAATACCGTTAAAGCTCGATTTTTGGACTTTTAGTGAATAAAAACAATATTTAATACTTTAAGATCGATGAGTGCTGAGAGCGCTCCTCTATTTAAGCAATTTGTATCATAGAAACAAAAATACTTATTTTTGGCGTATTCACGAACTATAAAGTATGAACTCAATCAGCACGAAAATATTTAATTATATTTCAATATAATTTAATATATTTATTCACGGCATTTAAACTCCTTATTCATCGTGATATTATTTAGAGATTACAGAGAGTTTGAGCGTTTAGGAGTTTGAGAGTTTAGAGTCGGAGATTTGAGCGATATTGACATTTAATTAACAGTGCATTTGGCTTGTCAATATTACAAGTTTTCTTGGACTATCAGAATATTTCATGGGTTTCAGGGTGTCATGGGAATTCTAATTACAAAATCAAAAAGCGTTGAGAAATATTTCAAATTGTTAAAAGCTATTGAATAATAGAGAAAATTAGTATAAAACATTACAAGTTTTCTATTGTTTGAGTTTAAATTCTCATCTCGAGAATCATTTGACTATCACTGGAACTGTCATTTTGAAGCAGTCTTGGGGTGTGAGGATCAACTAGCAATCTTTTGATAAAAGGAGAAGAAGGAACCTCATTCTACGTTGAGACAAATAATAAAAGTGCACCTCTATTGACAATTCTTGAATTATTCATTATGACATCTGCCATCACATGAGAATAAAACTGTTTAAGAGCGATCCAAATAAAATGGAAAATATGAAGTTGTACGTGTACTATTAGAATAAAACAAGATTCCAAGTATATCAAATAATCTCTATTATTGGAATTGAATAGAATAAAGTTGTCTTGAAAAATGAGTTTCATCTTGTGTTGATATTAATTTGGAGAGAAAAGTGCAAGAAAAGGAGTGACAGAGGAAAGGACACGACTCGTTCACTCATGGCTATGCTTAAAGATTTCATCTTCATTCGCAACAGATGATCAGCAAAAACGTGCGAACGGTAATCAAAAGTCTGGAGACTGCCCTCAGTAAACTGAGAAACTCATCGGTGTCAGACGTAAACCAAAATAAGCACTTGGTCGAAATGGACAAACAGTTTATTTTGTCCTCTCACGAGACGCTGCTCAGTTACTTGAACTTGACTGAGGAGGATGTGGATTACATGATGACGCTCAACATCACATTCACCAATTCGAGCATGGCTACATCGGCTGAGCCGGCATGTTACTGTAGCGGTAGCATTCGTGACGTGGCCAAATCCTACCGCAGTGTTCACGGTTACGTGAGTCTGATCGTGTGTGCGTTCGGAACCATCGCAAATCTGCTCAATGTTATCGTACTGACGAGGAAGGAGCTGTGCTCGGTGCCCATCAACCGCATCCTGACTGGAATCGCCATCGCCGACATGCTTGTGATGCTGGAATATGTGCCCTTTGCCTGCTACATGTACCTCAGACCATCTGTCTTGTCCGAATTCACCTACCCGGGAGCCGTCTTCATCCTCTTTCACACGCACTTCTCCCAGGTGCTTCACACTATTTCAATTTGCCTTACACTAACGCTTGCCATCTGGAGGTATGTTGCCATACGGTAAGTAACACTTTCAAAATTCTCAAATTCTAATCTACAAACTTTTAATCCAGTGCCTTTTTTTAAGATCATTCAGATCACAATCTAGCTATTCTACTTTCACGAAATGTGATTAATCTGTCATGATTGGTCATGTCAACAGCAAAGAGTGTTGGTGTCAATTATTAAATTATGATCAGTCCTCATGACCAGTACTTATTTTAAAACATATGAAAATAAAGTTGAATGTAATTATCGGAACCTATGAGATAATCTTGGAGCTGGAGTTCATTGTTACAATACTTTATCGAAAAGCCTATCATCTAAACTTTGAAGAATCTCACATATTAGATCATATAAAAAAAAACTGAAGCATTTTTTTAGGATGAAGCCCACATTGATGTTCTACTACTCCAGAAAAAAGTTGTAAGAATTATTATGAGAGCCACATACAGGGAACATTGGAAAGCCGACTGAAATTGTAAATAAGTTTCCAATATCACTGACAACATTACTCTTCCCGCCTCTCTGTTCAAGAGGTCCCTTCTAGAAACCCTGTGTGTCATTTCCTTTCAATCCTTGGAGCAGTTTCTTACTCATACTGTCAAATTATATTTAATAATAATTTTGACGTAGCATGGTGTCCGATGGCAAAAAAATATTTTTTTCTATCTATCTATCATAGGTCTAAGACCGGTGCGTAGATGATGAATTGGATGATGGTGATTTATAAGTTGGCCCTACGTTTTGAGGTGGGTTCTAAACCACCAGGAAGTGAGTTTTCAGCAGACAACTGAATTCTTTAACTGGTCAGTCCAATCGGTTGACTTACGAAGAGGGTCCAGGAGTTCTTGGCATATCTCTATAATGATTGTACAGATACCTCATGGCTATCACTTCCCTTATTGATTGAATAGCGGCCCTAAGACTTGTTTCACACATACCCAGCAGTCAGGTAACCGGTGTTCTTTACCGCCATAATTGCATTGTATTATATGTGATTTCAAAAATCGGTTAAGTGTGAAGCGCTCCATATTATACAATGTCCCTACGGCCGGGTGAACAACACCGGTTACTCGACTGCCTGGTATGTGTGGAGCAAGCCTCAAGGCCACTATCGAATCAATAGCAGTAGAAAATGAACGACTGAGAAACCGGGCATAAATGAAATTGTAAATTTAATAATCAAACAAATATGATTTGCTGGAAGAAGGGCTAAGCTCATACTAGGGTGTCTTTACAGTGCTGTTCTAATACTAGAGTCAAGACCGCATGAATGCAGATGCAATAGTGCTTAAGACCACAAGCCTGCATGTTTCCTCTCTCTCCAGATAGGTTTGGTATTAGGTGATATGCGGATTTCAGGTCAATACTATACCAAGAATCGGGAGTGCTCCCAGCTGGAAAGTGTTTGGAAGGGTCATAAATGGGAAATTGCTGACCTTTTTTGCAAGGTTCCTTTCCACCCCTTCTTAAAATTTTCGATTTTGGGGGTGTCAGGACCCCACCCCCCAAACTGCCCTTGCCTAGAGTATTAGCTACTTTATCTCAATTTGTTATTAACATGTGATTAGCATCAAAGTTCTAGAAAAGTTAATGAAAATTCTTCACAATTTATTTTATTTTTTCAATTTCTGATACCTGGACTAACCACAAAGATTTGAGCTCGCTAAGTTGATTGACTTTCTTAAATAATGCCATCCTCCATTTCTTTTGAGTTGAGATTTTCATAATTGGAAAGCTTTCAAGATTTAGTAGTTGTTATTGATTAACAATTTGGTCTTGAAAGAGAGATCAAGGAAGGAAATTTGCTTCAGTAAAAATTCTGGAATGACCTAAGTTTAACAGCAAGTTAATCAATGATCAAATACTATTGAGTATCACTCTAAAGCTAAACTCTTGACCCTATTGTCGAAGCTATGAAAGCACCCTAAGCAATGACCGAATTGAGTGCTAAGTAACTAGTGCTGCAGACATGCGCACTACTGTTGTGAATCTTTACTTACCCAGCGGTTCATAACCCACCTGAAATTGAAGGTTCACCATGTTCTCCCTAACATGACTCAATCGACAACATCGCAATAAATTTTCTCAACCTCTTAATTTTACGTCCACTTCGTCAGTTTACAAAGTTTCACTTTTTCAATGTCAGAAAAAATACTGTGCTCATAACATTGTAAATTCGCTTAAAATGTGATCAATATGAGCCATTATGATCTTTGTTGCAAGATTCAACAAGAAGTATCTTGACATGATTTTTTATTAAGATTTTCTTCACACAGTTTTTTTGTAGATTACGTCTTGGAGACTCCAGTTTAGGAGTATAAGAAAAGTCAGATTAATTATACTATCTTATAAACTAGTTACCAAAATTATTATATCAATATTAGTTGAGGTGAGGCTTAATTTTGATGTGAGACGAACTCTTGTACACTATAAAAAGCTTTACCAACTAAATATTTTTTCAATTGTTTTTTAAATATTACTATACTTTCAAAACTTTAAAAACTGCGGTAGCTTTTTGTAGCGTTTCCTACCAATGTAACAAGGTTTTCGTTTGAATAAGCTACCATTGTGACGCACCAAGTGATAATCTCCTCGGCTTCTTGTATTATAATCGTGTACGTCAAGCTTTTGGTTAATATCAATCTTTTTTATAAATAAAGTAGCTTCATACACATATAAGCAGGAGCAGGGTACAGTTAGGAGACCAAGTCTCTTGAACAATGGCCTGCAGGAATCTAATCTATTACTCTTTCCATACATCTAACAACATTCTTTGGGATCTTAAACACCCTATCAAGGTATCATTTTCTGAATTATCCCAGACTAAAATAGCCTACCTAATATGTGACAGTAAGAGCGCATGCTAAGCTGTAAAAAGTAATTTTTTGTCATTTAATCTAGAGAGCTGTACCAGGACAAATACCCCAGATGGAATTTTACAACATATTTCCTCAATGTATGGAGCCCAGGTCAATCGTCTATCCAACAAAACTACTAGAAATGTAATTTTTTCTTTCTGGTCCAATTGATTATCGTTTACAAACACGTTTATAGCACTATCTTCATTTGAATTATGTTTGTTTTTTAATTGAAGGTATTGGCATTTTTTACTATTTATTGTTAATTTCAACTGATTTAAGAATTGGACAATGGACTGCACACCTATATGAACACTCATTTCTAAATTATCTAGAATGGAATTGCTGAAAATGAGTGATGTATTATCTACAAATAAGAGGGCTTTGCTATTTATTAATTCTTTTGGTAAACGGTTGACATATAACAAAGAAAGCAATGGACCTAGTAGTAACCCTGTAATAACTAGTAGTAATCCTGAAGCACTTCAGCTTGGATCTCCAATTTATCAGATTTATTCTTAACTATACGATTCTCAACTACTGTAGTAAGTTCTACACATTTTTTTCTCCTAATAAGATGTGATTCAAACCACTTCAGTTCAACCCCATTTTCGCCTACATTTTGCAGTATAAGTTCTATGATTAACACAATCAAATGCTTTCGATTGATCTAAGAAGATTGCAGTAGTTTCATCTATTATAACAATTAGTTTTTCAGCTAGAGAAGCTATGGCTGTCTTTGTTGGTCTCCCTTTCTGAAAGCCTATCTGTTCATCACAGATGAAATTAACCTCTTGAAGGTGCAGAAGTAACCTATTTAGAACTAAACTTTCAAAAGTTTACTAATTACATTTAAAATACTAATGAGCCTATAGTTTCCCACCTTCTCTCTATCACAACTTTTGAAGATTGGCAAGATCTTCCCCTCTTTCAAATTATCTGGAAAAACACCTTGTTCCAATGAATGATTGATCAGATGAATCAAAAGGTCACAAATGGATCTTTACATTTTTTAGAATTTTACTGGATACCCCATCCATTCCTATAATTTTTTTATTATTCAAACTATCAGTGATATTTGTCAACTGGATGTTGGATGTTGGATGAGATTCATTCTGAATCACCTCAGTATCCCACATTTTTCAATTACTAATGCCTGTATTAAGAGATTTTTGAAGATTCTAAGTAATCAGTTTATAATATTTGTTGAAGAAATTACAAATGTCTACACTATCATCAATATGTTTGTTATCTTCGTTAATTATTCTGGGGACACTAGTATAAGCATCTACATCTACATGAACTACTTGCCTATATTTGTTCATTTCATACCATACTGCTGTGTTAAAGTAAACACTGTTATTCAGAATTTCAGCTGTTTTCTTACATTTGGCCCTTTTCACTTCTTTCATATAGTTTTTCTCTAGAGCATTGTAATTAACAACAATTTACATATTTGTATATAATTTGAATTCACCATATGCATCTTACCATATGCATCTTCATACCCCATATGGGGTAGGCCATGAAGGAGTTTTCACCTATGAATTTATTCATTTATGTGACTTATTATTTTATTGTAATATTTTGTTTAAATTTTTGTTTTTTTTTTTGTTTTTCACTTAATTTATTTCAAAATAATTTTGAAAATTACATTAGAATAAATAGAAATTATGAGAATTTCATTACTATAATAATCATAACTGCAATGGAGCGATCTAAAATTTACCACTGAATATTGGTAAGGCAGTTGAGGTCTGTCAACTAGCAAGTGAAGGGATCTTGTTCAGACAGAAGAGTCCTTCACTTGATGGTGGAGCGGTTGCGTGTGTGTTGATTGGCTGCCATGACAATGCAATGTTCAATTTGTATTGGAGTGAAGGAATTCAAAATCCCTTGCACCTGTGTATTTATCACAAACTCCGCTAGTAGCGCTGTGTTCTACAGCATTATGACATTGCTGCAATAACATAACCTGAGTTACTCGTTTCGCACATTATTATTGGTTGTCTAAGTACAATTCTTAATATTGGAGTATTGAATAAGCTATTGAAAAAAATTCAGTGCGTCTTCAAAATAATAAGTTACTATACTACATTTTGATACTAATTAACCTTTTTGGCTGCAGTTTCGTTTGTAGTCCAGTAAAATCATCGATAGTAGTTGATAAGTCAGGTTTGGTACAGATCGAATTTGGAATGGTTCATCAAGGCATGTATAACAAATCATTCGAATTATAATTTATGATAGTATTTTGACACATTAAATTCGTTATTAATTAGTTCAAGTTTTGTGAGTTTGTCCATGTAGGTTGAATTGGGTTTGTATTGGGTTGTGTAAAATTTGCACAGTTAGTATAATTTTGATTGGTATCAATGTATATTCCCAATGACTTAATTTGTTACTTGTTGTTCAAGGCTTTATATAGCTAACTTCAATGAAAATGTTTGTTAGAACCAATTAATCATAAACTTGTAGGGCTCAAGCTGGCCTTTTCCTCAGAAAGCAAGAGCTGGCTTTTATGGACAGAATGAAGCAATTTCTTCCTTGAATTGTGGCAATTTTGAAGTACTTTTCAATTCCTTCATAGAAATAAGCTCAGAAGAAATAAGAGCACATTATGGAAAAGTCAGACCTATTTTCACAGACGAATCTGAAACTATACAAGACGAAGTTATTGAATGTATTTCAAATTATATCAGAGAGATTGTTGAAACTGAAATCTGAGACAGTTCATTTTCTCCTGATATGACTGATATCACTCAAAACACATAGTGCTCAATAATAATATTGTTAGGCATATGACAACAAAATATAAATTAGTTGAAAGATTTTTAGGTTTCTATGATGTTAACTGTGACAGAATTTGTCATCTTCAATTACCATTGCTCAGAACCATGTGGACTTCAACATATAAAAAAATTATTTATTTGATCTAGAACCCAAGAAGTCTTATAATTTTGATAATAACTTGCCAATTATTCGAATAGCCTTATTATTAGCAGTCTCAATTTAATATAAATTTTGATATGTAGAGACCTCAATAATTATTGAGTGTGAATGACCTACAATCCATTCTGATTTTTCAATGAAAATGTTGAAGCATGGTATCCTTGTCATAGAATAACAAAAATGTTAATATTGAGATTGTACTTTTACTTTTAATGGGGCCGTTTTGAAAAGGTTATCAAAATCCTCTATAATATTAATTATTTATAATACTTTATGACATTCTCCTCCCCCAAAGATTACAGATATTTGCCATACTATATTAGTCTTGAGCGAATTATCTATGTCAGAATTTCCCTGTATACTATATTTTTTGTGTAAGAACAGTCTTTTTGGTTGCTTTGGCTGTTGTTATTTTCAATAAACAATTTGATTCCTTCTGGAGATTAAACTCTGCTAAATACAACATATAATTGCCCATGAGTAAATAACGATTTAGGCTACTTGGGTATATTCCAGCTTTGTCGAAGGTTTGGCCTTGGGACTTATTGATTGTAATACAAAAAGCTACTCTGATTGGAAATTGTTTTCTTGACGTATGGAAAGGCATATTACATAAGCTTAATTCTTGGTAAAAATGTTACATTACTTTTCCCAGACCCAGTTATTATTATTATTATTGTTGAAATTATTAGCTTCAATGTGAAGAAATGTTAACAAAACAAAACATTTTCTTTGTTTAAGAACATATGTTTGTCTAATTTTAGATTATACTATCCCAAGTAACCCTCATGTTAATATTGAGCACTGACTTGAAGTTAAAGCACGATCACAACGTTCAGACGTTCCAGACTTCCTAGTCTTATGGAAAACATTTTACGTTATATCTAATTTTATGTTTGAAATTCCAATTGTTTTCCCTTCATCACGGAATAAAAACCTTTAATTTAAGCTCTCTCTCATCTTTCTACGACTTGCCATAAGCCCAAAATGTTTAACCAAAGAATCGCCTTACGAAATTAAATATATAGATTATCACTAAAATCTAACTACTGGAATATCGATTGAATAGTACTCTCATTCAAATACAAAGCCCACTTACAATTATTGAAATTCATAGTTTATAATTATTCACTAATAATAAAAATAATAACAATGATACATAAATATTCATTATTAATGAGGGGTGCTCCCTCCGTTGCATCATGAAGCAGAAGACAGAAATATTTCCAATAGGTGAGAGAAAAAATTTGAGTTGCGGAAAAGGATCAAAAAAGACTCGCCAAAAATTTGGAGTACTAACAAAGAAGGCAGAATAAATAAATCTCCTTTGTGAGGTGAATTGGAGATTTTACTTATGTGAAGAAACAATATATCTTGGATTTATATTGGAGAAAGAGTAACATCGTAGAACAAAGGGATTCCTTTATAACTTCGGAACAGAGCACAAATCAGAACATTTGTTACGTTAGGAATGTGCAGGATTTGAAAGATTCAAATGTCGAATGTTAAAGAATAAAACATTGTTGCTCGCAGGCATACGCGTAAATCTAGTTAGTTAATTTTTTTAACATACCTATAACTGTATGCGAGACCATACTCGTTTTTTATGTTTCTCGAAGTAAAGAGGAATATCATGTCCAAGCCTATTCAACAGAAATCCAATTGCTTCCAGCATGTTGTAACAAACAAGGGTAATGTACTTTTCATTATAGAGTGCTAAGAGCTCTGTGAAATAAGTCTAACAGCTGCGTGGAAAAAGAGCCTCAAGCAGTTTTGAGGAGAAAGGAAATATTTTCTGTTTACCCACATAATATGAATGGCTCATTTTTCGAAGTTAGCTTATTGTTTGTTATGATTTTTATGTTTCTGATATCTTTTCGTTTCTTTTTATATATATTACTTTATTATTGTCTCCCTATTTATTGATAAACAGCTTGAAATATATACTTTTATTCCAATAGTTACAGTTATCTTCATATATTTGCTACTATTCACCTATCTTGTTTTTGTTTAACATTTGAATATTTCACGCTTGTTCGCGGATTTATTTACATGGGTAGACGCACAGAACTCTTTTAATAAAAACGTTATTGACACAAAGATCTCAATCATAAAAAACGACCAACAAAACTTAAAGATGGAACATTTATTTCTCATGAAGGATCAAATAATGAGGTTAGAAGTGGAAAAAGATTCCAGCAAAAAGTACAAACAATGATTATGAGAATAATGGAGTGAAAAAAAGGAGATGAGCTGCAGAAAACAAAGATGAATATTGAAGAAAATTTAATAGAAAATCAACTTTTGGAGAGTAAAAATGAATAAACCATCCAAGTTTGCTGGCAATAAAACTTTTCTTTTCTTTCAATAAGAAATGAGAATAAGAGAAAATGCAGAAAGTAGAAAGAAAGTTAAGTTTTTTAAACAATAACTGAGAAGTTTGATATTTGACAGCATTTTTCGAATTCATTGTTATGGTCGGAAAATGTGACTATGAAAAGATATCTGCTACTGTATTAGTTAAATTTTCTCTACAAGTGAGAAAAAGCAGTGAGTGGCTGTGGGGAAAATGAAACCGCATTCATTACTGATAAATACTTAGAAACTTAGTATAAAAACAAAATTCTTAGTTTTATTAACGGAATATGAGAATGAATTTATTAATGAAGCTTGGCACGAGTACTTCAACATTCAAGATAAAAGATATGGATTAAATAAACTTACCATTTGAAATCTATAATAATAGTAACAGTTCACTGATGGCTTTTCGAGCTTTATTCATGATCTATGACATTTATGAGAATTTATTTATAAACGCTAAAAATTGACCTATTAAAATTTCAGTGTGAATTCTGAAAAATTGATTGGACAATTCCGTTCTTGAAATTAACCTCTGTAAATTAGAATTAATAAATCAGATAGGATACTATCTGGCCTACTGGTTTTTTGGTATAGCGTATATATTACAAGAGTAGCGTATAGCCTAGCGTATATCTTTTGAAAATGATTGTATCCCTTTAGACTGTAAAATAGACTATGAAATAGACTATATTATATTAAAGCTTGATGCAGATCGAATTCAATGTTAACAGTTGATGTTAATGTAATAGTCACTTAGCTGTAGAACGTAATATTCAGTAGCTGTAATTTATCAGCGTTTTTACTTTCAATTGCAGTAAGATCGTAAGAAGAAAGGTTTTATACGAAATATATTTATATTTTATACGTGGAGGTAGAACGAAGTTGAAAAAGCAGAATGAAGTCATTTATGCTTTTGATGGAGAGAGCTTCTCTGAAAATGATAAGAGAAGGGCGAGCTAATGGAGCGAGAGATTGGAAGCTTGATTCAGAACAAGAAGAGTTTAGGCCAGATGATGTAGCTTAAATCCTGCAAGTAACGAGGGTACTCTGACACCTGAGAGAATTTGAATTTAGGTGATATGCAGCATTGTAGAATCCAAAAATTGAGAGAGATGAAGTTGATAAGATGAGAATTATGCCTGTATCTGGAAATATACTCTGGGGCAAGAAATCAGGTACGGTATATACTGTAAAAGCTTCAAAACTGGAAGGACTAGAGGAATGCATTCATAATAGTAAAGCGAGTATCGCGTTTAGAAATGTCTATTACTGTAATGGACACTGACGTTTCAATATTCAACACTTTTTAACTATTGTGTCTCAATCACCTTCTTTCCAAAAGAATTGCCAAACATTTTAAATTAACCGTTTCAAAAAAAAAATAGGATTTTTGGTAGGGCCTATTAACTATTAATCATGAAACTAGTAATGATAATTGATTATTATGGAGTAATATAATGTTTGCATACTTAGAATAGTTCACAAATTATTGTTCCTGAAATATTAACCTTTTATATGACTGTATTTCAACATTTCTAAATTGAATTCTAAATCATTCTGACATCAATAGAACTGTTGAACAAACAGGATGGACTCCATTATATGGAGAACGGAGCCTGTGGATCATTGATTGAATCCATAAAACCACTAACTGATCATGTTAGCTTCAGTTTAATTATAATGCAGGGAACTAAAGTATAATGTTATCACCACAGTTGAAATCACCTGTGAGCTATTGTTGCTGTATTTTATCATACATAACAAAGTGTTGAGCTGATTATATCAATTAAACTGATTGCAGGGTATGATTTGCATACATATGAATAGATTTCAGATACAGAATTATGCATGCCACTTGGGATTATACTTGATTTCAAGGAATTGCACACAGTATCCAATCACAATTCTCGAAGCCAATCAATCATAATACAGGCTAATGATCCGGTAACATCAACATTAACAGCAGTTATTGGTTTTTGGCTAACTTCAGCCCTCAGGGTAGATTAGTCGTCCATCAGTGTAGTGGAGGACATATCAAAGCTTGATACAGATCGAATTCAGTGTTGGTAGTCGAAACAATTATTGGCATCACTTCGAGACATAGATGCCCATCCCTCTAAGCTCTTTGGTGCAATTGCCCAACTCCTAACTCTGGCTACCTCCTCCACCCCTCCTTCGGATATGAACAATGAGCTTTAGTTGCTGTTATCGATGGAATAGATCGAGTGCATTATATACTTATCTACAGTCAGGTGATTACATCAAATAACACACATTTCGTGGTGTTCAAATTGAATATTTTTGTAACAAGAGAGTCATAGCGAGAAGATATGATTATAGAGTGAGTAGTATATCTTTGTGAGCAGCTACTAGCACTTTTGAAGCGACATTCTTAGCGGCCATGAATCTTTTCTGCACACACACGAATTTTCAAAAACAATTAACAATTTGTCACCTTCACTTCCTATAGTTTGAAAATCACCCCCAAATTATAAAATTTCCACCTCCCTAAAAAGTCGCTTTGAGGGCGCTCTGAGCGACATCTCCCCCCCCCCCCCCCCCCAACCACATATCTGGGCACCACTGCTTTCAGTAGAATTTCTATACTAAAGCATTGAAATCGTTATTCAGTCATAATTTCATCCCGAGTTTTCCAAAGGAAATATGATGACTTTATAAACTCAGGCTGGATGGGAGGACGTGATTCCCTAATATGTCATTTCATAATGCTGCATAACTAAGTAAAGACGAATTTGAAAATATTCACTTCAATAAATCAATATCACGGGATTTTGCTTTGTGAAAAATCTATGGGCTAAATCCAGTGGCGTAACTAGAGGGTCAGTCTGGGCTGGATGGTCAATGGTTCTGATGGGGGTTCGGGGGTTCTTCACCGGAAAACTTTTGGTATCACATGACTTTAATACTAATTTCCTGACATCAACTTTTCCCTACTCTTCAATTTAAATCTATTCTCTACTATATATTTTTATAACAAAGCACCTACCTGGTGCCTGATTTTTATACCTACCTACCAAATCAGAATTTGTGCTAGAGTTTGAACGGATTTTATAACTAATTCATTCCGACGAAACTCCTCGATGAAGGTCCGTTTTTAAACACTAAAAGCGAAAATAATTGAAAGTTCAAGTCTCATTATTTTCTTACAGAGCATTGAAAGAGCTCTCAACCAGCTCTAATAACGGGAAACTGAGGGCTTCAGTTGGTTAGTCATTTTTAAGTACCTTTGTTCCGCTACACGGGCAACCATTATATTCAAAAACACACTCCAAATTTCAAGAGCCCTTTCATTTGATAATGTAGTGAAAATAATAATAATGATGATAATAATAATCAACCATCAATAATACGCTTTTCTTGGAAATTTTCGTCATATTTACCATGTATATGAACAGTACATCGCTTCGATAGCCTTTTAAACGTCCAGCCTAGTGCCCTGAGAGTAATCCAGCCAACGGTCTCGCTCCACTTAATTTTCGCCTTTGCTTCATTTTAAAAAATTAAATTTTTCACGTATTTCTAGGAAATTTCTAAACCTCTTTCTTAGCACGTTTTTCAAGGGTCTCAACTCAACATCACGTGTTTCACATCTCAACTTTTTGGTCCTGCTGTTCCCGAGATAAGAAATGAGTTAGTGGTAGCCTGTATTGTTTCGTCAGTAATGACTGTTATCAAGGGTGATCCCAGGGGCGGGGGGGGGGGGGGGTGAAGAGGTCATGTTGGTCATGAAATTTTCTGAATAAGGAGGGGAAATCTCAGAAAAAAGTCAACAAACCTAATTTGTGACCCCCCCCCCCCCCCCACCACCAACTCCTGAGCTGGAACCACCCCTGACGGTATGGAGTCCATAATAATTTCAATTTCACTGAGTCACTGTTGTTAGGCTACCAGTATTGAGATTGGTTGGCTTATTAGCCTATTGACAGCAATGTGTAACACTTCAGCAACCAACATGAACCGATTTTATGGATGATACACGAAATTTTTCTCGAGAAATTGAAGTTCGCTGTTAGAACCAGGTTTGTCAACAATACTCGTTAAATTCATTCTAGGGTCAGGGTTTTATCATCCTTGTCAAAATATATTATGATTTATGATACGTATACGACACTAAAATATGCCAAAGAGAACTCACAACGTGAAAAGCATTCATCATGAAAAGTATGAATCATGTATAAAAGTATAAAATCAATATCTATTCAATACTCTTCTTATCGATGAATGAGTTAATTAATGCAATCATAATGTTAGGAAAGAGAAGATTATACGAAATGGTAATGGACATTATATTGACTGTAATTGAATGAGCATCAACGAGCTTGTGTGAATCACAGTAGCTAGGCAAGAGTCCTGATATAGCAGTTTGGATCATTGGTAAATTCGCTCTTTCTCAATTCAATGAACTTCATTTTACCATATTGAATAATTAATTGTACAACCAGTAATCATAAACATATTTTTTCATATTCACATTCCGACGGTACACACCAACTATAGAAAATTCACAAAAAAGTTTATCATACAAAAATTAAAAAATAATAATCGCAATAATAATTATAGATTGAAACAACTGTACTAAAAACAAGGCAAAGTAACTAGAAATAGATAACAACAAATACAGTTAACAGGAGTAGATCAATAGAAAAATAAATCATGAAAGTAACAGGCAAAAACAAAACAACAGAGGAACAATAGACCCAATTCAGAAAGACAAGTATGCAGGATGTATTGATGTTTTGACCGATAAACACAGTAACCTACTACAATAACATTCAGATACGTAACTGGGTTATTCAGCACCCGGACAAGTACTAATTATTGTACCACTCCCCCTCAAAATCGTTGCTAGTGGTATTTCTCTGATATTCTTATCTCACTGGTATTGAATCGGCCTGTGAACATGTACTGCCTCAAGTAAAAAATCAAACGTTTTGATAATTTTAAGTCAATCTAAACCTAAAACATCAACAGTTGAAATTTGTTAGGCTAAACATGTACAGTTGAAGTCCTAGAAAAGGTTCCGTGAATTTCCCCCAAAAACATACGATAAAAATAGACGATTTTTCAAAATTAGAAATACATGGTCTCTAAAAATATGAATATATGAATTGGTAACTTTATCAGTAGCCAAGTCAACAAGTGATCAACGAACAAGTTTCTCCCCCCCCCCTTCGGTGGTCCAGGTTGAGAGAAACCCCCAAGTTTCATTGTACATTTAAAATTTCTTTATTCCCATTCTTATTACTAGTTTAATTCCTAGTCCTATTTTCATACTCATTTCTAATCATATTTCCTAGTCCTATGCCAGGTTTCTTATTAAATCATTCAGAAGTTATTGATTCAATAGTTCCACACATACCCGGCAGTGGGGAAACAGTGCTACCCGATTTTTGAAATCATATTATGCAATGTAATTATGCCGGGTAATTTACACAAAGGACTTGTCTGCCGGGTATGTGTGAAACAAGCTTTGGGACCTCTATTGAATCAATAGCTA
Organism: Conomelus anceps; assembly: GCA_948455865.1. NCBI lineage: Eukaryota > Metazoa > Arthropoda > Insecta > Hemiptera > Delphacidae > Conomelus > Conomelus anceps. The sequence goes on from OX418216.1 coordinate 31,273,825, forward strand.
GTGAATGATTTACTAAACGACTGAGAAACCGGGCCTTAGACTAACTATTTATTAAGTCTTAATATAGTATTTCCGTTCCTATTTACCTTTCTCCAAACACTCATTTAATGAAATACCCCATTCAATATTTTCATTTCAATTTTTTTTTAGATTGTTCAGTTGTTTATACATGCATTTGTTTAATTCTATTTTTTCATTTGAATATAGTTTTTAACATTAAATTTTTTTAATTTTCTTCAGTTTTCATATTATTTTGAAAAAGCTTATCTTTTCTTATCAATTGTTTTATTTGCATAGGTGGGTATTGGAAATTGAGAACAATCCTCTTTCCTCTTCATTTCTTACCCTATTTCTTTCTATTCTAATTATTTTCTTTGATAGGATTGTAGCTAATTGTTTTTCTTTCTCTCTTAATCCTGTATTTAGAGTGTTTATTTTTCATTTTTATCACTACATTCTTTTGTAATGTATGTCTTCATTAACTAATCTCTATTTTTTCTTTATAATATTAAAATATAAGTGAATCTTTTTCTATGTTGCAATAATTGTGAAAATAAATTGGCACCCGCTGAAAAACCTACAGGATTAGCAGGACCCTACAATGTTTGTTTTTGAAAATAAATTTATTGAAACCAGTTCAATTACTTGTTTTAACAAACAAGTAATTTTTTCTCTTGTAGATATCCACAACAAAGTCACATCCTGTGCTCTGAGCAGAGATGCCACCAAGCACTGAGCGCCGCTTTCCTTCTGCCGTTCCTGATCTGCGCTCCGTCCTACTTGACCTTCAGCATACGATCGACAAAGGTGCTGGAGAAGTCCGGAGTGGTAGTGCTATACCACATCGATCTTTCTCAGGTGGCCAAAGAGGATGACGAACTTCTCTACATTGTTAACCTGTGGGTGTACGCGGTGCTCATCAAGATATTCCCATGCCTACTCTTGACTGTTATTAGCTACTGGCTTATTAACGTGCTCTACAGAGTCAACCGCAAGAAGCAGGAGCTCAAGAACAATACATTCAATATGACTGGTGCGGAGACTGGCGGAAAGCCCAAGCTCGACCGCGCTGGCAAGAGGATAGACAGGTGAGTGATGTGCGCTGCTAATCCGTCTCAGCTAAGGGATTAGACAATATACTTACGTTTCAGCATGTCCTCTGACCTTTCAGTTGAAAGCTCTCTTTGATATATAGTCGGTTTGCTTTCGTTTCGCAGTACCAAGGACCGAAGCCGCATGCCTCTCACGTGTTTCACGATGACGACGACAATGAAATGTAGCTGTAGCTGTGTAAATGTAGCTGTGAAATGTAACTAATGTTGAATCTCACTGCAAAGCTTCAATCTCTTCAAACTCAAATCCTGTTCAAATCTCGACCGTAATTAAGGCCACATCATTTTTGTTGAGAACTCAGCTATTGTGTCCTCATTTGTGATCTTTTTCAGAGTTTTTAATCATCCAGTCGGAGATGGCTATGCTTATCAAATACAGTTTAACCAGATCTGTAGGTTCATAATATAATGCTAAAAATAATAATCTTTGATATTGCTCCTTAGTATTCATGAATTTAGTAATATTATTTTTCTATTTATATTACTCACATTTTATTATTTTTGGTTGAACTTTTTTACATATTTATCATTCATATTTTATTTTTTATATTAATATTTCTTATAATTAAATATTAATTTTTTATAATACACTACATTTTGCCCGGAATGATGCATAATTATGATCTAGTTTTAACTTTCAATTAAGAGGCCTTAATACCTTTGGCAAAACTCGGTGGTGGAGTCCGATTCTTGTAATCGACCTCAGTAGAGTCAGAGTCATAGTCGGTAGGCGAGAGGTGGAGAACGGGGCAGCAACCGTGCCGTTCTGAAAACTACAGTCTTTCCCCCACCACTCCGCCTTACCATACTACACTCCTCTCCTACAGTCTCAACTCTTCTCACTTACAGCTTCGGTCTCTCTTCTTCGTTTTCGTCTTTACGTAGAGAATAAAATAAGCTGTGTTTATGATTCCCAACCGTTGGGACGTGATCATTAGTATTAGTACCATCACTTACAATAATTACAAGAAAGACTTGAATAAATTACGCTTGCAGTTATAATATTTGAATGATGACTTTCAATAAAAGTGCTATAATATTCAACAATAATGAAAAATGGGCATGAATTATTTTCTTTAAAATAGATTAATTCATGATATGATAATAAAAAATTGTATCGGAATATTATAAACAGACAAGAGACTTAGAATCGCCCAATCTAAATAAGATTTAGTTTGTTTATAGTAAAATAATGAACCAGCTGAAAAAATAGAATAATCAAGTAAAATGAAGTACGGTAGCCTAGTTCAAAATGCATTTCATTTCTTGGATACCAAAACTCTAATCTCTCAATGGAAGCAAGCTAAAAGGTACTCACAATAAAAAGTAAAATCATATTGGAAAAAAATTAAATGATGACAGAATGTAATTTAATGACGCGGAGTATTTTTTTCTTGTTACCTTTTTGGAGTGCATTCACTATATTTACTTCAAATCTATCTCCCACTGAGTTGAGGAAAGGGATTTCTTTTTAGATTTGATGGCATCCTCAGGAGTAACATTTTTACAAGACTTTCACTTCAATTACAGAGTTGTCCCCAATAAGGCCATCTGGAGTTGCACCTAGGTATGAAATTACCTATCAATAGATGAGCCACATTTTTTTTTATAGATTCTCCCAGAACCTCATCCATCTTCATGATGGCATTTATTTAAAAAGTAAGTACAGAAATCGAAATGTACTTGTTGATGTTGGAGACGATTTAAGGTTGTACCTAACAAAACTTGAGCTGAACATTGAGGAGCTATGTAAAAGAAGCAAGTTCATTCTTCTCATTAATTTTTTGTAATGCGTTTGAAACACGGTAAGTAGAAGAAGATAGAAGTAGATCAACTTCTACTTACCGTGGTTTCAAATAATATATTTTCAAATATATATTGCAGTGGCGGATCCAGAAATTTTTTTTGGGGGTGGCTGGTAGCTACTGGTGATGGCGGGGGGGGGGTAGTAGAGGTGCAAGTAGTATTGTGAAAGCTTTTGAATTTTTCATGATCAATCGTACCCGAACTATAACTTTTTGAAAAAATTGGGAAATAAAAAATAGCTTTACTAGTGCTTTGAACCGTACCAGCTATAAAATTAATTTAAATTTAAAGTAGATTGGAAAATTTTGATTGAATTATGTGTTCAGCAGTTTGTCAAGGAATATAGTATTATTCCGACATTACAGTCATATTATTCAATTTTTAAGAATGAAAATCAATGTGGGAGCTTTAATTAGTTACAAATTCTTCAATTAACTAATGTTTCATCTAGTTTTAATAGATAAACTTTGTGTGAACTCCACACTGTAAAAAGAGAGGTTTTTCTAAAGTTTTTATCTGACGATTAGTTTTCCTCTTATAGAAATATGGGATCTGAAAGTTACTCCCAAAAAAATTTTTCTCTGAGAAATCAGTTAAAATGGTATTCGATCCATATTATATATAACTAAACCCAGTGCAAGCGTTGTATCTGGAATTTTTACACGATATAAAATATATCAGTAGCTGGTGATCACTGGTTTGCCGACCACTGTGATAGAATTTAAAAAAAAACATTGGTTGATATGTTAATGTAGTTCGTCATTACTTTTCATTAAAAGAAAGTTGGTACTGTCGTGATGCAATTACTGCAATTTTATGTTGCACTACTTTTTCTATTCAGAAAGTACTGTTTCTATTCAGCAAGTACAAAAATCTAAACACTGAGTTGATTGGTTGCAGGTAATGTAAATGGAAACTAAGACATTATACAGTATTAAAACGTAAACTTTTTGGAGGTTTTGGGGGGCTTCAGCCCGAAAGCCCCCCCCCCCCCCCCCCCGTAAATCTGCCACTGATATATTGTGCTTTTGATGGAAATAGCTATTTGTGTAACTAGAGCGAAAAGTGGGAGATTTCTGCACCAAGAGAAACACTTTTTTTCACAAGCCGAAGGCGAGTGAAAAAAGTTTCTCGAGTTCAGAAACAATACTTTGTGCTCGAATTACACATTAAAATTTTCCTTCAGTAATGTATAAAGTAATTTAAACAAACAAAACAGGACATGCATAGCCTCACATAACCTATCTACAACTAGGCCTACAGCTCACTGTGCGCTGACTTTTTGCGCGGCTAAAGCAGAGTAGCCAACCTATTTTTGAATGCAGATAGGGAACCTGCGTATTACATGGTCACTATTTTATATTGTTAGGTTGCAAATCTGGAGTGCGGAAAAGTACTTTCGCGCACTGGAATTTACTTTCCCGCACTGGTGCAGGGATAGACTATTTTGCGTGCTACAGTTAGTGCAAAAATACAGTTGGGGCTTTTTTGACTACATACCTATGTTAAAGAGGGTTGTCGAGCTCAATATAATTTTGAAAGTAAGTACAGAAACAAGGTTAATGTTGAGGACGATTTGAAGTTGTACCTAACAAAACTTGAGCTGAACATTGAGGAACTCAACGAACCTCAACAAACCCGTCCCCGGCACACGATAACTAGGGGGTACGCAAAATTTTAATTTTTCATAAAGGGGTGCATTCTTTGAAAAAGATTGAGAACCTCTGACGAAGCCTATTAAAATTTTTGTAATGCTTCCATGTACACTACTATATCCACTTATCAAAATATTTAAAAGTTGTTCAACAATTCCAAATTCCACAAATTACAATTTCGCCTACTTGAATTTCATCACCTCCAAAACAAAAAAGGGATGATTTTAAAAAAAAACTTTAGAATACTCAGTAGTCAATTCTTTTTATTGTTCATTTGCTCCAAAAACAAATTATGCAAAGCATTACGGTATGCCGAAGTTGTAAACTTTTTGTTTCCTTTTATCTAGGCCATCCACTCAACAAATTGGTTGTAATTATTTTCCACCATCAGCAACACTGTCACCTTCGAGGATAGAAAATGGAATTTATTGATAATAAAGTTTTTCAATATAATTTTAGAGCTCCATATTTTGGTCTAATCACAGTTTTGCCTGTCCCTCTCCAAAAGGGAGGACTTTGCAAACTGTGATCAACGTTTAAAAATTATTCAAGCTCCTATCCCATTTTTATTTAGTTACAACTTTTGTCAAATAGAAATAGAAAGAATTAGAATCTCTTGCTTCTAATAGAAAGTCCTTGAAATTGCCACCAAAAACATTATTTTGACAAAATTAAAAAATCCCATTTCCCCTGCCCTTTACTCCCAATGAGGTAATTTTTTGGAAATTTATAATAGATAATCATATTCAATTCAAAAAGCTTTATCAATTAGAGGAGAGAATTTCTCAAAGATGTCAACTACGTTGAACATTTTGAGTAACTCCTAAAACATAAAAAAATGGGTTGGTAAGCTTTTCTCCCAAGAACGTCTGCAGAATAACCTCAACTACATCTCACAAAAAATATAATTTTGAATAAAATATTTCAAAGTATGATGCACTGTTCGAAAATATAAGAGCCTACTCTACCTCAACCGAACGAACCTAAACTTTGCAGCTGTAAAGTGAATATCCAACTAATATTTCTGTCTCACTGTTATTATAATGACAATAAGGAAATAATTGCCGAGATAACATTGTCTGGCGCCTAAATGCGTGCATGCGCTTGCGTGTGTTTATGCAACGGCCGGCAAGGCAATGTGTGAGTGTAATACTCGGTTTTCGATGGAATGGTTAGTAGCAGCATTAGGTCTTGCAATGAAGAGTCTCCTCTAGAGTCAAAAACAGCACTTCGTAGTTTTCTGTTTCGGTCGCTATTTTCAATCCAATAAAGATGAAAATGGTACCAAATTGTACAGAAAGATCTAAAGAATGGTCGTATAACCTCCGAATTTCGAATTTTTAACTTTATTACAGCCCTATGAGCCGTTAAACTTTGATAAACTTCGACATGTAATTATAAAAAAATGGTAAGTGATATTAAAATTCCGAGGTTATACGACCATTCTAGCAATATTTATCTACAATTTGACACCATTCACGTATCTCTAGCTTCAAAAATAGCGTCCGAAACAGAAAACTACGAAGTGCTTATTTTAGTGTTTTTTCCAAAGGTATTAAGGCCTCTTAAGTACTTTTAAGAAGTTACACCAATAATCGAGCTGTAACTGGAATTTTTAATAGCTGTAATTATAGTCTGGAAGGAGTAACACAATCAAACATACAAAAATGGATGTTTGATGTGCTGAGCATACTATTCTGTGATTGGCTGACTAAGTCCTGTCCCTCCCATTCTTGACAATGGGCGGAGATTCCCAATGAAAGTTAGCTGTGAACAAAATGGCGAACAAACGAGGATCAATAAAGCGATTTGTATTTCTACTATTAATTCTGTGAACAGTAGACCTCACTCGTGAAAAAATGACAAACAGTAAAAAGAATTGTCCATAACACAATCACGCTTCCAGTTCCTGAATACAATCAGTGTTGGCTATATTTTTGTTGAATTCACTCCCAGAGCCATAGCTATAAAAATTATCGGTGGGAAGATAAACAAGTTTTTAGCTCTCACTGTACGAAGTATATAGGGGGAGAGCATTACGTCCGTCTGGCTGTACACATGAAACTTCAGAGCAAAAACTTTAGGGGGTAGAGGTACTAAATTTTCAGGAGTTATTAGGCACCTCATAAAAAGAAAAAAAAATTACGCTGGTCCTCGCTGAAGGAAAAATCTTTCCTTAAACAGCTGATAAAAGTTACTAGTGTTTTGAGGCATGGCTTTGAGGAACGTTTTGAGGCATGCCTTCTCTCAGTTCTAGTGAATTGGAAAATTTTTGTATTGATCTGTATCAGCTGTTTCCCTATAGAATTAAATCGATTTTCCTTCAAATCTTTATATAAAGATAGGCGAACATGTTTTTTTGTGATGACAACTCCTCCGTGGTTTCTCGACCGATTTTGTTCGTTCACGTCTCATTTGAAAGATCTCATCGAGTAGATGTTTGATGAGGTCTTACATTTTGAAAAAGGTCATCGTGGACATGGGGAATGAACGATCAAAGTTTCAATTTTTGCCATTGCTTTAACATAGGGATCGGTGAGCTGAAAATTTTCACATTTCAACTTATGATTTGATGATCAGCTGTTTTGAAACAAAAAGTTTATTTTTGAGAGAGGGTGGGAGGATAGGATAAAGAGGAAGAGATTCAGATTCAGATTCAGATGACTTTATTTGTGCAAATTTACAATGTATATGAATGATAAAAGTATTATTAATATTAGCAACTCTCAGATCCCCTAGTTGAAGTGAAGTACAGTTGTTATTAAAAAGTAAACATAATGGTTGAATAGTTTTAGTAGAAAGGATTAAAAGGATTAAAGATATACAACAAGTATATATTTTAAGGTATAATACAACAGAAATTATGGATGTGATTGTTTGAAAAAAAAAACATAATAAAGATAGAGCTTGGATCTGAGAGATGAATTACACAAAGAGGCGAAGTCTTGGCCATTGAGGCCATTCTTACACTTAACCTTTTACCTGAACATGTCATACTAGTTTACATTGATGTGAATCAAATTGTCTAAAATGAATTATCTAAGTTTGTATAATCAATTCAAATGAGATAAATTAAAATTTAAAAATTTAACATGTATACATCAAAACAAAAAATAAAAGCATATTAAAAATAATTTGTGGATTCAAAAAAGAAGTACCTAAAGATGAATAGATAAATAATTTAGATAATAGATAATAACCTAACCTAACTTAAAGGATTATAGTATCATTGATCATGCAGTCGCCTCAAGACCGGACAGACGCTGCCATTTTCTCCAATCGATGTCTCCTCAGAGACAGGGAGAAGCCCGCTCGGCTCTCATGATTCCTAATTGAAAGTGGGAGTAGATTCCAAGCACGACAAGCGCTGACAACGAAAGACTTAGTATAAAGTGTCGTCCGGTGATTTGATATCCTAAGAGTTCTGTCACCATTTCTGGTGTGGGAAACGCTGTTTCTCCTACCTTCAGACACAAACTTGAAATCATTTTTAAAATATTTAGGAGTCCCACTGTTGAGAATGCTCTTTAGAAGTTTAAGTATTCTGATAAGCCTCTGATCAGGTAATTTTAAGGTGTTACTATGAATGTAGGATTGGGTTATATGCTCATGACGTTGTAAGGAGTAAACAAAACGCATGCAGTAGTTCTGACTGCGCTGCAACCTTTCATTAAGTGTTACTGTCATATCGTTAATAACTGAATTGCAGTACATAAAGTATGGGAAAATGAGAGTTTTGACAAGTAGTAGTCGTATATGCCTGGGAAGGATGTCTTGCATTTTCTTCAAAAAGTGCATGGCAGAGAAAACTCTTTTGCAGGTGCCTACAACATGTTCAGTCCAGTCAAGAGTAGTATTCATTATGATTCCTAAGTTTTTTACTGATTTGCAGTATGAAATACTAGTCCCATCAACAGTGATTTTTGGAATTGATTGGAAGTCTATGCCATTGATTAAACGTGAGCAGCCAATTATTATAGGTTGAGTTTTAAGTGGATTGAGTTTGAGGCCATTCATTTTAGTCCATTCAGTGATTTTCACTATTTCTTCATTCATATAATGGATGGTTTGTTGAAGATCTCTAACAGAGCAACTAGAATAAATTTGAAGATCATCAGCATAGGTGTGAAATTTGGAAAACCTGATTATGGAAGAAAGATCATTTGCATACAGTGTGAATAGAAGGGGGCCAAGAATTGAACCTTGGGGGACACCATGAATTACATTTTTCCACTCTGATTGCAATGCACCATCAGTAACACACTGCTTCCTGCCTGCAAGATAAGAATGAAACCATTTTACAGCTTTATGACTGAAACCAAGGAGGAGCAATTTGTTGAGAAGGATCCGGTGGTCAACAGTGTCAAAAGCCTTGGAGAAATCGAACAGACACAGTATGGTACACTTTCTGTGATCCATAGACAACCTGATATCTTCAGTAACACGCAGTATACTTATAGGCCTGAAGTCTTCAACTTTAGTAGGACTTGAAACTTTGTTAAGTGGGCAAACATGAGCATATTTCCAATTTTTAGGAAAGAGACCACTTTGAAGGGAAGCATTAAAGATGTGAGTTATTACAGGAAGGATTGCAAAGAGAATTCTCTTGATAAATTTAATAGGAATTTTATCTGCTCCCATCGCATTGCTGTGGATATGCTGGATAGCTTGAAGAGCCTCAAGCTCAGTAATTGGACGAAATTGAAACTGGGAGGCCATTGGAATAGGAGAGTTGGAAACTTGATCAATTAGGCTTTCTAGATGATTTTCAATGACTGTCTCATCACGTTGAGAAGATTGGGATACAAAATGTTCATTAATATCATCAAGTGAAAGGTCGATTTGGGTATGTGATTTTTGTTTTCCAATTCCAAACTGTTTTATACCACGCCATAACGATGATGAATTAAGTCAGTTTTCAGTTATAAAAGAGTTCATGTACTTAATCTTAGAGTTGCGAAGTTCTTGTTTTACTTTGTTATGTAAGCGTCTGTAAGTGGTCCAGTTTTCAATGTCACCTGTTCTTTTAGCTTTCCTATGAGCTGAGTCCCTTTGTGCCATGAGCTGCAATATTTCTTCAGTTATCCATTTAACAGGTCGTTTACTATTAATTCGTTTAGTCACAGTTGGTGCGTGCTTATCATATAGATTCAAGATCTTGTTTTCTAGAGTAGTTGCCATTTCATCAACTGACAACAGAGTTAATATTTCGTTCCATGGTGTTTGAGCTACATCAGTCATAAATGCTCCTTCGTCCATATGTTTGAAATCTCTGAAAGTTATAAATTTTGGTACAGGCTTAGGAGCTTTATAGGAGAGTACACAGTAAATCAGATCGTGACCAGAAATAGCTGGAACTGAGATTTGGCTCTTGTGAATCGCTAACAATCAGGGTCGCTAACAATTAATAAGTCAATAAAAGTGTCAGATACGTTAGTATGGTGAGTGGGATTTAGTGGCAGTATGGTCAGATTGAGACATTCAAAAATAGTTGTGAGTTGGGTGTAGTCAAAGTTATGATGGGCCATGTTGAGGTCCGTATTCATATCTCCCATTAGTAGGATACGACTGTAATTAGGCATGAAAGACAGCAGAGCATTTTCAAAGTCAGTAAAGTAACCAATCTTTGGAGGCCGATAACAGACACCAAGTAACAATTTATCAGACCTAGACAAAGTTAACTCCAATAACATATATTCTGGCCTAGCTTCACCTGGTAAGGATTCGGACACAGTAAGTATTTTTGCCTTGATGCCGTCTTTAACATACACTGCAACACCTCCACACGCTCAATTCAACCTATCGTTACGGAAAATATTATATCCTGTTATAGCTACTTGAGATGATGAAATACTTGGTTTTAGAAAAGATTCAGAAATTCCTATTACATCAAAGTTGTTGAACCGGAAGATTGCTCTAAGTTCGTCAATGTGACATCGTAGTGATTGTACGTTCAAGTGACAAGCCCTAAAAAAAATTTTATCATAAGGCAGAAGATCATTTGATAATATAAGCCCAGTACCGATTGAACTGTTAGGAGTGGAAGAGATTGAGGCCGAGCGAGCTGGTGTGTTAGGAAGCGACATCTAGAGGACTGCCGACCTGCATCAACCCAACCCAGAAGCAAAGCATGATCACTAACACCAAATTAAACCTAGAATAACTTAACCTAAGAAAATTAGAATTAAAATCGTTTGTCCGCATGATGGTAGCGTAGTAGTCGAATCAGCTCCAAGCAAGAAAGTTCCTCAGTTGAAATCATTTAGTGTTCAGTTTTAAAAGTGAGGAACAAGGGTAGCCGAGAATAAGATGCCCAGTAGCAGCCGGATAAAATAGATGCAGCCCAAGGTATAAGCAGTGTACGAATCGTTTCATCGAGGGAGATGTAGTGCTTCAGGTTGTTGGGAGTGTTGCCATTAAACTGCAACAATAAAGAAAAGAGCCAGCAGAAACAGACCGCAAAGATTCAAGTAGCCTACAGATTATATTAGGTTCAAGTAGATAAATGGTAAGGCAGACGAAATAGATGGCGTGAAAGAGAGAAGAAAAAAAAAAGGTTGAAGACTCATGGCGAGAATAAGGAATGATTAGGACGGATGGTGAAGTGTGACGAAAATGAGTGCGAGGAAGGGTGGCAGAGATAGCATGGGAAATAGTTTTGACAGGGATGTATTTTGGTATCGTATGTAATGGCTGGTAAGGAATGGTAGTCAAGGAAGCTTGGAAGGAATTACTTGGCATCGACAAAAAACAAAGAGAAAGTTGGACCGATTAAACGAAGAGAGAAGAGTTACAGGAGTGATGGTAGGATAATATCGAGAGCAAGAGAGAGTGTGAGAGAGAGAGAGCCTATAAGGGGAGAGTGATTGTAAGAGCATGACATTGTATCACAGTGAGTGCGAGTGAGTATGAAAAGGAGGGTGTGAGTAAGCGAGTAATGTATTGTTCCTAATTACCACCAATTACGGCATTATATATATATACATACATTTTTTAGAATCAATCTAATTTGAATGAGTTACTAAATACTGTTGTCTTTTTTCTCTCCTAAATTATGCGAGATGTGCAGAATACAAGCTGCAATCACTCGCCCTGCAGAGTTAAACAGGCATTTTATAGCACAATGTGACCAAGGTGAGATATATATAAATATCTCAGATATAAGTCAGATAATCTTTGCATATTGATACAGTGTGAAAAATTGAGAGCATTAAAAATAATAAAACGGTTGAAGAAGAAACATCAGATGAGGTAAATAAACGAAAAGTATTAATTATAATGCGTAATGAATGATCAATCAGTCAATATTGGGTTATATCCCACCTATCATGTATAGATTTATAATTTCTAGTTGACTTATAAACATGTATTCATGAAATTGGAAGCCATTTAGTTTCCATTTTTAATTGGTCAGAGATTTAGCAATAAGGCCGCAGAGTGGATATATTTTAGATAAAGCTATCAACTTCAGTAGATTATGCAAATTATAATGATTTTTTGTGGTGAGTAAGCGGGGCTTTTTTTTATTAAATAATTACAATAAAACCCTAAAAAAAAAAAAAAAAAAAACTCCGAGCAGAAACCGCGACCCACGCCGCGGCGCGAGGGCCGCCCCACTCCGCCGCAAAGAGCACCGTCACACGACACACAGTGTACTGTGGGCCTCCCGACGACGCCCTCCACAACAGAGCGAAACGGCTGCCACGCTATAATGCGTGTCACAACCCCCATCCAAAAGCGTCCTTCAAGTCTTCATTATATACTAGTGGAAACAAGATGGATCTTCAACATCATAAATAATTTATTTATATTCTAATTAAGAAGAGTGAGTAATTTAAAAAGAGAGATTCAGATTTAATTGAAATTGGATTGTTAACTGATTGCGAACAGTTGGGCCTAAGAATTAAATTATTGAGAGGGGGGATGCAAAGGGGGCATCTATATCGACTACTATCACATTTTTTTTTTTTTTTGTTAGAAACTCACCGTATTCTTGCGAGATCCGAGAGTCTTTCGACCGTGTGGACCCTCCTGTTCTCTCCGTTGCCGGTGGCATTTTTTATGCGACCGTCAGACGACCAGACCGCCCTGATCCCGAAACGGTCCGCAGCGGCATTCAGGATGGCGAGGCGATGTTTTGTGAGATCCTCTCTGATGGTAATGTTCGTCCCCTTCAGCTTCCGCTTTGCGTCGAACACCATCCAGCGGGTCCTGTAGCTGCAGAACCGGATGATGATAGGGCGGGGGCGTCCGTTGGTTTTTTGGCCTGGCGTTTGAGATTTTCCGACTCGGTGAGAACGGTTGATGTCCTGGAGCTGCACGTCAACGTTCAGTTTTTCCTTGAAGATCCGCATGGCCAGGATGTCGGTGTCTTCATCTTTACTCTCAGGAACTCCAAAAATCCGTAGGCAGTGTCGTCTGCCATATTGCTCCAGGTCGTCGACCTTGAGCTCCATCTTTTCCTCAAGGTCGATGAGCTTCGTTTTCAGAAACTCATTCTCTTGTCTCAATTCCTGTAGCTCCTGCATGACGTTTTTCAAAGCATTCGCTACAGCAACTTCCACCTGGCCCTTCATTTTGGATAAAATTTCTTCGGCTAGGCTATTTTTGATACTACTCGGGCTGGTCGGCTGGTCGACGAAAATAGAATTCTCCATCGACTGTTGTTGCTGCTTGGAACGAGCGCTTCCTCTACCCATTGTACTCAAAACTTGTGCGACAGGTAGCAAATTGAGTAGGGGTGTGTAACGGTGAAACTGTGAGGTACTAGAAATTTACTATTTACACGATTATAAAAAAAAACCCGCTAACGATTATGATAAACTTTTATATATTTGAAAACAGCACAAAAAACTGAACACTTGGATATAAAATTAAAGTTGATTTGAACGAGAAAACCCTGCGAAAATGTTAGTTGAACACGGAGCCGAAACGAAGCGTGTCTACTCACTAGGCATCACATAGAGAGAGAGAGAGAAAAGAAGAAGAAGGGGAAGAAGAAAGAGAAGGAAGAGGAGAAGATGAAGAAGACGAAGGAAAAGAAGAAAGAGGAGAAGAAAAAGAAGAAGAAGAAGGAGAAGAAGAAGAAGAAGAAGAGGAAAAAGAAAAAGGAGATAAAGAAGAAAAAGAAAAAGAAGAGGAAGAAGAAGAAGAAGGAAAAGAAGAATTAGAAGAAAAAGAAAAAGAAGAAGTAGAAGAAAAAGAAGAGGAAGAAGAAGAAAAAGAAGAAGAAGAGGGAGAAAAAGAATAAGAAGAAAAAGAAGAGGAAGAAGAAGAAGAAGAAGAAGAGGGAGAAAAAGAAGAGGAAAGGAAGAAAAAGAAGAAGGAGGAAAGAAGAAGAAAAAGAAGAAGAAAAATAAGAAGAAGAAAAGAAGAAGAGGGAGTAAAAGAAGAGGAAGAAAAATAATAAGAATAAAAAGAAGAGGAGAAAAAGAAGAAGGAGAAGAAGAAAAAAAGAAGGGGAAAAAGAAAGAAGAAGAAAAAAAAGAAGAGGAAGAAGAAGAAGAAAAGAAGAGGAAGGAGAAGAAGAAAAAGAAGATGAAGAAAAAGAAGATTAAGAAGTAGAAAAAGAAGATGAAGAAGAAAAAGGAGAAAAATAAGAAGAAGTAGAAAAAGAAGAAGAGGGAGAAAAAGAAGAGGAAGAAAAAGAATAAGAATAAAAAGAAGAGGAGAAGAAGAAGAAGAAGAAAAAGAAGAAAAAAGAAGGAGAAAAAGAAAGAAGAAGAAAAAAAAGAAGAGGAAGAAGAAGAAGAAAAGAAGAGGAAGGAGAAGAAGAAAAAGAAGAAGAAGGGGAACTCATAGCATCATAGGTATCTTTGATACCCACTTACAAATGGAGCAACTCATACTGTGCTTGAACTTATCATCATAGGCAATGCTGTCGTTCAGTATGTAGAAAATCTACATTTGGAATGTATTTTAAAAGTTTAATAATGTCGCACATTCGTGCGACCCGGGAAAACCTAGTTTTTTATAAAAAATACGGTCGGGACAGTGAGTGTCCCCTTTGAATTTACCGTAAGGTAGATTCATTCACTTTTTTCTTTGAAATTTACTACCACAGCTATTACTAGTCATTTCTTTTGAAAAAGTCAGCTGAAATGGAGAGTTTCAGCTTCCATTGAACTAATTCAAAATGGCAAATTTCAATTTATGTTCAGCTGTTATATCGCTTGAATACAGCACAGTAATGTATTTAAGAAGGAAGCTCATATTGATACAAATCCAGTACCTACCTCATTAATTGTATATAAGAAGGAAGCTCATATTGATACAACTTCACTTTATTTGAAAAAATTGGCTACCATACTGAATTTGAAAAATAAAATATATACATCGCTGTGCCTAGGAATAAGAAACATCCATATGAAAAATCATAAAAATTGGTCTATGTGTTCGTCTGTAATCGTGAGACAGACAGAGAAATTCCAATCGTCTTAAACGATAGAACTCACTCTGTTCGGTCAATTAACCTCGGTAGAAGAACTAGTTAACGTTCAAAAAACTAGAAATTAGAGCGACTAAGATATTTTATGGAAAAATCAGATGGTTGAAATAGGTTCTAATGAAAGTTGAAGAGAATTTGATAAAAATAGTGTCCTTTTTATTTGAAACAGTAAAGAATTTGAAAGGTTCATAATTTGAAGAAGATTTGATTTACGATGGGAACAATCAGAAATATCACACAAATGGGAATGTAAAATGAGAAAATATCGTAGATTCGGAATGTCATTGGAATTTCATTTGATTAAGGAGAAATCGAAGCTTGCTTTCTATCACAACTGAATAATTCCCCTAGCTCCAGGAATTCCCTACAGCTCAGAACAAGCGAAAAGAAATGAGAATTGACTTCTGAATTCTGAATGTTTCCAGGAAGCTAGCAATCATGGAGGCAATATTGATATTGCAGCTGGTACCAGATCATTCAGTCCTATCAGAAAGATCATGGCCGACTCTAGAGTCGGCCATGGAAGATACATGAAGTTGGTAAATATACTTCCGTGATGAGATGAATAAAAGAGGGATTTTCCAAATAGAAAATGGCTATTTTGATTCGATGAATGAATGAACGGTGTAAGATGTCTCGAATCTTTAAATTTTAGTGATTGAAGGTTTATTTTCCATGAGTGGCCCAATAGAGCGTGCTATATTTTAACAGGTTTGGCTTGAAGTTATGCAGAGAATGTGCTAGTCAGGAACATAGAGATTTAAAATCTGAAAACTGTCTTTTGAATTGTGTGGACACATCTGATGATTTTTAGACGTCAGTGCTTAACCTACTCTCTTTTATTAATCTTAATTTCATACAATGTCGAGGAAAATTTTCATTATTTCTCCCCTGTAGCCTAAAGATTGAATTAAGACCAGATTTATTATTTATTATTATTGTTATTATTATTATTATTATTATTATTATTATTATTATTATTATTATTATTATTTTCTTTTTTCTCTGTCTTGTAACTCAGGAACAGAGGCATTTATTAAACACAAAAATAAATTACAATAGATGGAAAATATATTCCATACTACATTTTTCCAATCAATATTAGCAACCCACTATAGAAACTTTAAACATAAACATAGTATATAACGTATATTATATAATAATAAAAACTGAAATATTACTAGAAGGTGAAAGATATTTACAAACAAAAAATAATAATAAAGATAAAAAATAAATTATAGCAATATAGGCCTATTATTAAATACATCATAATTCCTCACCTTCTGTTAGTTCAATGTTGATTTTTTGAAATTCAAGATGTTCATTTCCCTTCTTCTTCTTCTTCTTCTTCTTCATCTGGCATTACAGCTCTGGGTGAGCTTTAGCCTCTCCAACAATTTGCCTCCACACCAAACGGTCACCTGCCTTTTGCTTCCAATTCCTAATACCCATCCTTCTCATATCAACCTCTACTTCATCCATCCAGTGATTCCTTGGCCTGCCTCTTTGCCTTCTTCCCTCCATTCTTGATTTATAAATTTTTCTAGGCATACAATGCTCTGCCATTCTCTCCAGGTGACCAATCCACCTGAGTCTTTGTGACCTTATATGGCGCACAATATCTTCTCCATGGAGAATGTTACTTATTTCCTGATTTGTTCTTTGTCTCCATACACCTTCCTCATTAATGCCTCCATATATTCTTCTAATTACTTTTCTCTCAAAGATTCTTAGTTTGGAGGCATCTGAGCTTGTGATATTCCACGTTTCTGCACCATAATTATATTACCACCGGTCTTATCAGGCTCTTATATATTTTCAATTTGGTCACTCTGGATAGCGATCTGTAGGTTATTAACTTGATATTGGCAAAATATGCTCGGTTACCAGCCATAATCCTTCTTTGGATTTCTTCACTGACCCTATTGGCGCTATTCACCTCAACACCCAGGTACAAGAAACTTTCAACATTTTTGAAGGTCCATCTCTAAACAGTGAGGTCATTCAAAGCATGTCTATCCAAGTTTTGAGCCATTATCATATATTTTGTTTTTTTTACATTGACCTCTAGACCCATCTTTTTGCCTTCTCTTTGCATCTCCAAGAACATTCCTTTTAGCTCTCTCTTATTCCTGGCTATGAGCACTACATCATCTGCATAAGCACACATTTGCCTTGACTTGTATACAATGCTGCCTGTATTCATTACACCTTCTAACACTCTCTGCAAGGCTATGTTGAAGAGAGTTGCTGAAAGTGCATCTCCCTGGCGTAATCCACATGTTAGCACAAACTCTTCCCCAACTTTGCTGTCCACTAGTACTTTGGCCCTTGCATGGTTCAATATTACTTTGATAAGCCTTATAGTTTTTAATGGTACTCCCTTCTGCTCCATGTACTGGTATAGCCCCTCCCGGGAAATACTATCAAATGCCTGCTTAAAATCAACGAACAGCATATGCAGGTTAACACTGTGCTCGTAACATTTCTCCATGAGTTGTCTCACCACGAAAATTTGATCTGTGGTACTTCTGCCTTTGCGGAACCCATACTGATATTCTCCCAGGATCTCTTCTGAATAAATGCTCAATTTTTGCAACAATACATTTGAAAATACTTCATAAGCCACATTTAAGAGTACTATTCCTCGATAGTTTGAACAATTCAACTTATCACCTTTTTTATAAATTGGACATATTAATCCTACTTCCCATGCTTCAGGCAGCATCTCCTCATCCCATATCTGGCCAATTATTCTGGCCAGCTCCTCAATCATTCCACTGCCAGCTTGTCTTAATAGTTCACTGGTTATATTGTCTTCGCCAGGGGCTCTATGAAATTTCAACTTTCTCACAGCACAATCAACATCCTCAATTGTAGGTTTTGCTACCTCTATCTCCACACCCAGATACTGGTTGTTTCCTAGAGGTTCTTGTAGCAAATCTTCCTTATTTAGCAATTCTCTGAAGTGTTCTGTCCACCTAGCTGCAACAGCTGTTTCATCATTCAAAGCTATGACATTTTTGTCTCTACAACCACTTAATCTTGGTTGATAACCCTTTCTGAACCATTCTGTTCCCTTATAGAAGTTTCTTGCTTCATTTTTCTTACTTGACATTTCAATCATATCCAACCTTTTTTTCCACATGTCTCTCTTTTTCTTTCTACAAATTTTATTGGCATCTCTTCTTTTTTCCTCATAACTGTCTTGTTTCAGCCTTGTTGGTCTCTGTAGCAACAGTTTTCTTGCCTGGTTTTTCCTATCTATAGCATTAGCACATTCTTGGTCAAACCATCCATTTCTTTCCCATTTCTTCTCACCCAAGACCTCTTCTGCTGTTTGAACAATAGCATTTTTGACCCCTTCCCACTTCTCTCCAATTTGTACACCAGCAGTTCTCTGCACATCTCTTATTTTTTGCTCAATAAAGCTTCTGTATCTCTCACATACATCTGGCTTGTCAAGCTTTTCCAAATCCCACCTCTTTCTTAGTCGTGGTTGCTTTTTCTGTGCATTTGATAGCCTTTGCCTTATAACTGCCTTGACCAGCATATGATCAGAATCACAATTTGGCCCTCTACATGCTCTTACATCAATAATTGAAGAAGCATGCCTTTTTGAAACTATTACATGGTCTATTAGGTTCATTCTGTTGCTTCCTGGTATTCTCCATGTACCCTTGTGTATTTCTTTGTGATCAAATGTTGTACTCTTAATGATAAGGTTGTGCGACTCTGCCTATTGCCCTAATAGTTGACCATTCTCATTTGTTTCATCATGCAGGGAATAACAACCAGCAACATTTTGCATAAATTCCTCTTTGCCAACTTTGGCATTAAAATCCCCCATTATAACAGTCATATCATATTGCGGTACACCATCAATCACTCTATTAATCTCATCATAAAAGTTTTCTTTCTCTTTTAGATCAGCATCTTCACAGGGTGCATAGGCTGATATCAGTGTAATATTCCGAAACCGTCCACTCACTCTGAGTTTGCAAACTCTGTCTGAGAATGGTTCAAACCCCAGAACACTTTTTCTAGCCTCACCCACAACCATAAATCCAGTTCCTCTCTGCCCACTTCTTCGCTCATTACCACTATAATAGAGCACATAATCTGGATTTTTTATTATACCCTGTCCTTTCCATCTGATTTCTTGTAGTGCCACAATGCCATAACCAAAATTTATTATTTCTTTTGCAATTTCCTGCATTTTCCCTGGGGTCATCATTGTTCTTATGTTCCATGTGGCCATCTTCACATCATATTTTTCCTTCAATCCAATCCGTTTTCCAAATCTAGTCAGTTTCCTTATCCCATTTTTATTCCTGATTAATCCATCCGCTTGGTTCCGAGGCTCAGTTAACACAAGAGTGTTTTTATGAGGTGGAGGAGTTGGCCCCACGCTCAACCCCTACCTGAGGAAGGGGATGTTTTTTTAGGGACATCCAGCCCCTAGACGATTGCCATTACCCGGCTCAAGAGCTCCTTTTGCCCTATACTGACATTATTATGCCAGTTTCTCGGCCGCCCAATCTGGGTCAGACACCATTCGCAGCCGCTCCTAACATGGAGATCAGACGCTGCATCTAATTTTGGTCCACCCCGGGTATTTTATTTCCCCGGTACCCACCATATCTGGTGAGCATTCCCCTATCCGCCACCTGGGGAGGCGCTTGGTAGGAGATTAGTTCATTTCCCTTATGGCAGTATTATTGAACATATTTATTCGAAATAATGACTTTATGAATAGTGTGCCATTTTCTGAATGAGAAAATTGTTAAAGAATGTTTGCCACATCTGATAAACATTTGTTGATAGTGTAATGTCCTCATAGTGAACACTGAGGAGGAAGGATAGTGGAAGAATGAGGAGAATTTATTATAGAGCTTTTTTGAGGAGTTTTGAAAAATCGACAGCGGCGCCAATATTTATTATTTATTTATGCAACTAAAATACAATCAATGTCAATACAGCACGATATTGCCCAAAACTGCTTTTCACAAAATTTCAAAGGAGAATAAAATTCTTAGGTTAAGTCTGTTCTAATAGACATTTCACCTTGAAGCACAATAATTAAGGATTCTTTTAAAGCTAAAGAATATTAATATTTAATTTCAATTTTAACAAAGCATTATCAGAGTCCATTAACAAAGTTAACATTTTTAAAATTTTTGAACCAAAAATATAGGAGTCGAATCATATTTGTTATGATGATCATTCTAGTAACTGATATGATAACATGATCAGCAGCATAGCCAGGAATTTTAAATTGGAGGAGGTTTGCCAGAGATTTCGGTGGGTCTAGGGTGTATTTCATAAGTCAGCGAATCATGAACCTAGGGAATAAATTGGGAGGATACTTTGAAATTCGTATGAGTCAGGAATTTCCTCTTATGAAGGTGGAACCTTAAAGACAGATGCTCAGGTCACTTGGGTTAAGTGCCACATCGAGAAGCAATGTTTACCTTCAGCAGCCAACAATAAATAATCCCTTTCTCTAGAATAGGGACACGAGAGCTCTTACAAATACTGCACGAGAATGCGACAACGTGCGTTAGAGTAAGCTGCTTTTGGATCGGATAAAAGCATCGAAGGAAGACGAAGGCTTAAGGATCAATATTGGGATGCTGAGATACTGTTAAAACAGATGGTACAGCTATTTTATTGTAGAGGCAGATCGCACTAGACAAATTGACAACTAGAGATATAGTAGAAGAGTTTATAATTGGAGTGGTTTAGAAGGTTATTAAGGAGAGTTACATTAGTGAAGACATAAATTCGTACTCAAATAATCATGTAAGAGTGGAAAACTGTGTATGCTCATCTCGATTGAAGCTTCAAATGTCAGTTTGCATCTCACTAATAGTCTAAAATAGTTCCAAAGGACTGTCAAATCAAACTAACAGTTCGTTGTGTTAACAGACTTTAAATTAATATATTGATATAATAAGCTTTGGTACAGCCATTGAGGTGAAAAGGTCATTCAAAGTTTAAGTTTAAAGGATAAAATGTTATTGGTTTGATGCTGATGGCCTTGAAAAACAGCTTTTAAACATATCGAAAAATACGTTTTAAATTATTAGTTTCTCCTTCATGTAAGAGAAAATTTTCTTTATGAAGCATACTGTGAATTTCATTATAAATTTTTTAAGGACTTCACCAACAATTCCAAGTTTATAATATTATAGAGGTTTGAACAGGATTTCTCAAAGTTTGGTCCGCGGACTCCTGGGGGTCCACGAACTTTTTTGATACGTTATTTTAAAAAGCATACACGTATATACCAATAACACCCATTAAACATATGTACAAAAACTATTAGAAATCTTTTTTCCATCCTAAATATATTCTCTCTATTTTAAATAAATATCTTTCATTGGTTATTATGACTAAATTAATAAAAATTGTAAAGGATCATTTTTAGGGGTCCGCAATGACATCATTCGGGGGCTCCTTGACAAAAGCAACTTTGAGAACCCCTGGGTTAGAAGGACTACAGTGAGTCAGAGTATGGAAAACAAATAAAAACTTACCAACAGTTTTTCTTGTAGATTTCGTCTTGGAGACTCCAGTTAAAGAATATAAGACAAGTCAGATAAAGAATTACTATCTTATACACTAGTTACCAATTACTATATCAATTAGTTGAGGTGAGGCTTAATTTTGATATGAAAGGAACTCTTGTACACTATAAAAAGCTTTATCAACTAAATATTTTTTCAATTGTTTTTTTAATATTTCTATTCTTTCAAGACTCTTTAAAAACTGCGGTAGCTTGTTGCAGACAGTAAAAAACAAACATCTATAATAACGAATCTAGTAAATAAGAATATTATTCACACACCATAGTGATCTCTCAACTTCTCTATCCTGAACAATTCTTGCGACTCATCAACTATGGAAGCTATTAATTTACTTTAATATTTTCTCAAATTCAACTGATTTTTGAAGGAGCTGAAGACAGAAAAAATGAATGTTTTATGATATAACTTTGAAATATGAGAGGTCAGTTTTATTATTTGCAGTGAATAATGTGATAATTGAATTCATTGTTCAATGCTAAGTAGCTATCCTGTACTGATCTATGAGAAGTATTGGGCCTAAGTTATGATTTTTCGCTGTCATACTGTCATACCACGACTCATGAATACTTGAACAGATCTATTTGTGTAATGAATTATCATACACTACCACTGGTGGTAAGTTTTGAATGATAGACAGAAACGTCCTTAATATGTAGCTTAATACGGCTCAGATTATAATCTCAAGCTTGTGCTGAAAAACAAGCTGTAAACAAGAAAGGAGAACCGCGTCAAACCGAGATTAACATTTCAAATTT